>CM055266.1:27675192-28279801 GCA_029237695.1 Conchocele bisecta
CAATTTGGTCAAAACAATCGGTGTCGTAAAACAAATTGAAATGGTATTGTAAACAGTTTGGCAGGCCTGCGATTATCGAGATTTAGATCACTGGGTGGGAAATGGGGATTACCTGAACGAATTTGGTTCCAGCTTTTTTTTTTTCTTTTTTTTTTAGAATTTCCGATATTTTGCCGAGAATGGTCGTTAAAATGAGGATTTCGAGTCAAAATGGACGATTTTGCCTGGCCGTTGGCCACGTTAGACAGGTTCACGCTTAATACAGGTGCATTTTAGAGAAATTTTCATTGGGGGGGGGGGGATAAAATGGCCGCTTAACGGAGGGAGACGCTTAATACAGGTGGCCGTTAGTAAAGGTGCGACTGTACTGTGAAGTTTTTGGTTAAGTTTTTTGGTTAAGTTTTTTGGTTAAAGTTTTTCGTTATACTATATTTCTGCAACTGCTTTGCCCATTACCTTGAAACTTCACATGGGTGTTTATCATCATCTGTATTTTCATTCTACCCCACTCCCGTGCGGCCCCTGTGCCCAATGTCAAGGTCAAATTACTTTGAAGTTTTTGGTTAAGTTTTTTGGTTAAAGTTTTTGTTTAAGTTTTTTTGGTTAAGTTTTTTGGTTAAAGTTTTTGGTTAAGTTTTTTGGTTAAGTTTTTCGTTAAACTATATCTTTTTTTTTAGTGTCCATGCCTCGCCACAAGGCGCGACATGCAGGCCGCGGCCATCTAGTTTTGAACTTGACCCATTTTTTCAGCGCAGTCGACTTAGCCATTTTCAATGTTAACTTTTTGCGTTTACAATGTTAAGTTTTCCTGTTTAAGTCCATTTCTTTGGTACTGTACCACCTAGGACCACCAAACTTTCACAGCTTCATAACCAAGGGATGCCCACCACATACAACTATCCAACATGTGACCATTTTTGTCGCGCCCGCTTGCGGAAAGCGCGATATAGTCGGCACTTTGGCGTACTTACGTACGTACGTACGTCCGTGCGTCCGGTTAAAGTTTTTAGTTAAGTTTTTGGTTAAGTTTTTTGGTTAAGTTTTTTGGTTTTAAGCTTTTTGGTTAAGTTTTTTGGTTAAAGTTTTTGGTTAAGTTTTTTGGTTAAGTTTTTTGGTTAAGTTTGTTTGGTTAAAGTTTTTGGTTAAGTTTTTTGGTTAAACTTTTTCGTTATACTATATCTCTGCAACTGCTTTGCCCATTACCTTGAAACTTCACATGGGTGTTTATCATCATCTATATTTTCATTCTACCCTCTCCCGTGCGGCCCCTGTGCCCAATGCCAAGGTCAAATTACTTTGAAGTTTTTGGTTAAGTTTTTTGGTTAAAGTTTTTCGTTGTACTATATCTCTGCAACTGCTTTGCCCATTACCTTGAAACTTCACATGGGTGTTTATCATCATCTATATTTTCATTCTACCTCCCTCCTGTGCGGTCCCTGTGCCCAATGTCAAGGTCAAATTACTTTGAAGTTTTTGGTTAAGTTGTTTGGTTAAGTTGTTTGGTTAAGTTTTTTGGTTAAAGTTTTTCGTTATACTATATCTCTGCAACTGCTTTGCCCATTACCTTGAAACTTCACATGGGTGTTTATCATCATCTATATTTTCATTTTCATTCTACCCCCTCCCGTGCGGCCCCTGTGCCCAATGTCAAGGTCAAATTACTTTGAAGTTTTTGGTTAAGTTTTTTGGTTAAGTTTGTTTGGTTCAAGTTTTTGGTTAAATTTTTTGGTTAAGTTTTTTGGTTAAAGTTTTTCGTTATACTATATCTCTGCAACTGCTTTGCCCATTACCTTGAAACTTCACATGGGTGTTTATCATCATCTATATTTTCATTCTACCCCCCTTAACTTAAACGAAAAACTTAACCAAAAAACTTAAACAAAAACATTAACCACAAAACTTAACCAAAAACTTTAACCAAAAAACGTAACCAAACAACTTAACCAAAAACTTTAACCGGACACACGTACGTACGTACGTACGTACGCCAAAGTGCCGACTATATCGCGCTTTCCGCAAGTGGGCGCGACAACAAAGTGCCAACTATATCGCGCTTTCCACAAGCGGGCGCAACAAAAATTACTACTCGTCTTGAAACATTTTTTTACAATTAATGGCGCCTATTGTATCTTTCAAGTGGATTGTCTTGAAATATTTCCATCGGCACGGAGTGCAGCACCAGTGAAGTAAGTGGACTGTTTCTCTAACGGTGCATCACAAATATAGAAAAGTATATGTGGCCGTGGCTTGAGAAAAAGACCTTATGGGGTTTGATCAATCTGGATATTAATCTGCTAGCACACTCCTGTATGTGAATGTGCAGGCTGATCTGTGCCTACACTGGTCATATTACCATTGAAAGGAAGTAAAGTAATATCATGCTTACTATGAGTGTTTATACTTTAGTATTACATGCTTTATGTGATAATCATGATAATGGAATAAATGATAAAGTATACATGTTTAGCTTCTATTAAAAATAGTTTTAAATTGGGATATGTATATGATTTTAATTTCAAAAGGTGCCAGCAAATCTGATGAAAAAATTCCACACCCCTGGCCCAGGAATACCAATTCAGTGATTTCGGTCAGCTGCCGGCATGGTACAGATAAACAGGTCGGTTGTCGGTCGGTATAGTCGACCGACAGACAACCTGTTTACCGGTACCATGCTGGCAGACGACCGAAATCGCAGAATCGCTATTTCCTTGCAATAAATAGACAAGAAACGAGGCAAAGCCATGAAGGCCAGGTTTTTTCCAAGAATAGACACTTGTATAACATAATTATACCCACTTTTTGTAGACTAGATGGCCGTGGCCTGCATGTCGCGCCTTGGGGCGAGGCATGGACACTAAAAAAAGAGATATAGTAGATGGAAAAACATTAACCAAAAAGCTTTAACCGGACGTACAGACGGACGGACATATGCCAAAATGCTGACTATATCGCGCTTTCCGCAAGACAATGATGATACACACCCATGTGAAGTATCAAGGTAATGGGTGAAGCAGTTGCAGAGATATAGTACACGAAAAAACTTTAAGAAAAAAACTTTAACCAGAAGTACGTTAAAAACTTAACGTTGAAAATGGCTAAGTCAATTACGTAGAAATAATAGGTCAAGGTAAAAACCTAGATGGTCGCGGCCTGCATGTCGCGCCTTGTGGCGAGGCATGGACACTAAAACTAGATGGCCGCGGCCTGCATGTCGCGCCTTGTGGCGAGGCATGGACACTAAAAAAAAAGATATAGTATAACGAAAAACTTAAACAAAACAAGAGGGCCATGATGGCTCTAATTCGCTCACCTGACTCCATGAACACCAGAGGAGATTGTGACATTGAGTTTATGTGTTTTAAAACAAATGGTGCTATTTTTAGATGACGGTCATCTTGGATGAAGCGATGACTATCATTTTGCCAAATCTGAAAATGCATCACCCAAGGATCTTAACTTCCTATGAAGTTTGGCCAGCATCAACCATGTGGTTCCTGAGAAAAAGACGTTCAAAATCTTGAATAAATGGACCTTTTGGTGGCCATCATGGATGACATAATCATCCGATTCAGACAAATATTGCACCAGAGTGATCGCCTCATCGATACCTTCAATTTGATATATGGCATGACCATATTTGGTCAAAAATAAAATTTTACCCCAATTTGACCCCACGGGCCAGCCCGTTTTTGACCCCGGGGTCACCATTTTCACAAATTTGAAAGAGCATTGTAAATCGATCATTCCTACCAAGTTTAGTCGAAATCCGACTAGCGGTTCATGAGAAGAAGATTTTTTAAAAATTTATGCTATTTTTAGATGGCGGCCATCTTGGATTAGCGATGACCTCCATTTTAACAAATCTGAAACTTCACCTTGAAACTTCACATGGGTGTTTATCATCATCTATATTTTCATTCTACCCCCCTCCCGTGCGGCCCCTGTGCCCAATGTCAAGGTCAAATTACTTTGAAGTTTTTGGTTAAATTGTTGTTTCGCCTGCTTGCGGAAAGCGCGATATAGTCGGCACTTTGGCGTATGTACGTACGTACGTGTGTACGTGTGTACGTGTGTCCGTGTGTCCGGTTAAAGTTTTTGGTTAGTTTTTTGTTTTTTGGTTAAGTTTTTTGGTTAAGTTTTTTGGTTAAGTTTTTTGGTTAAAGTTTTTGGTTAAGCTGTTTGGTTAAGCTTTTTGGTTAAAGTTTTTGGTTAAGTTTTTTGGTTAATGTTTTTGGTTAAGTTTTTTGGTTAAGTTTTTTGGTTAAAGTTTTTCGTTATACTATGTCTCTGCAACTGCTTTGCCCATTACCTTGAAACTTCACATGTTTATCATCATCTATATTTTCATTCTACCCCCCTCCCGTGCGGCCCCTGTGCCCAATGTCAAGGTCAAATTACTTTGAAGTTTTTTTTGTTAAATTGTTGTCACGCCCACTTGCGGAAAGCGCGATATAGTCGGCACTTTGTACGTACGTGTGTACGTACGTACGTGTGTCCGGTTAAAGTTTTTGGTAAAGTTTTTGGTTAAGTTTTTGGGTTAAAGTTTTTGGTTAAGCTGTTTGGTTAAGCTTTTTGGTTTAAGTTTTTGGTTAAACTTTTTGGTTAAACTTTTTGGTTAAGTTTTTTGGTTAAGTTTTTTGGTTAAAGTTTTTCGTGATACTATATCTCTGCAACTGCTTTGCCCATTACCTTGAAACTTCACATGGGTGTTTATCATCATCTATATTTTCATTCTACCCCCCTCCCGTGCGGCCCCTGTGCCCAATGTCAAGGTCAAATTACTTTGAAGTTTTTGGTTAAGTTTTTTGCTGAAGTTTTTTGCTTAAAGTTTTTGGTTAAGTTTTTTGGTTAAAGTTTTTGGTTAAAGTTTTTTGGTTAAGTTTTTTGGTTAAGTTTTTTGGTTAATGTTTTTCGTTTTACTATATCTCTGCAACTGATTTGCCCATTACCTTGAAACTTCACATGGGTGTTTATCATTATCATATTTTCATTCTACCCCCCTCCTGTGTGGCCCCTGTGCCCAATGTCAAGGTCAAATTACTTTGAAGTTTTTGGTTAAAGTTTTTTGGTTAAAGTTTTTTGTTATACTATATTTCTGGAACTGCTTTGCCCATTACCTTGAAACTTCACATGGGTGTTTATCATCATCCATATTTTCATTCTACCCCCCACCCGTGCGGCCCCTGTGCCCAATGTCAGGGTCAAATTACTTGGAAGTATTTTGTTAAAGTTTTTGGTTAAAGTTTGTTCATGTACTATATCTCTGCAACTGCTTTGCCCATTACCTTGAAACTTCACATGGGGTGTTTATCATCATCTATATTTTATTTTCATTCTACCCCCCTCCCGTGCGGCCCCTGTGCCCAATGTCAAGGTCTAATTACTTTGAATTTTTTTGTTAAAGTTTTTGTCGCGCCCGCTTGCGGAAAGCGCGATATTGTCGGCACTTTGGCGTACGTCCGTCCGTACGCATACCGGTATGTGTCCGATTAAAGTTTTTTGGTTAAAGTTTTTGTCGCGCCCGCTTGCAGAAAGTGCGATATAGTCGGCACTTTGGCGTACGTACGCTTTAGTCCGTAGTCGCACGGTTAAAGTTTTTGGTTAAGTTTTTTGGTTTAAAGTTTTTTTGTTTTTTTGGTTAATTGTTTTTTGGTTAAAGTTTTTTTGTTTTTTTTTGTTAAGTTTTTTGGTTACAGTTTTTCGTTATACTATATCTCTTTTTTTAGTGTCGATGCCTCGCCACAAGGCGCGACATGCAGGCCGCGGCCATCTAGTTTGGTTAAAGTTTTTGGTTTAGTTTTTTGGTTAAGTTTTTTGGTTAAAGTTTTTGGTTAAGTTTTTTGGTTAAGTTTTTTGGTTAAGTTTTTGGTTAAGTGTTAGTTTTTTTGTTTTACTATATCTATGCATGCTTTGCCATTACCTTGAAACTTCACATGGGTGTTTATCATCATCTATATTTTCATTCTACCCCCTCCCGTGCGGCCCCTGTGCCCAATGTCAAGGTCAAATTACTTTGAAGTTTTTGGTTAAGTTTTTTGGTTACCGGTAATGTTTTTGGTCAACTTTTTTGGTTAAAGTTTTTGGTTAAGTTTTTTGGTTAAAGTTTTTTGTTATACTATATCTTTTTTTTTAGTGTCCATGCCTCGCCACAAGGCGCAACATGTAGGCCGCGGCCATCTAGTATTGATTTTTTATCACACATCTAGAAACATTTTATAATGGCGCATATTGTATTTTTCAAGTGGATTGTCTTTCATTTTCCACCGGCGCGGTTGCAGCACTAGTGTAATAATGATAATTAAGATGCGCCATGTGATTTTGTACCTACAAAAATGGGCTTAATTTCATACAAAAATTACAAAATTTACGATATTTTCCTGGAATGACACCGAAGGTTGTCAAAATTTTCAGAGCAAATGCAGAATTCTATTCCGCATGCTTTGAGAATTTCATCAAATTGCGCACCTGTTTGTAGGTACAAAATCACATGGTGCGTCTCGATTATACAGACAGTATATCTGCATTGGCAATATATACATTGAAGTTCACATACTGTACTTGCACACCAAATTAATCACCTTTTTACCCGCTTGGTTTTTTAAAATTCTGGCATCTTTACAGTCTGGGCAATAGGTATATATATATAAGATTCCGGCACCTTGTGTTAATTTATGGCACCCGGTGTTTTTATAAACTTGAATGTATAAGGTTTCCAAAAAATCCGGGTGCCATTTTTTTAAACCAAGGTCATTTCAAGGTCATTGAACTTTATGTTTGACGGAAGTCGAAAATTGCCAATATATGAGCCAATAGGTAGGTCATGGTCCTTAACTTGGAAATTGGTGTAAGTTGTTCAAAAACATTGCAGATGGATATATTAAAGAATTTACGTAAACTACACTAATATTCAGTATATTATTATCATATTATTGAGCTATTTATGAGATTTCGGTTGCTAAGCGCCTTCACCTATATTCAAAGGTTAATTCTTTCAACTGGAATAATATTGCAGTTAATATACTCCATTGTCAGAAAACTTAAAATGGCCGCCAAGTAAATGGCAAATCCATAGTAATTTACTAAATATAACTGGGAAAATTTGGTTGGGGAAGAAATCAACACTTCTCTCACTTTCCCTGAGACTCCGTAGCTACTAAAATGTGGATATATATTGAACCCTGATTTGATCGGCTAATAACATCATGCTCTGCATGACTTTTCATTAATGTTTATTGCCTTGGTGACAGCTTCACATTTCTGCATCTTCGCTGTCTGGCCCATCTTTGACGGGCGTATTTTGTGACTTACGGCACTCTTGTTAGTATACTGAATTTATACAGCCATTTTGGCTGTGATAATGTAATAAAGTCAGTATAATAATTCTACATACTTTTTTAATCATCAAATATATGCAGTCGTTAGTTCTATATAAAATAATGCATTTCTGGAAAAATAAATGATTACTCCCTCAAAGTATACTTTGCTAGATAAGTATATTTGCAATTTTGATGAATGTCATGATTTGGCTACAGATGAATGTCTGGGGATACTATGGATTTGGTGGGTGGTTGGTCAGGTGAATTAACGGTAGGGGTTCCTCCAAATCACGATTTGCCTGGTTTGGTCCTCGGGTACGTTTGTATTTTTGTCTCTTTTGTTACCTGGGAGTTGATTGGTTGATTGCCCATTATAAAATAGTAAGATTATTACTGATCCTACTGCTTTTGGGAGGGGGCCAAGTGATTCTGGTGTCAGGGCTGAATATATCGTTTTTTTATCGTAAATATTGAGTTCTAACTTTGTGATTTTTTCTTTCTGCCCCATTTGTACAGGTAATATATGGGATTTAGTACTAAACCCATTGACCCTGCCTTAGATGACCGTAGCTGTTGATAGGCCGTTAAACCCCAACAAACAAACAATGGATTTGATGTGCTTCTGGTGCAACCAATGCTACGGCTTCCACATCGGACATTTTCATGTCCAGAGCTATCTTGAATATTATGTAACTCTTTGAAAACTTCATTAACCATAACCCAAAGGTGTGTCTGTGCTAGGATGACAATTCTCACCTGACTAATTTTTGTCGCGCCTGCTTTAGCAGCATCCACAATTGTTCTCTGTACATACCTCTAATTGCATTACAGAGCTCCAGATAAGGTGCGTATTTGTGTAAATACCCAATTAAAATTGCCAAAAACCCAATTGAAATCAAAAGTAGTGAGTATCAAAAAGCAATGAAAAATTTGTGCTATCTTTATCATGCTACAGAAAACAATAAACAGACCACAAATATAGAATATTTTCTTATTTTTCCATGAAAAACACATACCGGTATTGGTATTTCATTAGAATTGTCTCCAAGATGTGTTTTCATTTCGAAGCCAACTATTGAATAAGTGCGGTCTGCTGATGTGTAAACAGCAGTGCGATTCTATTTTACACAATTAAAATTTTGAAATACCCAATTGCTTCAGAAATGATGGAGTGACAATACTCAATTACGAATTCCTTATCTGGAGCCCTGGCATTACATTACATTGCATAACATTTGAGTTATGACAAAGTAGTATTTCCAAATTTGCATTGGTAGCTCGAAATAATGTAACCTGAATCTTCTGTCTGTAACGCTGGGCGACTTATGGTTAGTCACCCAGCGTTACAGACAGAAGATTTGGGTGTTTGTATGATTGTCAATATAAGATGTACATAGTGCCGGGCGTCTATTGAATCTTTGTTTGTATGATTGTCAATATAAGATGTACATAGTGCCGGGTGTCTATTGAATCTTTGTATGTATGATTGTCAATATAAGATGTACATAGTGCCGGGCGTCTATTGAATCTTTGTTTGTATGATTGTCAATATAAGATGTACATAGTGCCGGGTGTCTATTGAATCTTTGTTTGTATGATTGTCAATATAAGATGTACATAGTGCCGGCGTCTATTGAATCTTTGTTTGTATGATTGTCAATATAAGATGTACATAGTGCCGGGCGTCTATTGAATCTTTGTTTGTATGATTGTCAATATAAGATGTACATAGTGCCGGGTGTCTATTGAATCTTTGTTTGTATGATTGTCAATATAAGATGTACATAGTGCCGGGCGTCTATTGAATCTTTGTTTGTATGATTGTCAATATAAGATGTACATAGTGCCGGGCGTCTATTGAATCTTTGTTTGTATGATTGTCAATATAAGATGTACATAGTGCCGGGCGTCTATTGAATCTTTGTTTGTATGATTGTCAATATAAGATGTACATAGTGCCGGGTGTCTATTGAATCTTTGTTTGTATGATTGTCAATATAAGATGTACATAGTGCCGGGTGTCTATTGAATCTTTGTTTGTATGATTGTCAATATAAGATGTACATAGTGCCGGGTGTCTATTGAATCTTTGTATGTATGATTGTCAATATAAGATGTACATAGTGCCGGGTGTCTATTGAATCTTTGTTTGTATGATTGTCAATATAACATGTACATAGTGCCGGGCGTCTATTGAATCTTTGTATGTATGATTGTCAATATAAGATGTACATAGTGCCGGGCGTCTATTGAAATCTTTGTTTGTATGATTGTCAATAAAAGATGTACATAGTGCCGGGCGTCTATTGAATCTTTGTTTGTATGATTGTCAATATAAGATGTACATAGTGCCGGGCGTCTATTGAATCTTTGTTTGTATGATTGTCAATATAAGATGTACATAGTGCCGGGCGTCTATTGAATCTTTGTTTGTATGATTGTCAATATAAGATGTACATAGTTGCCGGGTGTCTATTGAATCTTTGTTTGTATGATTGTCAATATAAGATGTACATAGTGCCGGGTGTCTATTGAATTCTTTGTTTGTATGATTGTCAATATAAGATGTCAATAGTGCCGGGTGTCTATTGAATCTTTGTTTGTATGATTGTCAATATAAAGATGAACAATAGTGCCGGGCATCTATTGAATCTTTGTATGTATGATTGTCAATATAAGATGTACATAGTGCCGGGCGTCTATTGAATCTTTGTTTGTATGATTGTCAATATAAGATGTACATAGTGCCGGGTGTCTATTGAATCTTTGTTTGTATGATTGTCAATATAAGATGTACATAGTGCCGGGCATCTATTGAATCTTTGTTTGTATGATTGTCAATATAAGATGTACATAGTGCCGGGTGTCTATTGAATCTTTGTATGTATGATTGTCAATATAAGATGTACATAGTGCCGGGCGTCTATTGAATCTTTACGGTATACATACAGAGCTCCAGTTAAGGTGCGTAATCTGCTGCCATGTTTCACGAGAATCTGTTGTACCATTTAAACAGTATTGAAGGAAAATTTATGAATAATTTTTGATCATGTTTTAATATTACGTCACACTTATCTGATGCCATGTGATCCCAGACCCTAATCTGGCCAAATAAGTGGCTGTGACTGGAGAAATGATGCTTATTTGTGACCATTGTAGATCCTCATCAAATAGCACACTTCTGTAGCCTGATAATGATCTGTACTGCTTGTTAACAGACATTTCATTGATGGAATGGCGAACAGTGCAGATCCTGATCAGACTGTGCGGATGCACAGGCTGATCTGGAGCTACACTGGTGGCAAAGGCCATAAGCCCCATTACTCCAGCCACAGCCACAAATATGTGGCACAAATATGTGGCGGTGACTGAAGAAATGGGGTTTATGTCATGTGTGGCCAGTCTAAGCTCCTGATCGGTAGTGCTTGTTAAAAGCATGACAGGTGTTTCGTTCGTGAAAGGGCGAACGGTGCAGACCCCAGGCTGATCCGGGGCTACGCTGGTCGCATAACCCATAAGCCCCATTTCTCCAATCTCGGCCACATATAGGTCGTTTCTCCGATGATTCGACCATTCGGGAGATATACACACCTGGCATCAAGTAACCGCATGTGATAAGGGCACCTAGCACCATATCAGGATATAATTCCGGTTGGCAGGATATTATCTTCCCTTCCATACCATATTGTAGTTGATTGGGCATAAAACTCGAGTAAGGGAATTATTCCACCTATATTTCAAATGACAATTTTTTAAGGCAATTGCCTGGGATTTTCTGCCTTATTGAACATGAGGATATTCCAAAATTGATTATCATTATCTGCTATACCTTTTTGTAAATGAAGTCAATAGTTGATAAAAATATCAGATCACACTAAAAAGTCTGTGTGTGCTCTTAAACTTTTGTCAACTTCGGACGTAATTTACATAAATTCAGATATTTTCTTAATCAATTTCAAGATAGTGTGAGAATGCATAAAATCTCAAGCACATCCACACAGCTTCAAGCCAGTCAAGGTGTGGGATCACGTGGTTTCCGAACCCGATTTTCCGACATGACGTAATCTGTGATGTCATTTTTGCAGTAGATTTTCTTTAAAATCTTCCTAACAAATGGATGGATTTTGATGATATGTAGCGCACCAAATATGATGGCACATGTGTTTTATGGGTGCTCTGAAAGTTAGTTACAATAACTTATAACTTTCACAAAGAATCGAGTACCGTTTATTTATTACATTCACATGCTCTAGTTTATAAATTTACGTAACCGATTCTTCGTCAAAACGACAGAATTATTAGATTAAAGCCGCCTATACAATAACGGGCAACGTGTACCGCATTTGCCGCAGCAACTTGTACCGCATTTGCCGCAGCAACGTGTACCGCATTTGCCGCGGATATTTCTTAGAAATATGTCATTCCATCAGAAAGACATTAAAGGAAATCTACTGTAAACACATCTAAAGAAAATGTCATCACGTCGTTCAGAAACACGTGATCCCACACCTTGAACCTATCTCAGTGAGATTTTCAGTTAGTGTCCTGCATGTATCCCTTTTTCTCTATCAGTGAAGTTTTTGATGAGCAGAGAGGTGTGGTTAGGGGTTGGTACATCGTGTCTAGTTGAATATGCACTGTGTCGGATTCCTCAATGTCATACGGTGACTCGTAATCTTTGTGGAAGTGGAATTTTCTCACCACAGTTACCATACACGCCAATACGAATATAAACCCTAGAGCTGTACACACCCCTGCGATTATCTTTTCGTTCACAATCTTTGTAATTGCACTGTGGAAATCAGACTTTGCTGACGTTGTTATGTTTGTACAGTCTACTTTATATTTTTCACTGTCGTACACATAAACTATGCAGAATTCGTACACTGTTCCCGACTGTAGATGTGTCACTGTGTAGCTGCGATATTGTGGGCCAAGAGCAATAACTTTGTACGGCACAGGTTTGGCATTCAAAGATTTATTGCCGTTGCTGATTTTCCTGTAATGTAGCTGATAATCCGAGATCATTGTGTTGTGTTTTGTTCCGTTCCACGATATGGAGATGTAGTCACTGGAGATCGTATATGGTACCAGACGCACAGGCTTATTGGTCACGTTGATCTTTGTCGACCCTATGTCATAGCCAATGCCATTATCGGAGATACAGGAATATGTGCCGCTGTCGGCGACGGTCAGATGGCGTATAATTACGACACAGTCGTTGATCACCTGGATCTTGTCGCTCTCTGATTTTCCATCTATTATTGTGCCATTCGGGAATGTCCAGCGCATAACCGGGTTTGGAACTCCGAACGTGTGACACTCCAGAACCAATTCATCACCTAAATCTAGTGTGTATTTTTCCTTAAATAATTGAAGTGTTGTAGGGGCACACACATGATTGAATACTTTCTCATCCACATCTTGTATCGCCCTTCCTGTCACATTCAGGGGGTAATCACATTTTATTGATTTAGAATTGATAAGAAATGGTTTGCTGTAATTTGTTGCTTGGGCAGCCATTAAGAGTTCCTTGATCCAGAAAGCGTTGCAGTCACATCGCAGGGGATTATTGTATACATGGATTTCCTCTATATTTGGCATATTTTCAACAAGTTCTGCCGGAACGGCTATCAGCTGATTATTGTGGACATACAGGTGCTTTAAGTTTGGGACGTTGTCAAAAGCATGATGATCTAGGTATATAAATTTTGGATTGTCGTGTACTTGTAGACTTAGTAAAGCGGGTAAATTTTGAAATGCCTGGTTTTCTACCAGAAGTAACTTCTGCATATAACTGAGAGATAAGAAAGTGAAATTCATCCCAGAGAAATCCCCAGTTTTAATTTTCGTGATGGGATTTCCATCGAGTAATACTTTATCTATAGATCTCAAACTTTGTAGTGGCTTAGTTGGAACTTGTAATATTATGTTATTGGACAAATTCAAAATGCGTAGTTCCTGAAGGCTGTTAAAGGCATCGTCGTCTATGGATCTGATCCTGTTGTCTGACAGATGCAATGAGTTGAGAATGTGTAAAATTCGAAACACTTTCTCATTGATATAAGTCAATAAGTTCTGCGACAGGTCTAATATTCTCAGGTCCAACATATCGTCGAACCAGTCCGGGCTAAGGTCGAGTAGTCTGTTACCCTGAATTTCTAATATTTTCAGGTGATTGAGACCAGCGAAAGAATGAAATGATGTGTTGTTGATGTTGTTGAATGCGAGATTGAGGTGGTCCAGGTGTAGTAGACCAGCGAAGCTTCCTGGTAACAGTTCCCGCAGGTCATTATTGTCCAAAGATACAAACTTCAGTTGCCGCATCTGTGCAAATATGTATTTAGCCATCGTGTCCATACCGTTATTGGATAAATCTAGGTACTTCAAGTTCGGCACATATGGAAGTTTTTGCAGGCTCGTGATGTTGTTTTCGTTTAGAAATAATACTTGTGTTTCCGATGGCATGGTTTTTGGTGGGCTCGTGTATCCGGCGTTTGAACAGTTTACAATCTTCATCCTGATACTGAACTGGTAGTTGTTGAACGTCCTCCTGATGTTGGGAACGTCTTTAGTGCAGGTGCACATGTGAGGACAGTCAGCTACGTGCCAGGTGCTGGTGGAAGTGGTATCCGGCATCCCCGTTGTCAGTGACGCGTCCGTCCCCGCGTACAGGCTTCCACTCGAGATTTTGATGGTCACCATAGAACAGAGCATCATTGCTCTCAGAAAAATCATAGTTTATCAGTTGGATTATTGTAATTCAATACGCTAAAACGAATATTCTCTAGTATTTGCAACATGGTATTTTAGTTGGTAGTGTAACAATACTGGTTCCGTACATATGTCAATGAAGTAGCGTCATCATCCAAATGTAATAATAACTCAGGGCTCCAGATAAGGAATTAGTAATTGAGTATTCTCACTCCCATAATTTCTGAAGCAATTGGGTATTTCAAAACTTTAAGTGGGTAAAATAAAATCACGCTACTGTTTACACATCAACAGACAGCAATTATTGAATAGTTTCCTTCGAAATGAAAACATATCTTGGCATTTCATTAAAATTGTCTCCTTGGAGACAATTCTAATGAAATACCAAGATGTGTTTTCATGGAAAATAAGAAAAATATGCTATATTTGTTGTCTGTTTATTGTTTTCTGCAGCATGATAAAGGTACCACAATTTTTTTATTGCTTTTTGATACTCGCTACTTCTGATTTTGGCTATTTTAATTGGGTATTTAAGCAAATACGTGGCTTATCTGGAGCTCTGATAGCTACGGCAGCAGTTGGCCATCTACATGTATTCCAAAACAGCTGTCTCTACAATGTATATCCTTGATTGTACGCACACTTCTATTGGCGTGACCACTTCCTGATTATCTGAAACATTCATAAATAGTCAATGTTATTAAGCATATATACATATGAGACACGCCATGTGATTTTGTACCTTCGGACATCTGTGTAATTTCATGAAATACGTTTACAAAATTTACAATATTTTCCGTAAATGGCGTCAAAAATTGTATGTACTCTGAAAATTTTGTCAACTTTTGACTTTATGTATGAAAAATATTGTAAATTTCGTACACGTATTTAATGAAATTACGCAGATGTCCGAAGGTACAAAATCACATGTCGTGTCTCATACACAAGTGATTATATACAGTCTACATACACTCATTATGCCCCCCGCAACAAGTTGTGGGGGGGTATACTGGAGTCAGGTTGTCCGTCCGTCCGTCCGTCCGTCCGTCCGTGCGTCTGTGTGCGTCCGTAAACTTAACATCAGAGAAATATTGTTGTAACTTCTATTTCCTTCATCTAAAATATTTCACACATACATTCCTGTAAGGCTCTACTACCATGCTGTGCCAAATCCATGACCGTCCAACCCCCGCTGATCCCAAGGTCAAGGTCAAATACTTAGTCTCTTTACAAAACTTAACATCAGAGAAATATTGTTATAACTTCTATTTCCTTCATCTAAAATGCTTAATATTTCACACATGCATTCCTGTAAGGCTCTACTACCATGCTGTGCCAAATCTATGACCGTCCAACCCCCGCTGATCCCAAGGTCAAGGTAAAATACGTAGTCTCTTTACAAAACTTAACATCAGAAAAATATTTTATAACTTCTATTTCCTTCATTGAAAATTCTTATATTATTTCACTTGTGCATTCCTCTAAGGTTGTACTATCATGCTGTGACAAATCTACGACCGTCCAACCCCCGCTGATCCCAAGGTCAAGGTCACATACTTAGTCTCTTTACAAAACTTAACATCAGAGAAATATGTTATAACTTCTATTTCTTTCATTAAAAATTCTTAATATTTCATGCATGCATTCCTCTAAGGCTCTACTATCATGCTGTGACAAATTCCCACTGATCTCGAGGTCAAGGTCACATACTTAGTCTCTTTACAATACTTAACATCAGAGAAATCGGTTATAACTTCTATTTCCTTGCTCGGATCTGCTTCACATTTCACACACGCATTGCTCCAATGGACCTCTACCACCCTGTGACAAATTCACGTGCATGCCGCTCTCGCTAAGCCCAGAGTCAAGGTCACAAGCCCACACACTTGGAAATCTTTTACATGTTTTAGGGGTACCTGAGCCCACGCGGGGGGTATTCCGTAAGCCTCGCTTACTGACCAATCTAGTTTAATCGGGGGACTGAGAAAATACAAACAAATCAGTTAACAAGAGTTATTATATGTCGCTGTGACTGGAGAAATTGGGCTCATGGGATTTGTGACCCGTGTAGCTCCTGCATGGTTCCCATTGGTCCTTAAATTCCTGGAAAGTCATGGAATTTGGAAAAATGGATTCCAGGCCTGGAAAGTCATGGAATTTGCCTCTTTTTCTGAAAAGGTCATTGAAAGTCATGGAATTTGGGTTCCAGTCCAATTATTTGTGTTGTTGAGCAAAGTTCAGTGCAATTTTGTGATTTTGAGCCAAACGATTTGATGTGGTAAGGGCACCTGGCACCAAATCAGGATTTTGTAAATTCAGAACTGAAGTACTATACTACATGAAACGGTGTCTAGCCTGGAATACACTTGTGTTGGGGAGAGAAGTAACTTCTCTCACCAACACAAGTGTATTCCAGGCTCGACACCGTTTCATCAGCATCATTCATGCAAATATGGGTCCTTGAATTTCGAAAACAGGTCCTTGAAAGTCATGGAAAAGTCATGGAATTTGGTCTTCCCAAAAGAGTGGGAACCCTGCAGTCCCGATCAAATAGCACACTCCTGTAGCCTAGTACCGGTAATGATCATCAGCCAATCTATATTGGTTACTGGTTATCTGCCAATATCACTGTTGTCGCATATCTCATTTATAGCACGCCTTTCGAAGAAAAGAGTGCTTTTGGCATACCCCCGGCGTCATAGTCAGCGTCTGTCCATCCGTCCGTCGGGCCAACGTCCGGGGGTTTAAGAGGTTAGTTGCCTAACGCAAAAGATTCCTTTTATTTATTCCGTAAGCTCATAAATTCTATTGATGTTTAGGGACTTTTTCTTTGATCGTCAAACAATGGGCCGTCCGTCCATCCATCCTCTGTCTTAAAAAATTTGGAAAAATTTACGTTTGAGGGGGAAATAATTTATAATGTCTGTTTCCTTTCACCAAACGTTTTGATATTTTTCACATGCCTTTCTCTAATGATTCTCTATCATGCTGTGACAAATCCACGACCATCAGACTCCCGCTCACCCCAAAGCCAAGGTCACAGTCTTAGTGCTTTCATAATTTTAATGTCGGGGGGAAATTTGTTATAATTTCTGTTGCCTTTCACCGCTCTTCTTGATAATTTACACAGCGTTTCCTCTATTGGTTCTCTATGATGCTGTGACAAATCCACGACCCTCAGACCCTTGCTAACCCCAAGGTCAAGGTCACAATCTTAGCGCTTTCGTAAATTTAACATTGGGGGAAATTTTTTATAATTTCTGTTTCCTTTCACACAGCTTCTTAATATTCGTTAAACTGAAGCACCACCAGGTACGCTTCGTTGTCTTCTGGCAACTCTTGTTGTCCTCCAAATGGGATAGAACTGGGATAGAACCTACACTGCTGAATTAAATTGTATCGTCTACTGTTTGTGATCTATTTTCTGGTTCTATTTTCTTAAAAACATGGTTTGACAGCACTTTAGAATCATTTCCAATGGAAATGATTCTTAAGTGCTGTCAAGCCATGTTTGAGAAATGAGACAAAATCTAAAAAAAAACAGCAGCCAATAATTTTTGTACCCAGCATTCTAAGGGTTAACCATTACCCTAATGCTATATTTTTGTCGACTGCTGTTTATTTTCTATTTTTTAGTTGTTGTTTTTTTAAATTGCGGTTATTGGATTGGCGAAAGCCAGGCTGGTTGGCGCGCTGGCAGGCTTGGAATTCACTACTTGATCATGCGTAGAAATCAAAAATAAATTCCTGTCTAATTCGGACTTGTGTGCCAAGTCGCATGTACCACACCCACTGTGAGCCATTATATTTTGTTCCACTGAGGCCAATTTATTCTTCAAAAACGATGGCAAAAACAAATCAGTCAGATGATCATTTACATGTCATGTGCCAGAATGCGAACACTCCTTGGAGCATTCCGGATGTTTCATTTTCTTTTTGTCCAATTGCCAGCAAGCAGCGCAAATATGCAAGCAGTTTCGCATTCTGCCACGCACTACATCCAGATGGTCACCAGACTTTGCGCACTTGTTACGATTATACAGTGCACAGAACCAGACATATTCTGAATTATTGAATTCTCGCTTCGATTCAGACCCCATCACCCTAGATTCTGACACCATCCTAACAGTTTTCTTAGTCGAATTGTCAAACCGTAACACGTGCTTTGACAAAATGGCTTGCTCAATTTGCTGCGAGTCATCCCGCCATGATCTACAACCCAATTCAATTTTCCGAACCCAAGCCGCATAAAAACATTTCAAACCTTCAAAGGGTTAAGAATTTGCATAATACGCCATCTTTTTCAATAGATCGATTCTACCCCTTCTTTCCTCCGCGGACAAAAATTCATCTGAAATTATTTCCAGATCCCCTGCCATAAAGAGTAAAATCTAAATTTTCAAAAACTTATTTACATATTCAAATTGAAGGCTGGAATGGGGCCACCTCTGAGGAAACCTTACCTTGTCGGAGGACTTGCAATATATTCCCGATTTTTTCCCTTTTTTGTGGTGTGTTTTAGTTTTGTGCGAATGATCAGAAAGGATAGAATCAACACTATCACTATCATATTCAGAGCTATATGGACATACAGGAAATTCTGTGGAATTTCTCTGTGGAAACCATGGAATAAATGCGGAAACACTGGAATATGCTGGACAATGTCCATGGAAAGTATGGACGTCGTCCATGGAAAGTGCGGACATTGTCCATGGAAATACTGGAAAAAGCATAGAAATTCAGTTAAAAGTGAGATATTGACCGGAACATACCCGAAATGTGAGAAAATTTACAGGAAATTTGAGAACATACCCGAAATCCGGGAGACTTAGAAAAATTTAATGGAAATGCGAGAAATTTTCAAAGTTGTTTTTATGGTTAAGGTTTTTAGTCAAGCTTGTATATGGAATACCTCTGGCCCTACACCCACCATACTTGGACAACTTCATCTCCTAGTGATGTACATCAACAACCTCTGACCTATATTTGACCTTGACCTACATTTAACCTTGAATTACTTAGTTAATTCCCCTTGGTTAAGGTTTTTAGTCAACCTTGGTTAAGGTTTTTAGTCAAGCTTGTAGATGGAATACTATTGTGCATACAGACACCATACTTGGACAACCTTTTCTCATAGGGATGTATATCAATAACCCCTGATCTATATTTGACCTTGACCTACATTTCCTCTTGAATTACTTACTTAATTCCCATTGGTTAAGGTTTTTAGTCAACCTTGGTTAAGGTTTTTAATCAAGCTTGTATTTTGAATACTATTGTGCATACCGACACCATACTTGGACAACCTTTTCTCATAGGGATGTACATCAATAACCCCTGATCTATATTTGACCTTCACTTCCTCTTGAATTACTTAGTTAATTCCCCTTGGTTAAGGTTTTTAGTCAAGCTTGTAGATGGAATACTCCTGGCCCTACACCAACCATACTTAGACAACTTCATCTCCTAGTGATGTACATCAACAACCCCTGACCTATATTTGACCTTGACCTACATTTAACCTTGAATTACTTACTTAATTACCCTTGGTTAAGGTTTTTAGTCAACCTTGGTTAAGGTTTTTAGTCAAGCTTGTAGATGGAATACTATTGTGCATACAGACACCATACTGGGACAACCTTTTCTCATAGGGATGTACATCAATAACCCCTGACCTATATTTGACCTTCACTTCCTCTTGAATTACTTAGTTAATTCCCCTTGGTTAAGGTTTTTAGTCAAGCTTGTAGATGGAATACTCCTGGCCCTACACCAACCATACTTAGACAACTTCAGCTCCTAGTGATGTACATCATAAACCCCTGACCTATGTTTGACATTGACCTACATTTAACCTTGAATTACTTACTTAATTCCCCTTGGTTAAGGCTTTTAGTCAACCTTGGTTAAGGTTTTTAGTCAAGCTTGTAGATGGAATACTATTGTGCATACAGACACCAAACTTGGACAACCTTTTCTCATAGGGATGTACATCAATAACCCCTGATCTATATTTGACCTTGACCTACATTTCCTCTTGAATTACTTACTTAATTCCCCTTGGTTAAGGTTTTTAGTCAACCTTGGTTAAGGTTTATAGTCAAGCTTGTAGATGGAATACTATTGTGCATACAGATACCATATTTGGATAACTTTTTCGCATATGGATGTACATCAATAACCCCTGTCCTATAGTTTACCTTGCCCTACATGTAACCTTGAATTACTTAGTTATTTCCCCTTGGTTAAGGTTTGTACTCAAACTTGGTTAAGGTTTATAGTCAAGCTTGTATATGGAATACTCCTGGGCCTGCAGCAATCATACTTGGACAACTTCATCTCCTAGTGATGTACATCAATAATCCCTGACCTATGTTTGACCTTGACCTACTTTTACCCTTGGATTACTTAGTTATTTCCCCTTGGTTAAGGTTTTTAGTCAAGCTTGTATATGGAATACTCCTGGGCCTACAGCAATCATACTTGGAAAACTTCATCTCCTAGTGATGTACATCAATATCCCCTGACCTATATCTGACATTGACCTACATTTAACCTTGAATTACTTACTTAATTTCCCTTGGTTAAGGTTTTTAGTCAACCATGGTTAAGGTTTTTATGCGGGCCGCGGCCACCTTCTTTGTCAAGCTATGTGTACATCGACAACCCTCATAGTCGAGCTATGCTGTTCTTCTACAACTCTTGTTTCCTTTACCACCTGCTGCCTATTTTGCGCAACGGACGAGCCAGCCGCAAAGTCTCCCTCGTCTCCTCTCCTCTCCTCCTCCAAACTACTCTTATCTGGTGAAAAAAGCCTCCTTTATAGCGTCAAATGTGTTGTCCAATTTTGTCGCTCCAGATTCTCCAAAGAGTTTATAATCAGCTATCTTCTTAGCTGCACTCCTCGTGGGCCTGCCCGTCCCGAACACCACGTCAGCAACCGACATGTCTCTCCCTCTCCCCCACGCAGTTTATACAAAATAACTGCTTCTTGAAATTAACTGAACGGACTAATGACTGCCAACTTAACTGTATTATTATACTACAGGTTGAGTATAATATTAGCAGTCTTGAAATGCAAGAATAAAGACAATGAATATTCAAACTCCTGAAAAAAGTTCATGTCCGTAGCACATCGCTGTGAAATCACCTGTGAGAAACAATAACTCACAGTGCACCAGTCTAAATTGATTATAACCAATCAAATTCAAGAGTCTAGTAAACAACCACATAAACAATTTACCTATGAAAAAATAAATTAATCTCTCAATAAAGTTTAATATGAAAAAATAAATTAATCTCTAAACAAAGTTTAATAAGTCAAGTATTAAAATAATTAAGTCGCAATCAACTTACAAAAAGTTTCCTCTCGGTAATTAATATTTTTTTAAATAAAAACCACCCATTGACCTATTTTTTTCCACATAATCGACCATTTTCAATGTTATGTTTTCGTGTTTAGGTCCCTTTCTCTGTTACTATACCACCTAGGACCACCATACTTGCACAACTTCATAACCAATGGGTGCCCACCACATACCACTATCAAACATGTGCCATGTTTTTACGTTGACCTATTTTTTCTGTGTAATCGACTTAGCCATTTTCAACGTTAAGTTTTTGCGTTTAAATCTGTTCACCATACTTGCATAATTATATGTTATCCAATTGTCTATGCCTTGAAGAAAACCTGGCCTTCGTGGCTTTGCCTTGTCTCTTGTTCAATGTAAATGATTCTAAAGTCCTGTCCAACGATGGTTCCATTGAGAAAGAAGACAACATATAAATACAACTTTTCTTTCCCGCATTCTAAAGATTAATTTTCAGACTATTCTAAGGGTGATTTTGTAAAAATCATAAATGTATTAGTAAACTGTGTTGATTCAGATACGATGGCATAGGTTAGGAAAGAAAAATAATTATTCCTAGTCTTGTTGACTTTCATCATTTTGCCTGCTAAACAAAGAAAAATAGCACAGCCTTCTATTTATCCAGTCAACACAGTACATATGTGCCGTGACACACTGTGCCGTTAAACATTTTTGATATCCTGTCACTACGACCTAATCACTGCATAAATTTTTTGAGAAATCCAAGATGGCCGCCATATATCAATAAAATTGAGAAATCATATTTTAGTTTACAGAAAATGGACAGTAAGTGTTAAATAATATTGCACTGTCATATGTGAGTATATATAATGACAATTGCTGTGTATTTAAAATAAATTCAGGCATAAAATCCAAGATGGCCGCCATATACATACAGCATTGTGCAAAAGTGTTTATCATCGATATGTACTACACAAAATGGCATATGAATTGACAAAACTTCATTTGCATATCTAAATAATTCATAAGCCTGATTTTGTGTCCCTTAAACAAAAATACACCTTTAAAATGTCTGCCATATACAATAAAACCATCACATGGTGCTAATATAATATGACTCACGGTTCACACGGTTTTTATTTTCGGATCGACAGAACATAACTGGTGTATAGAAACATGACCTGTGTTAACATATTCCAGCACATTCAGAAGGCCACCTGAATTATGTGCCGTGATACATTTAACATATCTCCTTCCATGAGACACATACACTGACGTTGAACTACAGCATCAGGAACTACAATATATGAATTTTAATCATGTCTGAAGGATGTATATTCAAGTTTCGATATGGCGCAGAATGTCAATAAAGTGACCCGTGCTCCACTAATACTGGACCTGCACAATTACATTCCATAATACATGCCATCAAGATATACGGAGACAGACTCCATGAAGAATTGGAATTATAACTGAACGCAGATGAGAATTTACAAATTTCCTTTTATAGAAACTGTGTTTCGCGGTTTTCTTATTTCCATCGACCCCCTTGACCAATCTCAGCATGTTGGAAGAATGTTGGAATTGTAAATATCGAGAGTGGCAAGGTCGTGACAAATAAAACAGTTAATGTTGACAAAGCTGTGTCACTCTGACTCCAGGAAATGGACGAGTTTGAGAATAAGTGGCCAGTTAGTTTTCACCAGAAGATTCCAAAAACTGTTATCACATTGGCCATCTCTCGAAAGCACATCAGTGCTGTTGATGAACAGATATTGGATACAGAAATTGTATATGCTAGGGCAATGGGGTCACAGTCCAGTTCTCGTGGCATTGACAAAGATGAGATTCTCTCTTATGAACTGGCACCATATCCTCCATCAAATGAAAGAACATCTCAGAGAAGCCAAATCCAAATCAAATTTGAAGAACTTGAGTTGATATCACCAGTTCTAAATCTGAAGCAACAGCTAATGTAGATGCCGTTTACAGACATGGCTGCGCAGTATTATGGATGATACCGTAGCCTTCCCCAGGGACAGTTCAGGACAACATACAAAGATTCCGCACACATCGAGAAGGTCACATGAAACAGTGAAATGTATATCTCGCGTTTGATAGGTATGGGGAAAGCAGTACCAAGGACTCCAAACGAGTGGGTCGAGAGCAAGGGGCAATTGAAATATTTAATATTAGGCCATCAAGTCGTTTGCCACCATAGAATAAGGCCCAACTGATTGAGCTGATATGTAATGATATCCGGGAAAATCCAGACACATCTATCAACACTACTCTCAAGTTTACCTGTACCGATTGAAGTCAACAACGGTGTTCTCACTGAGAAGCATGACATGAGATCAACGCATGAAGAGGCAGATACACTGATTGTACAAGAAGCTTCTTTCATCAGTGCCAGATCTTTTCGCTCATTGTTTCTGACGACATGGACATTTATTCTGCTCCTCCATATCTATCATTCCGGTGACCTGTCTGGTCATGTCATGATGGTAGCACCAGCCAAACGACGTGATGTAATTGACATTAAAGAAACATATGCCAGCATCGTGACATTGTTCCACATCTTCTCAGTATGCATGGACTAACAGGGTGTGACACGGTTGCCTGTTTCTTTGGGATCGGAAAGATATCAGCATTAAAGGTGTTACACAATGGAAAATACACGCTGGCAAATCTCGGGAGTCGCCATAGTGTTGCAGGTGTATATATGGCGGCACTCACTGGATACATACCCTCCGCAAATTGATCCTGCCGACTTAGATTGGTCAAATGAAGATGATTCCTGGAATCCTATCACCATACCGGATGGTACATCGGTAACACCCATGGACATCCTAAAGCTGATCTGATGTTCCTGTTTGTCAGATTCACCATGTTTTCGGTTTCAAGCATAAACATTCTAATAACTATATGTAATATATGACTGATGAGACCTGTCAAATTAACAACTTGATATGTATCAATGCTGTTAGTTTGAAGAATGAATATCGACCCATAGACTGAATGACAAACTGTGCTGGCACTGGTCAGCATTGGTCCGTTCACAGACTGAGCTGAATCTATACATAATAGTTATAGTTCAAATATTTAGTTTTTAGTAAACTAGTTTACAATTAAATATTTGAAGTATAACATACTTATTGCTTAGCCCGCCCATTCATGGTAAACACAGCCTTCTGTAGTACCATTTGATTGGCTGCCAGAACAGTGGTGCGTGCACTCATTGGCCTGATGTCTGGACCACATTGGATATTTGAGACAAGCCGTGCGATTTTGTACCTAAATGCATGTGCTGTATTGCACAAACAAATATTTACAAAATTTACAATGTTTTCAATGTTTTCAATGAATGATGTCAAAAGTTAATGACTGGTATTCCACATTTGCTATGAAAATGTCGTCAACTTTCGCTGTTATTTACGAAAAAGCAATATCTAGAATATTTAGAAAATGACACACATGTGTTTAGGTACAACATCACATGACGCGTGATGTTTAACACTGAACGCCATCGCCGTAATCTAGATATGTAGTGATTAATTCGGACGCAAAATGCAGTGTTTTCATTGGTTGAGAATGTAGGGCAAACAACAACCTTTACTGATCCATATCTCTAGTCACAATCACATAATTACACTGTTGTTCGTATATTAAAATTTAAGTTAGTTATTTGTTCTATCGCCTGTCTTTGCGATCTGACAATGTCAAAGTATACAGGTGGTTACTCAAGTGTCAAGTTGCTTAGCGCCTATCAGTTTTACCTCATGATGCATATGCATGGCGGCCATCTTGGAAGTTCAGTTTGTCTAATTATGTTTAAAATATACAGACAACTACATTCCCTACAGGAACACTGTATATACATGTAATAACATTTTAACTGTTACTAATTCCTTAAATTGTGAGTTGTTAGTGGCCATCTTGAATTTGAGAATGACTTAAAATGTCCTCACTGTATCTATCTACAGTCTGGCATTATAGATAAAAGCATATCAAACCAACGCCATTTAAATAAATATTTTGCAAATGCATATGAACATCCCTCGATTTGGTTGACCTATGGTGGCCATCTTGAATTTCTCAAACGCCCAAGGGTGACAACTCCACATCACCCGGGATCTCATTCCACATGCCCACCACAACAATAATGAGCAAAGAAAAAAACTTTAACCAAGAATTTTGGGTTAGGGTAAAACTTGGCATTATTCCTCTAGACTATAACCTACTAACCTACTATTCTCTATTTGTCAGGTGACCGGCAATATTGAGTAAATTATCAAAGAAATTAGTTGATCTATAAACAATTCTCTTGCTGATCCATTATTAGTAGTCCATTTCCATGACTAACAAGTAACTTGGTGCATGTAGAGTTAACACAAAAAGAACCTTTGTGCTTTCTGGCTGTAAGTTGCCCTGTGTGACAACCAGAACATTTTGTTTGGTTAACCATTCCAACACTACAGCTCTCTATAGTGGTGTTTGCAAACAGTGTAGATTCAGATGAGAAGGATCTGCACTTTTTGCAAGTAGTCTTCATATTGTTTAGAGAGAAAAACACCTCCTTTTCATAAATAGACTAGTCTGATTATCATATCGTGACAATTGGATTGGTCGGAAAATTTACAGTCAAATTCCATTCCAGTTATTTAGGGGTGAAAGGGTGAAAACTGACCGTTTATGCTGCACTAGGTCATCAATTAATCAAGGATTTCTGGCATCAGATGAGTCTTATTGCCTTGCTTCCACAATGTTTTATTCCAGTCTTTAAATTTAATTGCTTGCAACTATTCCCATTTCTAGTTTCCAGTAATTACATTTCTGCCTTGAAAATTGAAGAAAGCTCCTTGTAACCATGGGTTGCTTACTGACAAAAATGATCTGACAGAATTTACAATAATTGTAACCCAGGGTTAAACAAAGATATTCAATTTTTATTGCAACAATGCCGTCAACAATTTGGGATTTGGACGTAGCCAAATCCATATCTGTTTATCATCTGTTTATCTGTTAGTCGAATCATTACCAAACTTCATCAATAGCTTCCTCACATTGATAGCTATCCATCCAGTGTCATTCGGGTGACCTTGATCTTCACCTTGGTGACCTTAATCTTAGTGGGACGTAAATTTTGGACGTAGCCAAATTTCCCACATCTCTTGATCCGTTAGTCGGATCATTACCAAATTTCATCAATAGCTTTCTCACATCGATGGCTATCCACCCGCTTTTATTCGAGTAACCTTTGTGTCAATAATTTTGTACATACATTCAAATGTTGAATACCTCCTGATCTGTTAGTCAGATACTTTACCAAACTTGATCAATAGCTTCCTCACATTGATGGCTATCCACCCCATATCTCATTCATGTGACCGTGACCATGGTGACCTTGCCATTTATGTCAATAATTTTGGACAATCATCCAAACGTTGAATATCTCTTGATCTTCACATTGATGGATATCTACCTTGACCTTGGTGACCTTCCCCTTGGTCTCAACAATTTGTCATATGTCCAAATGTTGAATATCTCCTGATCCGTTAGTCATATCATTACCAAATTTCATAAATCGTTTCCTCACATTGATAGCTATCCATCCAGTGACCTTGACAGTCACCTTGGTGACCTTGACTTTTGTGTCAATTATTTTTTATGTATGTCTCTTGTTCCATTAGTCGGATCATTACTAAACTTCACCAATAGCTTCCTGCCTCACTATGAGGGCTATCCACCCAGTTTCATTTGTGTGATCTTGACCTTGGTGATCGTGACCTTCGTATCAATACTTTTGGACTTCCTCATATTGTGACCTTGACCTTGGTGACCTGGACTTTCGTGGCAATCAGCTTGTTTAGTGGGTCAGACATTCCCCAGCGATCGCCTTGTTATTTCTCATTAAAAGTATAATTATGTTGTTGCCATGTAGTTGAACCACAACAGAGCTCTAGATACTTATTGGCGTATTGATACGTATTGGCGTATTGATACGTATTGACGTATTTTACGCACTTATTTTAGCAGAATATGCATTGATTATCCAAAGTGGGAGTACAAAATACTCACGACAATGTGAAAATACGCATTAATTTTCAAATTTAGTTGTGAAAATACGCATTAATTTTCAAATTTAGTTGTGAAAATACGCATTAATTTTCAAATTTAGTTGTGAAAATACGCATTAATTTTCAAATTTAGTTGTGAAAATACGCATTAATTTTCAAATTTAGTTTGTGAAAATACCATTAATATCAAATTTAGTGATTAACATAAAATCAATTTTAAATTTTAGTGAAAATACGCATTAATTTTCAAATTTAGTTGTGAAAATACGCATTAATTTTCAAATTTAGTTGTGAAAATACTGTAATATTTACTTAGTTATGTTTGCTTTTTGCAGCTCAAATAAGTGAATATTTTTAATTTGTTTTATTTTTTGTCATTTAATTGTTCCCTATTTAATAAGGAAGAAAATCAATAATACATTTGTAAAAGTAAAATACGCATTGGATTTGAAATATTGGGGTATAATACTCTTTAGATACAAAACTTATCGGGAGCTCGGTTACCCTCTGTAAATCGGACATCCTGGATGTCCCCAGGGTGTCCGGTTTAGCGAGATTCCACTGTAATACCAGGAAATGACCACTCAAGGGCAAGTGTGTATGCTTTGTGATTATGAAACGATGTAGTCATTGGAGATAAATGACACCCATAAAATTGTAGACAATGATGTTTTATGACTCCTGTGTTAGTGTAGTTAATTGACAATTCCACCATCCTGGTCCTATGGCACATTCATGCAGTCATTATTCCCTCGTCAAGAGGCAAGAGGGTATATAGCATTAGTCCATGAAAATGCGTACGCACGTTAGTAAAACTTTATGAACTACACTGATTTTAAATGTCTCGCCCACGATAGTGGAACGTGAGACATATATAGCAGTGACAATTCTGTCATCGTCGTCGTAAATTTTGGACGTAGCCAAACTTCCCATATCTCTTGATCCACTAGTGAGATCATTACCAAATTTTATCAATAGCTTTCTCACATTGATGGCTACCCATCCAGTGTCATTTGGTGACTTCAACCTTTGTGTCAATAAGTGTGTACCGTATTTACCGTATGTATTGGGACACCGGAAGTATTGGGACACCTCTATTTTTTACGAAAATAATTATTTTTGGGAGATTAAGATTTGGGACATACCTCAAATCAGCGTAAAATTCCATAATCTTTTCGTATTAAGTTTTGGGACAACCCTTTTTCATCATTGTGTGAATCCATTTGGAGTGTGTACACATATTTGGAAGAACATGCACTTTTGATATTCTGCATTCTTAAATCCCACAAACACGTTGTTCAATCCTTCCCAAAATGGTGTACGTGACAAGTGCCATTGTTTCGCTACGTCACAATTCAGTGCATGAGATAATCAAGTTTCCAGTTAAAATTTCCCTCAAATTAATCACCTTAACTGATGGGAATTTTGATATATATTCACCAAAAATGGCAAGTTGGGAGTGCTTTAGAATCGTCTTACGATTCTAAAGCACTCCCAACTTGCCATTTTTGGTGAATAAATATAAAAAATATTCCATCAAATTACACAGCTTACCTGGACCAGCATGGCTATCGATCGATGTTTTGACACTGCGTACACACAGGTACCAGCGATATAAAAAGCCTTACGGTTTAAATGTTAAATTACACATATTGCAACACTTATGAAACAGGTCATTGCGTCAATGCACGAGATAATCAAGTTTGCAGATAAAATGTTGCACCTTAACTGGAGGTCCATAAAAAAAAGGCAAGTTGGGAGTGCTTTAGAATCGTCTCAATTGAAGACCTGATCCGTTAGTCGGATCATTTACCAAACTTCATCAATAGCTTATTTACATTGATGGATATCTACCAGTGTAATTTGGCTGACCTTCACCTTGGTGTCAACAAATTTGGACATACTTCCAAATGTTTAATATCAGTGGGTGGTGGTCGTGGGAACGTGACGGCGTAAATTAACGGTAGGTGTTCCTGCTTATAGGAATCACGATTTGCCTGGTTTGGCCCTCAGGTACGTTTTTACATAGGGTACATGTGTATCCGTATGTATTGCGATCGAGCGGGATCATTTGGCCCGCCCACGACCCCCCGTGGTGCGGACGCCTGTGATTGACAACTTAGAATCGCGTCGGACAGTTAGCCACGCCCCAGATCCCCTCGATGGGCACGTCCGTAGTGATATCTTGGAATAACCATAACAACAAAATGCATTGTGTTACTAAACGTTTAACTGGCATACGCAACCACTAATTGAAAATAATATTATGAAAAACTTGCACTGCACAATATCAACAACGGTTGTTCTACGTACAAAAATACATCGGATTATTTTGTTGCGTGTGATTTGCCCCCATTTGCAGCACAAATCGTGCGGTCATCGCTAAATTTAGTAACAGAGTTAACTCCCCTCCGAATACTCTCCGAAACAAGCGACGCGTTTAACACACAAACTACATCAAGTTTGACCTTCCGACAGCCTATTTTTAAACTCACCCGACACCTGTGCGAAACAAAACTCGCACGTGTAGGTCTAACTGATGTTTAATCCTCATTCTCTCTCTCTATCGATGGATCTACAGTGGATTTTAGTGACATTCCTGAATTCGGCCTGATTGACATTTGTCTATGGTGGCCAATACACGCCAACATGAGTGTCAATTCTACGTTCATGGAAGGGGGTCAATAAGTCAGTATTTAAGGTGATAACTTACAGTCAGGGAACACATTAATGACAGTATAACACTGCAAGTACTGAAATACGACAAAAAAAATCTAACAAGTTTCTAAACGTTACAAGTGCCCGCTATACAGATATAATCATTTAGTAATATTTATTTTACTGATAGTGACACGCGCGGTGGTATCAGGCTATGTTCATATGCAAATGAGGCATGATATGTTTTAATTATTTATACTAAAGAAATGCGTCACCTGAAAAAATAATATTTTCGACAGATTTTAAAGTATGATCATTGCACATCATAAAATAAATACAGAGATTAAAGAGTAATGTCCGTTAACATTTTAAGCAAACACGGTTATCGCCCCTCATATCAGTGTGTAAATTTACGTCTGATATAACATGTATAATAATGCCAATCAGTACGTGGGATAATGGCGCATGAATGTTTATTTTGCCAGGAAATGTCTCAGATGATGTCTCTGATGTAAAGAACATTTTGTACCTACTGAGTGGGCATGTACCTTTAAGGGTTAATGAAACTGTAACACCAGCAATCAATCAAGCAATCAATCTAGTTTAATCTTGTAGTACCCTATGTTCAGTACTTTCAGTACTTTGATTATCTTTGGCTCTGTTGTTACCTGGGAGTTGAATTGGGTTATTGCCCATTATAAAAGTTGTAAGATTATTACTGATCCTATTGCTTTTGGGAGGGGGCCAAGTGATTCTGGTGTGGCGAGGACCTGGCATCAGATCAGGATTATTCTGATTTCAGGGCTGAATATATAGATTTTTCATTGTAAACATTGAGTTGTGATTTTTAAGTAGCTATCACCAAAACAAGGCTGGCAGTGAGAGATTAGTGACAATGTTCACCTTGTTTTGGTGATAGCTCATTAACTCACTTGAAAACGCAGACTATTCTCATGTGCTGCCAAAACTTTATGTTAAGGACTAAGTAAGAAGGGAAAAACTAAATTTATGGCAATATGTGTTTCCCACCTTTTAAAGGCGCTATGGCTGAGATGTCTCAAATATTCAGTAGGTATGTGTTTTTTCGAATGCAAATGACCTATATCAACCAGAGTATTACTTTATTTGGTCAAATTCCAAGGAATTAGTGCTGTTTTCTTCTACTATCATAGCCTGTTGTACACTGGTCACAAACCCATAAGCCCCATTTCTCCAGTAGCCGATTTCACCAAAATTGCAAAGTATACTTATCTTGGTAAGTACACTTTGATGGGAGAAATTTTCAATTGAAGGATACATTTATTAATTTTTATTACACTGAATGGCTGTGATAATGTAATAAATTCAGTATGATAATTCTGCATACTTTTAATCAACAAATATATGCAGTCGTTAGTTCTATGTGAGATAATGCATTTTCAGGAAAAATAAATGATTACTCAAAGTATACTTTATAATTAGCTAGATAAGTATGCTTTAAAGGTACATGTCTACTCAGTAGGCACAAAATGTTCTTTATATCAGAGACATCATCTGAGACATTGTCTGGCAAAATAAACATTCATTCACCATTACTCCACATATTATTAGCATTATTATACATTTTATATCAGACGTAACTTTCCACACTGATATCAGGGGCGATAACCGTGTTTCTTTACTATTTATATTCTGTATTTATTCTTTAATGTGCAATTATCATACTTTATAATCTGTTGAAAATATTATGTTTTCAGGTGAATCATTTAATTAGTTTAAATAATTAAAAAATACCGTGCCTCATTTGCATATGAAAATAGCCTGACACCACAGCGCGTCACTATCAGTAAAATAGCTATTACTAAATGATTATATCTATATAGCGGTTACTCGTAAGTTTTAGAACCGGTGGAATAGTGACACAATTATACACTTATTTATAAATTCCTATAAAGAACATTTTGTGCCTATTGAGTGGGCATGTACCTTTAATAGCAATTTGGATGAAATCGGCTACAGTAATGTTGTTTCCTAGATCCACTTTTGTGCGAGTTTCGTGTTGTGGGATGACAAGCCATCTCTTGCAGCTGCTAGAAAATACTTCCATGTTTGATTAGGTTTGAAGGAATTTGCATTCCAAGATTGTGCAAATTAAGGTTAAATGTGTTATCTAATGCATAAATCTGCAGTTTAGAGCGATTTCGCTGAACGTATTGTGCATGCATTGAACAGGAACTAAAATGTATTGAGAAATTATTTTAATGAAAACCATGCTTTAGCTACACCTTGCCGATAAGTTTAACCGTTTTAAAGTTTTAAACACCACATACCTCTATTATAGTGTTTTCAAACAGTGTAGATCCAGATAAGCTGGCTCGTAGCGAGCCGTCTCATCAGGATCTGCACCATTTGTGGATATTTTCTAATTTCTAAAAACAGTACCCCTTTCTGATAAATGGAATAGTCTGAAATATAACAAGGGCGTGGCCATTCCAGTGGTGGGTTGGTGTGGTGGGCTGGGGGTGGACGTATGGAAGCATGCATGGGGAACGAGACTTCAAACAGTTTCTAGGTACAAGCCTTAGGGGGTATAAAACTGGGATAAAACTTTGTTGTAAATGACAGGCATGTCTGTAACAGGCGGATGTCGTTGATAGACGATGTCAGAGCTAGTTCTATCTTCAGACAGCAATTTGGGAATCAATATCCGACACGAACACAATCGGAAGGACGACAGACCTGAAATTACACCACAACATGGATGTCTCGTGTTGCAAATATAATATCATTTCCTCCTTGACTTTCCGTAATGAGGCGCAATATTTGTCAGATGATCAATAGGAGAGAAATTCTCGAATAAGCCACTCAGCTATACACACAATGCCCAACAAAATAAGCCACTCAGCTATACTCACAATGCCCAACAAAATAAGTCACTCAGCTATACTCACAATGCCCAACAAAATAAGTCACTCAGCTATACTCACAATGCCCAACAAAATAAGTCACTCAGCTATACACATAGTGCCCAACAAAATAAGCCACTGAGCTATACTCACAATGCCCAACAAAATAAGTCACTCAGTTATACTCACACTGCCCAACAAAATAAGTCACTCAGCTATACACACAATGCCCAACAAAATAAGTCACTCAGCTATACACATAATGCCCAACAAAATTAGTCACTCAGCTATACTCACAATGCCCAACACAATAAGTCACTCAGCTATACTCACAATGCCCAACAAAATAAGTCACTCAGCTATCCACATAATGCCCAACAAAATAAGCCACTCAGCTATACACACAATGCCCAACAAAATAAGCCACTCAGCTATACACACAATGCCCAACAAAATAAGCCACTCAACTATACACACAATGCCAACAAAATAAGTCACTTATGGAACCTCAACTTATCTCATAATAGCTGATACTACCGGTATTACAACCGCTTGTTAAAATATTATTTCCGAGTTAAATATGTGTACGGTAAGTTCACGTCTTGGATTTTTAAGGAATTACATGCGAGTGAGTGCTAGCTTATTGGGGTTAAACGTTGCAATATGTGGAATAAGTGGAGCACAATGCTGCCCAGCGATTGGCTTAGCAAGTAGGGTGAACTATCAGGTGTATTATTGTTTGCGCTAGTTTCTCGATCAATGAAAGAACAGCATTTTGTCTCAATTAATCGCATATTGCGACGCTTTCGCAAATATCTATTAAATTAATCATTAAATGTTCAGTCGCTATATTTAGAACTGATTTTATGCCTTGTTGTCATCAGTTCACGAGACATAAAGCGCTCACTTCGTGTCGCTGACCACCAATCACATACTAGGATAGCAATTAAAAATCACGTTTAGGGGTGGAGCTTCGTGGCTGGGCTGGATAAACAATAAGTATGTTATAGTTCACATATTGAATTTTTAATAAACTAATTTCTTGCTCGATAGCACTCGCTCGACATTAATTTATAAAAAATTCAATATTCAATATGTGAACTATAACTATTACTTATATATCAAAATGATAGGGATAGAATAAAAATTGCTTCATTAGAACACAATTAGAATATGCAACATCATGACATCACAAAGGATAGCATGTGCTTCCAGCTGTAGCCACTCATTCCGCAGTAGACATCTGCAATCAGTGGCCGCCTCGTTCATCAGATACTGAGCCCTCGTGATTTGTATCTTTGAGGATATTCCAATGACAGTCGATACATCTACATCGAATACTGTAGATACATATAAACTACAAATGGCTATCACATTTAGACGACACATCTGTTTTTGTCACACCTGCTTTAGCAGAAGGCGTGACTATAGTCGCCGTTTTTTCCGTCGTCGTCCGCATTCGTCGTCCGTGTCGTCCGAAGTGTCAAAAAATTTGTATAAGCTTCGTCATCATGCTTGACAGATTGCTTAAATATTTTGACACATGATACATGTGAGCAATTGGAACACACTCATGCTCCCATTAACATGACCTTGACCTTTTTTACTTTCACATTTTTGCGAAAACACTTTTTTTTTGCGTCAAAAAGTTTGCACAAGTTTCTGCCTCGTGATATAACTTTAATATTACATGACAGATAATTGCAATATTTGGACACTTGATACATGTGGTGAGCATTTGGAACACACTCATGCCCTGATATAACATTTTTTGCAATATTGGATGGACACTTGATACATGTAAGCATTTGGAACACACTCATGCCACCATTAACATGACGATGACCTTTTTGACCTTCACATGGTTGTGGAAACACATAGCCATTTTTTTATGTCAAAAAGTTTCTTATATTAAGCATGCACTTCTCGGACGGTTTTTGTGATGCTTACTTTAACATATGCCCATGATTATGTTACGGTCAAATGCCTTGACAGGCGCGACACCGCTTCCATGGCGGAAGACTTGTTGTATACCCTTGCAACCAACAACGTTTAAGGAGGATTGGTATATACAGCGTTGTTCCTGGACCAAGCCGGGGGGGGGGGGTGGGGGGGGGGGGGGGGGGGGGGGGGGAGGGGGACAGAAATAGACATTTACCTGTAGATCCCCTTGACACATCTGTTTTTTTATACCCCAACAAACAACGTTCAACCCATTACATGCAGAATACACCTTTACACTGGTATGATTTTTAGCCAGGTTTTTTTAAAAAAAATCCAGGCTATTGGATTGGCGAAAGCCGGGCAGGCGGGCGGCGGGCGGCGGGTGGGCGGCGGGCGGCGGGCGGCGTCCACAATCAATGTTAAGTTTTCGTGTTTGAGTCCATTTCTTTGTTACTGTACCACCTAGGACCACCAAACTTTCACAGCTTCATAATCAAGGGGTGCCCACCACATATCACTATCCAACATGTTACTTTTTTTTTAACTTGACCCATTTTTTCCGCGTAGTCGACTTAGCCATTTTCAATGTTAAGTTTTCGCGTTTACAATGTTAAGTTTTCGTGTTTAAGTCCATTTCTTTGTACTGTACCACCTAGGACCACCAAACTTTCACAGCTTCATAATCAAGGGGTACCCACCACATATCGCTATCCAACATGTTACTTTTTTTTTTAACTTCACCCATTTTTTCCGCGCAGTCGACTTAGCCATTTTCAATGTTAAGTTTTCGCGTTTACAATGTTAAGTTTTCGTGTTTAAGTCCATTTCTTTGGTACTGTACCACCTAGGACCACCAAACTTTCACAGCTTCATAACCAAGGGGTGCCTACCGCATACAACTATCCAACATGTGACCATTTTTTTACCTTCACCTATTATTTCTACGTAATTGACTTAGCCATTTTCAACGTTAACTTTTTAACGTACGTCTGGTTAGAGTTTTTTTGGTTAAAACTTTTTCGTTATACTATATCTCTGCAACTGCTTCGCCCATTACCTTGAAACTTCACATGGGTGTTTATCATCATCCATATTTTCATTCTAACCCCCAACCGTGCGGGCCCCTGTGCCCAATGTCAAGGTCAAATTACTTTGAATTTTTTTGTTAAAGTTTTTTCGTGTACTATATCTCTGCAACTGCTTCACCCAATACCTTGATACTTCACATGGGTGTTTATCATCATTGTCGCACCTGCTTGCGGAAAGCGCGATCCTGTGCCCAATGTCAAGGTCAAATTACTTTGAATTTTTTTTTTAAAGTTTTTTCGTGTACTATATCTCTGTAACTGCTTCACCCAATACCTTGATACTTCACATGGGTGTTTATCATCATTGTTGCACCTGCTTGCGGAAAGCGCGATCCTGTGCCCAATGTCAAGGTCAAATTACTTTGAATTTTTTTGTTAAAGTTTTTTTGTGTACTATATCTCTGCAACTGCTTCACCCAATACCTTGATACTTCACATGGGTATTTATCATCATTGTTGCACCTGCTTGCGGAAAGCGCGATCCTGTGCCCAATGTCAAGGTCAAATTACTTTGAATTTTTTTTGTTAAAGTTTTTTTGTGTACTATATCTCTGCAACTGCTTCACCCAATACCTTGATACTTCACATGGGTATTTATCATCATTGTTGCACCTGCTTGCGGAAAGCGCGATCCTGTGCCCAATGTCAAGGTCAAATTACTTTGAATTTTTTTGTTAATTTTTTTTCGTGTTCTATATCTCTGCAACTGCTTCACCCAATACCTTGATACTTCACATGGGTGTGTATCATCATTGTCGCACCTGCTTGCGGAAAGCGCGATCCTGTGCCCTATGTCAAGTTCAAATTACTTTGAATTTTTTTGTTAAAGTTTTTTCGTGTACTATATCTCTGCAACTGCTTCACCCAATACCTTGATACTTCACATGGGTGTTTATCATCATTGTCACACCTGCTTGCGGAAAGCGCGATATCGTCGGCATTTTGGCATACGTCCGTCCGTTCGTCCGTGTGTCCGGTTAAAGTTTTTTGGTTAAAGTTTTTCCATCTACTATATCTATTTTTTTAGTGTCCATGCCTCGCCCCAAGGCGCGACATGCAGGCCACGGCCATCTAGTCTACAAAAAGTGGGTATAATTATGTTATCCAAGTGTCTATGCTTGGAAAAAACCTGGCCTTCGTGGCTTTGCCTCGTTTTTTTTTAACTTGACACATTTTTTCCGCGCAGTCGACTTAGCCATTTTCAATGTTAAGTTTTCGCATTTACAATGTTAAGTTTTTGTGTTTAAGTCCATTTCTTTGGTACTGTACCACCTAGGACCACCAAACTTACACAGCTTCATAACCAAGGGGTGCCTACCACATACAACTATCCAACATGTGACCATTTTTTTACCTTCACCTATTATTTCTACGTAATTGACGTAGCCATTTTCAACGTTAACTTTTTAACGTACGTCTGGTTAAATTTTTTGGTTAAAAGGTTTAAAACTTTTTCGTTATACTATATCTCTGCAACTGCTTCGCCCATTACCTTGAAACTTCACATGAGTGTTTATCATCGTCCATATTTTCATTCTAACCCCCAACTGTGCGGCCCCTGGGATCAATGTCAAGGTCAAATTACTTTGAATTTATTTGTTAAAGTTTTTTTGTGTACTATATCTCTGCAACTGCTTCACCCATTACCTTGATACTTCACATGGGTGTTTATCATCATTGTCGCACCCGCTTGCGGAAAGCGCGATATCGTCGGAATTTTGGCATACGTCCGTCCGTACGTCCGAGTGTCCGGTTAAAGTTTTTTCGTTAAAGTTTTTCCATCTACTATATCTATTTTTTTAGTGTCCATGCCTCGCCCCAAGGCGCGACATGCAGGCCACGGCCATCTAGTCTACAAAAAGTGGGTATAATTATGTTATCCAAGTGTCCATGCTTGGAAAAAACCTGGCCTTCGTGGCTTTGCCTCGTTTCTTGTTTTTCAATATTTTATTTTTATTATGCCATCCGCTGTTATGCCTCTTTTTCGACTGTAAATAAAAATAAATTTTGTCCTTGTGCGGCGAACTACTTCTACAGTTTCTACTTCTACAGTTTCTGGCCGATTCTCTTCATACTCGGTATACAGCCCTACCATCAAGTGCGCGAGTGTGTAACGTAAAAATGTTCGCTGTCCCCGCTGTCCCACAGTTCCATTCACAGTTATGCCCCTTTTTTCGACTCAGAATATAGATTTTGTCCTTATCCAGCAAACTACTTCTACAGCTTTTTGCTGATTATCTTCATACTCGATATACATTCCAACCATCAAGTGTGTGTAGCATAAAATCTTCCCTGTCCCACCGACCCATCCACAGTTATGCCCCTTTTTTCGACTCTGAAAATAATTTTTTCTACTTTAATATTCCAATACGTCATTATCATACTTGTGCACAAATGCCACAAATCCATGCAGCCCTAAATATGACCTTGACCTTCTGACCTACACAACTCTGAACTTTCACACACAACAAGACGTTCGCCAGAGTTTACATAAGACTTGGTTAATGAAGTTTGCCTCAGTTTCTTCAATCTGCCACCGGGGTCATTCGTGTGCCCATAGGCCACCTTTTTTTGTTCCCTGTACAATTTCAACTTGTGGAGCATCCAAATTTTTTAACCCTTACACCGCTATCTTAATCTTTTGTCGTCTGCTGTTTATTTTCTATTTTCCATTTTTATCATCAAAAACATGCTTTGACAGTACTTTAGAATAATTTACAACATGTTTTGACAGCACTTCAGCATAATTTCCAGTGGAAATGATTCTGAAGATGGAAATGATTCTGAAGTGCTGTCGAACCATGTTTTTATTAAGAAATAAGGCAATATATAAAAGCAACAGCAGACGACAATTGTGTGTAGCGGTCTAAGGGTCAATACCAAGTGTAGCATGGACATAATAAATTTTGAAGCTGTGACGTGTTAAAGATACTCTATGGAAAGTTCATATAATGATATGTGTAGAATGCCAGGGTGTTCGTTCCCAAAAGATAACATTTGTTCCCTCAATTTAACAATTTGTTCCCTCAATTTAACAATTTGTTCCCTCGAATTAACAATTCATTCCCACGAAATATCAATTTGTTTCCTCAATTTAACAATTAGTTTCCACGAATTGACAATTCGTTCCCTCGAATTAACAATTCATTCCCACAAATTGTTTTGACATCCAGCTGCGTGCGCACAAAGGTGTTGCGCACGCAGCTGGGCGCCAAAACAATTTGAGGGAACTGATAATGTTAATTCGAGGGAACAAATTGTTAAATTGATGAAACAAATTGTGATTTCGTGGGAATTAATAAAAAAGAATTCTACGTCCTCTGCAGGGCTCCGTAAGATCATGCTAATGGTATCATGCTAATGGTGTCGTGCTTGTGTTGTATATATTCATATCAAATGACTTGAATGTAACGGTTAACCCTTAGACCGCTACTCACAACAATTGTCGTCTGATGTTGCTTTTATATCGTGCCTTATTTCTCAATAAAATCATGGTTTGACAGCACTTCAGAATCATTTCCAATGGAAATGATTCTGAAGTGCTGTCAAAGCATGTTGTAAATTATTCTAAAGTGCTGTCAAAGCATGTTTTTGATGATAAAAATGGAAAATAGAAAATAAAGAGCAGACGACAAAAAAATTATAAGATAGCGGTCTAAGGGTTAACCAAGCTTGTATCAAATGTCGAAATATGCAAGTAACACTTGCAGTTATATTGAATGTTGTTGCTGGTTAAAGAAACTGGGGCCCGTTTCACTAAGCTTCGTACGACTAAGAAGTTTGTAAGTGCAAATTTAGGATCGTCTGGACATTTAAATTGATGGATTTACATTTATTGAGCATAGGCTGCCTGTGAAATTTACAGGCTATCATAATTTTGCACGTACGAACATTTTAGTCGTAAGAAGTTTAGTGAAACGGGCACCTGGTAAGTATGTTTTGACACTGAATGGTGTGGAATGTTTAAGTGACCTAGCGACAGTTCAAAAAGTCTTGGTGTCATAAAAAAATAACGTAACATTTCCATGAAAGTTTTCAGAAACGGTTATCTCTGAGACTCACTAAACTTTGTACGACTAAAATGTTCGTCTGTGCAAATTTAGGATTGTCTGTAAATTTCAATTGATGGATTTACATGTATTGAGCATAGGCTGCGCTCAATAAATGTAAATCCAATAATTCTTTACAAGAAAACTTTATTAATGTGAAAATCATAATTTTGCACTTACAAACATTTTATTTGTACGAAGTTTAGTGAAACGGGCCCCTGATTTCCTTGAATGCAATGCCATAAGCCACCTTTCTCCAGTCAGTCGCACACCAGAGCACGTTAATGCAACTATAAATCTTATCTAATGTGAAATCTGTTTCATTGTTCCAATAGTTGTCATAGGAACATATTTAGTGCCTGTAAATTGCTCTGTGATGGATATTGAATTCTGCTATATTAGACAAGCCATGCGAGTTTGTGACATGAAAAATACCTGGACAGGTTCTGTAAAATCCATGGTTGTTGGGTTAACTGTTAACTAAATTCACATACATAATGATTGATATATAGGCTGCATTGATTTCCTATTCAGAACTCGTCATAAATATATCATGGACATTTTTATCATTACCAACGCAACGTCATCACTTGATATGCGGCCCAACGTCAAAATAATGTTATATGTAAATGTTTAAGGCTCCTTCCTGTTCAATAGAAGAAGAACGTGCCCATGATTTTATTTCATGCTCGAACAATGACTTATTATTTTTTTAAATAAACACAACGATACTGTATGCACTTCCAATAGCGGTCAGGCCATGAAATTTACCTTTGTTCAAACTTAGTACCTGGCATACTATATACTATACCCGCAGTAACATTATTGACTGCTGACGTCGTCGAAGTGGGTTCACTTCATGTAACTTTTCATGTATCTAAAAAAAATGAAGTAACGAGGGGTAGGATTGGGCTAATAAGGAGGATGGAATAACAGTTCCAATCCACGATATTTGATAATAGATTCACTCGATTAGACGTGGGTGGAAGGTGGGTGCCAGCGATGGGTAATTTAATGATCGGGGTTCATCCTTACCGGAATCCCGACTGGAGACCTGGTTTGGCCCTCACATACGTCTTTGATATTTTGTATGTAATAGTTGAAGCTGGTTATACCCCTTATATGAGTATTACGATTATTCGTAATCCTATTTTAGGGGAAGGGGTCAAGTGACTTTGGTGTGGTATGGACCTACCACCAGGTCAGGTTATTCTAATTTCAGGGCTGAATATATTGTTTCTCGATGTAAATATTCAGTTCTGATTTTGGAATTTTCCCCCCAATGCAGCAGGTTAAAACGGGATCGAACCCGTTTGCCCGGCCTTACATGACCTTAGCTGTTGATAGGCCGTTAAACACCAATAAACAAACAAACAAACACTCGATTAGACAAATGTACAGATATCCCTTGTCCATTATCCTAAAACTAGACCACAAGTGGTAGCTCGACTGGCCTTCTGCTCATTGTTCAGCATCATCGGGATCCATCTAGCTAGATGTCTCCTCATATGTCCCTTCGCGTCTTCCCAACCACTGTCTATCCGACTATATCTATATCACTCTTTTAACAAAAATATCACCTTTTTAACTTAGCCATTTTTTCTACATTTTTGTATCCAATTCTATATCATTTCTACTTTACACATCTCTGCCTAAATTAGTATACATGTTTAGCACAACGAGATGAAGAAATAATTCTATAGAGTTTCGAATTATCATTAATGTTTATTGCCTTGGTGACAGCTTCACATTTCTGTATCTTCGCTGTCTGGCCCATCTTCGAGGGGCGTATTTTGTGACTTACGGCACTCTTGTTATAAATGGACTAGCCTGGAAATCATTGGCTGCAAAATTAACACATCAAAATTCATTCCAGTTACTTAATAGGGGTGAAACTGAAAGGGTTAATGTGTTACTGCACTTATCATTTTCTACTTGACGGATTGTAAAAAAAATACATCTTTATCATGGCAATTAAGCAAGACGAAGAAGCTCATTTATTTTCAATTTTATTGGAGGACTTGTCTCCCCTTGGCGGCCATTTTCACATTATGTGCATCCAAACTTGGAATACATGTTTATTATGGCAAGACGAAGAACTGTATTGATTTTCAAAACTTTTGCATACGAATAATCCCTGTTGACTTTCAAAATTTTCTGATTAGGTATCTCCCCTTGGCGGCCAGATTTACCTGACGGATCATAACCAAATTCTTTCCCCATATTTATCATGGCAAGAGGAACAACGCTACTGATTTTCAGTGAGTTATCTCCCGTTGATGACTGGCCATGCCTCGACGGGCGTATTTTATGACATTTGGCACTCTTGTTTAGTTTGGTATTTCTATTTGTTCATATGAAAATACACGCAGAATGCAGTAAAATATACAATTTGCATTGACGATAATATTAGCGAATCCGGGATTATAAATGCTCAATAAAGTGTCAACATACTCCTGTTTCTGTCAGCGGGCAGGAGGTTGGAAGCATGCGAATAGTAATTACTAGTTGGTTCATCCTTACGAGAATTTATATCCCTGGTTTGGCCCCCAAGTACAATTGTGCCATTCTGGTATGCGAGAGTCGAATCTGGTTATACCCATTATAAAAGTAATAAGATTGGTACTAATCCTATTACTTTAAGGAGTGGGGCTAAGTGACTGGTGTGGTGAGGACCTGGCACCAGGTCGGATTATTCTAATTTCAGGCCTGAATAAAAATTGTTTTTGTCAGTTTTGATTTGGAATTTTCTCCCCATCCCCATCATGTTAAATAATACATTTTTATGTTACCTAACCAGGCTATTTTTACACATATCATTTATATTTTTTACAGTAGTTCAACAGTATGCTATACATTGTATACCCAACATTGTAATTGCTCATTTGTATGCATTGCTTGAAATTTTAATTGCGATTTTAGCTTGTCTGTTTTTGAAGAAAACTGAAGAGTTATTGTGAACACTCCGGCGTAACCCTCGTCCACGTCCACATTCATGTCCAGATTTTGATCAACCTTTACATGCGAGTAATTGTCTCAACAACCCCTTGGCCCACGTTCATGAAACTTGGACACAACTTCCTTCTTGCGTCACTCACCACAATCAACCCAAAATCAACCCGCCTTTCCATGTCCTTGATCTACTTATTCCGCTTGAATAACCATGATTACTTAGCAATTTTATGGTCTTAAATCTTAGCTAACCTTTATTTTGAAGTAATTTTCTCAACAACCCCATGGCCTACATTCATGAAACTTGGACACAACTTCCTTCATGCATCACTTATCACAATACCAGAGCTCCAGATAAGCTGCATTTTTGAGTAAATATCCAATTAAAATTGCCAAAAACTCAATTGAAATCAGAAGTAGCGAGTATCAAAAAGCAATAACAATTTTGTGGTACCTTTATCATGCTGCAGAAAACAATAAACAGACCACAATTATAGCATATTTTTCTTATTTTACATGAAAACACATCTTGGTATTTCATTAGAATTCCAAGGAGACAATTCTAATGAAATGCCAAGATATGTTTTCATTTCGGAGCAAACTTATTCAATAATTGCTGTCTGTTGATGTGTACACAGTAGTGTGATTTCATTTTACCCAATTAAAATTTTGAAATACCCAATTGCTCCAGAAATGATGGAGAGAAAATACTCAATTACTAATTCCTTATCTGGAGCCCTGCAATACATATGTCCTTGATCCATGTCCTTCACCTACTTTTTATACGCCCATCTTGTCTCATGCAACATCCTCTTGGTCTATGTTCACAAAACTTTGACATACCCGGTAACTTCTTTCTTGCATCACCCAAAACCCACCCATACACCTTCCGATCTATGTCATTGACCTATTTTTTGCGCTTGAATTACTTTGCAATGTTATGCTCTTAAATCTTGGTTAGACTCATTTTCGCAACAACTTAGGCCAGTTTTTTTTTATTTGTTATTCTTTTTTGCACAGGATTGGGTCGGTCGGAGAAATAAAAAAAAAAAAAAAAAAAAAAGGCTGTCTAACGCGGATGCCACCGGCGGCATATTGAAGAAACTGTGACAAACGGGTGAACCAAAAGTGTTAAGTCAAAGGGTGAAGGTCATATGTAGTATGGCAAGGCAGGTGTAGCATACATGCAAATGAATGAAGTATGGAAATATTGAAGCAGTTAAGCAACTTATGTAGATGCTATGGCCAGTTTGAGAAACTGTGACGAACTGGTTAACCTTTCAGCAGCCCTGTGAAGGTCAAAACGTCAAGGTAATATAAAGTAGGCAGGTGTAGCACACATACCAATGAATGAGGTGTTGAAATATTGAAGAACTTGAGCAACTTATGTAGAAGATATGGCCGGTTTGAGAAACTGTTACGAAGTGGTTAACCGAACGGACGGACAGACGGATGGTCCGAACACCATAAAAATCACCTTTTTAAGGCACATGGTTGGGTCGGTTCACCTTTTTAAGGCTCATGGTTGGGTCGGTTTGTGGTCGGTAAAAAACAAAAAGGCCAGTGATTATGATAGAGTGAAACTTGTGTTAACCGGCATCGTCTCGGACCAAGAGTTTGTCGGTTAACGTAGGGAGTCAGTCGGTTCAGCAAGTTTCTTTATATTCTACATAGCAACTCAGTTTCATATTCACATACTGTTGAATGTTGATCACTGTGAATGGGTTGTGTAATGCGTACATATTAATACCGTATCTGGTATAATTAAATACAAGAGTTGTCAGAAGACAACGAAGTGGCGATATAGTTGAAACTAATATCAGTGAGGGTGGCACAAGCGTGCATTTGTGGCAGGGCAGTAGAGGACCCTAGGAAGAACGCATACATGAAATATGAAGCACATCGGAGCAAGAAAACAGAAAATATAGGCCATTTACCCAGCTTAAGGTTTTGAATTTTTGCATTCAATCCATCTGAAATGGAGATATATCAAATCATATCATATCAATCTCCATTCGCAGGTTGTTGTTGTTGTCGCTGCTGCTAAGATCCGGTTTCCGCCACTTACTTTTTTTTTTTTTTTTTTTTTTTGGATCGGAGGTAAAAAAAAATCGGAAAAAAAATCGGAAATTAAATTTTTTATTTTTTTGCACATTGTCAAAAAATCGGGTCGGCGGATCTGTAAACCAACTAATAACAAAAAACTGGCCTTATTGGTATATGTTTTCATTCATTGTCCATGTGCTGTATATTGCTGATCATTTCGGTGATCAAATCTCAGATGAGCGTTGCATCGTTTTGCGGTGCTTTTATGCCCCACCCTCGGTCTTGGTAGAGCTTGGATGATTGTAGTGTCTGGACTGTGTGTCCGTCCGTGCATCCATGTGTCTGGTTAAGAAGTTTGCAGGAGTTGCTCCACTCTGCCACTCGGGGGCAATTGTGTCCCAACAGGCCACATTTTCTTGTTTACTTGAAGGGATTAGTGGAATAAGGGGGCTAACTCCATCATGGAGTTAGCCCCCTTTTTTCACTGACCCCTTCCATTGCATATTTAGACAAATGCAGCTTATCTGCAGCTGTAGTATTGGACATCCAGGATGTTTCACCTACCTGGTACTCATTAGCAGACAGTGTGGTTAACCCTTTTCATGCTGAGGATATGACATTATGTATGCCCTCAGAAGTATATGTCGCGACCACCATGCCACCACGGTTCAAATGAGTGGTCACACCGTTACATATACTTTCATTGAGAAATAACAAAAATAAAAATAAAATATTTAATCAATTTCATACCCGTAAAGGTGTATTCCGAGATCATAGGTTAAATATCAGACTGCCGGAAGCATATTTGGTCTGGGTCTACACTGGTCACAAATACAATAAGGTACTTTATCAGATCATGGCCAAATTTATTAGGTGACGCACCTTGTATGATGGATCAGAAACGTTTTGCTGATGATGTTTTGCTGATGATGCGTCACATGTGTCTGTGACAGGAGAAATGGGGCTTATGTCCTTTGAGACCAGTGTACAATGGTCATTCAATAAGTACTGACAGCAAATCTATATAAGGAATGATTGACGACAGATACAAATATTCATAGTCACTGGAATTGGATTGATTGAATTGATACGTTTCTTCACCATGTTCACCCTTAGAATGCTGAGAATGAAAGTTGTTGTCTCCTGTTGTTTTATATACCGGTAGTTGCTTTCTTTCTCAATAGAAACATGGTTTGACAGCACTTTAGTGATTCTCAAGTTCTGTCAAAGCATGCTTTTGATGAGAAAAATAAACAATAAACCTCAGATGTCAAAATTTAATTCAGTAGTTTAAGGGTTGATATGGATCATAACATACATTTTGTTTCTTAGCAACCATGGAACATCACTGAGAAATATTACTCAACTTTGCGCATTGGTAGTTCAATTTTTATTTATATTTTGTATATTTTTGTAGCATAATCTTACAGTTTCATCTTATTATTGGCTAAAATATCCAAACATAATTGTGGCTGTGACTAGAGAAATGGGACTTATGGGTTTTGCGACCAGTGTAGATCCAGACCAGCCTGTGCATCCGCACAGCCTGATCAGGATCTACACTGTTTGCCATTCCATCAATGAAGCACATGTCGTGCTTCTAACAAGGAATATATATCGTTATGAGGCTACAGGAGTGTGCTATTTGATCAGGAGCTACACTGGTCACAAAACCCATAAGCCCCATTTCTCCAGTCACAGCGACAATTAAGGTATGACACTACCGTTGCTACTTGTTGTATCGTCCATATAGACCCAGATCAGTCTGCACAGTCTGATCGGGCTCTGCAGTGTTTACTGTTAAGTGTGTAAAACAAGTTTCAAGCTTCCAACACAAACTCTATTGATCAAGCGACAGATGAGTGGTAGCAAATTAGGAGCTACTGTCTGTTTCACGAAAGCTGCCCAAATTTTACGGCTATATAGACAATTCAAAAACAATATTATTTTCGATAATATTAAATTAAAGGAAAATTTAAGAATGAGCCTTCTTTTTATTATTTCATGAAATTCGGTCAAATATTGATTTTATTACGAAAAATTGATTTGTCTATGGGAATTTAACATGGGGGAAAAAGTGGTAAGGAAGTGTGGGAGGAGTCAAAAAAGGAAAATTTTTGGAAATTGACTCCGAAACCTGACTACATAGCTTGGATATGATCTAACTAAGAAAACAAAAGTTAAATTTTAAAAATCGGTCCAGTATTTCTAAAATTCAAAAAAATTTCCCCATGTTAAATCCCCATAGAGGATATTTGTTTTCTTCAGTGTAAGATCGAATTTTATTTCATCGAGTGGACGAAAAATGTCGGATTTTCACGAGTTCGCCACGAGTGAAAATCTGACATTTTTCGTCCACGAGATCTTGCACTGAAGAAAACAAATATCCTCTATTTCTTTAATGACTATCCATGAATTACCGTGTTTTACCAGTGAAATCGAAATCCATCTTACACCCGTGAAATACCAGATTTGCAGTGAAATAAGTACAATGGGCGGAGCCTAAGAAAGTAGTTTGGCAAAGCAGTGAGTTTTCGAAATCGATATTTCACTGCGAATCTGGTATTTCACGGGTGTAAGATGGATTTCGATTTCACTGGTAAAACACGGTAATTCATGGATATGAAGATGTCTATGGGGATTTGACATGGGGAAATTGTTTTTTCGCAATAAAATCAATATTTGACCAAATTTCACGAAATAAAAACAAGACTCATTCTTAATTTTTCCTTTAATTTAATATTATCAAAATAAATCTTGTTTTTGAATTGTTTATATGGCCATAAAATTTTTCACGAAATGCATTATGTCATAATTATAAAACTAACAACTGCATTTATTTGTTGATTAAAAGAATGCATAATTATTATACTGAATTTATTACATTATCACAGCCAAAATGGCTGTGATAATGTAATAAATTTAGAATAATGAAAATTAATAAATTTATCCTTAAATGGCAAATTTCTCACTCAAAGTATAGACAGGTCACCGATGACGTAAGGCCCATTTCTCCAGTCACAGCCACAGCTGCAGCTCTTTATAAAATGGATGATTAATGGTGTGAATAGTGGTGATTAATGTGGACTGTTAATGGTGTGAATGATGTCTCCTGCTCATAATCATAATAAATGAAGGATTATGTGAATCTGATGTCGATAATATATAAATGGATTGATTAATTGGTGTGAATCTGATGTCTCCGGCATCATATATATAAATGGATGATTAATGGTGTGAATCTGATGTCTCCTGCTCATAATATATAAATGGATGATTAATGGTGTGAATCTGATGTCTCCTGCTCATAATATATAAATGGATGATTAATGGTGTGAATCTGATGTCTCCTGCGCATAATATATAAATGGATGATTAATGGTGTGAATCTGATGTCTCCTGCTCATAATATATAAATGGATGATTAATGGTGTGAATCTGATGTCTCCTGCTCATAATATATAAATGGATGATTAATGGTGTGAATCTGATGTCTCCTGCTCATAATATATAAATGGATGATTAATGGTGAATCTGATGTCTCCTGTCATATAAATGGATGATTATGGTGTGAATCTGATCTCCTGCTCATCCTATAATATATAATGGATGATTAATGGTGTGAATCTGATGTCTCCTGCTCATAATATATAAATGGATGATTAATGGTGTGAATCTGATGTCTCCTGCTCATAATATATCAATCACTGATGTATTGATTTCGAGGAAATAATTTTTTTTGTGTAAATGACTTGGGGCAATGGGTTTCGGGATAAGTAAAAATTTCAGTCAACAAATCAAAATGATTGTTAATGTGATCCATAATATACAAGATTCATGGTACGGTTTTAAAATGTCGTCTCAAACCATGTAAACAGTAATTCTGATCGCCAGCATCTGTGCAAATAGCTACTGCTGAGGAAATTACTCAGACACCACAAACATATGAGACACGCCATGAGATTTTGGACCTTCTAACAACTGCGTTATTTCATGAAATACATTTACAAAATATTTTGTTTCCATAAATGAAGTCAAAAGTTGAGGAAGATTTCAGAGCACATGCGGAATTGCATGTACTCTGATGAAATTTGTGTCAACTTCTAATGTTCACCGGTTTTGTAACAGAAATGCGTTAAAGTTATTGTTTTTTCACAATATCTCTTTAACCCCTTGCCAGAATTTCATAATATTTCACATCAATGTTTGTCTACGGATGATGCTTCATTACGCACACCCCCACATCCAAATTCTGAAGGTCAACGTCATTTATTTACTTGTAATGTTCACCGGTTTTGTAACAGAAATGCGTTAAAGTTATTGTTTTTCACAATATCTCTAGATATAGCTTTAACCCCTTGCCAGACTTTGATAATATTTCACATCCACGTTTGTCTAGGGATGATGCTTCATTACGCACACCCCAACATCCAAATTCTCAAGGTCAAGGTCATTTATTTACTTGTAATGTTCACGGTCAAATGCCTCGGCAGGCGCGATACCACTTCCGTGGCGGATTTCTTGTCTGTCAATATATTTCATGAAATATCGCAGATGTTCTTATGTACAATATCGCATGGCGTGTCTCATATGAATGTCGATTCTGCATTTAAAAGTGAATCAGGTAATGTTTTTATGATGTTCTAGGAATCTGCCTTCTAAAAATAAAAATACTAAGAATTAAAATCTAGTTTGAGATTTTGTTCCAAATTGGCACTGGGCAGTAATTATTTGGAGCAAATGTGCGACAAAACCTGTCATTTTCAGGGGAAAACTGGGGGAGGGGGATTTAAGGGGATACTGAGCTTATCACGACTGAGGCTTCAAAGCAAATTCCGAAGCTCGCTAATTAATTCCTTCTGTTTCCGAGCTCGGCCTTTGAAATAGAAAATACCAGGCTAGAGTCGTTTGATTGCAAGTCAATCATGGGGTACTAGGAGTTCCAAGGCTCGCAGAGGAATTCCAACCGTTTCCATGCCGATAGTTTTCTATTTATCAGGTAATGTTTTAGCTATGGAATGTACATGCCTAACATTGTTTTTCTTGAAAGAAATACAGACTTGTTCACGTTGCAGTGTCACACTGACGTCATTTAGTACATCATGTGATGTCATTCGAGTTCAACTGAAATAGTTTTACCCTTTTAAAACTACAGCAGTGCTCCAGATAAGGAATTTAAGTAATTGAGTATTTTCACTCCATCATATCGGAAGCCATTGGGTATTTCAATATTTTAATTGGGTAAAATAAAATCACACTACTGTTTACACATCAACAGACAGCAATTATTGAAAAGTTTGCTTCGAAATGAAAATATGTTTTGGCATTTCATTAGAATTGTCTCCTTGGAGACAATTTTTGTCGAGCCTGCTTGTGGAAAGCGAGACATAGTGATCACAATGGTGTCTGTGCGTCCGTCCGTCCGTGCGTCTGTACGTCTGTGCGTCCGTCCGAAATCTGCGTTAAAGTTTTAAATACATTATATCTCTGCAGTCCTAAGTCACATTGACTTGAAACTTCATATGCTTATTAGTCATGATCCATATATTCATGCTGTATCCCACTCATGTGGCCCCTGTGCCCAAGGTCAATGTCAAATGACTTCCGAAATCTGCGTTAAAACTTTTTAAATACCTTATATCTCTGCAGTCCTAAGTCACATTGACTTGAAACTTCATATGCTTATTAGTCTTGATCCATACATTCATGCCCGCTCCTGCGGCCCCTGTGCCCAAGGTCTAGGTCAAATGACTTAGAAGTTTGCGTTCCGAAATCTGCGTGAAAGTTTTTAAATACCTTATATCTCTGCAGTCCTAAGTCACATTGACTTGAAACTTCATATACTTATTAGTCATCATCCATATATTCATTCTGTGTCCCACTTATGCAGCCCCTGTGCCCCTATGTCAAGGTCAAATGACTTAGAAGTTTGCGTTAAAGTTTTTGTCAAAATTTGCATTAAAGTTTTCACATACCTACTATCTCTTTAATCGTAAGTCAGATTTGCTTGAAACTTTGTATGCTTATTGGGCATCAAACTTCAAATAAATACACTGAGATCATGAAATGCCTCGGCGGGCTCGACATGCTGGCCGCGGCCATCTAGTAATGAAATACCAAGATGTGTTTCCATGGAAAATAAGAAAAATATGCTATATTTGTGGTCTGTTTATTGTTTTCTGTAGCGTGATAAAGGTACCACAAATTTGTTATTGCTTTTTGATACTCAATTGGGTTTTTGGCAATTTGAATTGGGTATTTACGCAAATACGCAGCTTATCTGGAGCTCTGCTACAGACCTCTATATGCTTGCAAATGCTGTAGATCCAGATGAGGCGCCTCGTAACAAGCAGTCTCATCTGGATCTTCACTATTTGCGGATATTTTCCTATTTCTAAAAACATTACCCTTTTCTGATAAATGGAATAATCTGCAAAATAACTTGGGAGTGTCCATTCCAGTTACTTTGGGGGTGATCGAAAGCGTTAAATGCAGATTTACCATGGTACATTGTATCAGTGTCAATACATAATTAGAGCTCCAGATAAGGTGCGTACGGGTTGGCGTATTTTATGCACTTATTTTAGCAGAATACTCGTTGATTATCAAACGTGGGAGTACAAAATACTGACAGCAATGTGAAAATATGCATTGATTTTTAAATTGAGTAGTGAAAATACTGTAATAAATTTGAAATTTCCTTAGTTGAGCTGCAAAAATCAAACACTGTTTGCTTTTTGCAGCTCAAATAAGTGAATTTTTAAATTTGTTTTATTTTTTTAATTATTTGTTCCATATTTAATAAGGAAGAAAATCTATAATACATTTGTAAATGTAAAATAACGCATTGATTTTGAAATATGGGGGTATATAGAGAATAGTAGGTTAGTGCCGTGAATGGGAAAAAATATCTGGCAAGGCTCAGGAAACGGGATGGGCGAGGCTCTGCCGAGCACATCCTGTTTCCGTGCCGCGCCAGATATTTTTTCCCATTCACGGCACTAACCTACTATTCTATTTATCCCGTCAACACCTACAAATGGCTGTAAAATTCAAAAATAGTATTGACTGGATATCAAAAATGTTTCATGGCACCATGTTTCACGGCACATACGCACTGTGTTGACGGGATAAAATACTCTTCAGACACAAAACTTATCTGGAACTCTGCCTGATACAGCATTTTGTTATCGGTCAAGATCAATATACAGCTCGGTACCTAATAAGTATCTACATGAAGATTCAGGCCGGTCTGGGGCTAGGCTGGTGGCAGCATCATAATATACCACTTCTCACCTCGCTGCCAGGGGGAAAGTAATTACCTTTAGTTTTCCAGTTTGATATCCAGCTGTAATTCTTCATGTATTTCAATTACCAACACAGGATCATGAACATGCTAGTGAATATTGAGTTCTGAGCTGAAGACAAATCTCTCCGATGCTCTAACGAGGTATCTTTTAATTAACCATCATTTCACTTCATTATGGCACGTACTCTCGTTTCCACTATCTTTGAGCTTTAGAATTCCTTGACTTGCTGCACGGAAAAATATTCACAAATTCTGATTCCAAATACCAATATTCGTCTGCCGCCAAGAATTCACATATTACTCCAGAGTTCCCCCACTGGCTTTCCCTGTATGGAGATTTCACTAGTTCCACGATTCCTGCATTTGAATACAGTATTCACAGTTGATCAGCCAATAGCCGTTACAGTTTCCTATTAGCAATGGCAACAGCGTCATTCAATATTTACAGATAAGCCACACACTTCTCTTTTCCATTGCAATAATATTTTTTCTGATTTCAGACAAATCGTTCACGATTGTCACTACGAACATTCTACTATTTCCACAAAATTCTGATGGTTTCCTTATTTACATGTTTATATCAAGTTATTGAGAGAAATGGTGAAAATTTACCATGTATCTGCAGGGCTCCAGATAAGGAATTAGTAATTGAGTATTGTCACAACATTGTTTATGAAGCAATTGGGTATTTCAAAATTTTAATTGTGTAAAATAGAATCACACTACCGTTTACACATCAGCAGACCGCACTTATTGAATAGTTTGCTTCTAAATGAAAACACATCTCGGTATTTCATTAGAATTGTCTCTTGGAGACAATTCTGATGAAATACCAAGATGTGTTTTCATGGAAAAATAAGAAAATATGCTATATTTGTGGTTTGTTTATTGTTTTCTGTAGCATGATAAAGATACTACAAATCTTTCATTGCTTTTTTATACTCTCTACTTCTGATTTCAATTGTTGTTTTTTTTTCAATTTTAATTGAGTATTTACGCAAATACGCAGCTTATCTGGAGCTCTGTATCTGTGACGATAGTCATAGGTTTTTCCGGTCTCTATTGGGTTGATTGTGAAGCTTCATGTCCCTATGTGACATTGTTATGTTAGGGTGTTCCACAAAGTGTAAATAACAGTCATGGCAATATGAGAGATTGGAAACAAAGTCCACATGTCAAAGATTTAATTGTGGCCGTCACGGGAGAAATGGGGCTTATGTGGTTTATGACCAGTATAGCTCCTGATTTTCTGGCACAAATCCTGTGGCATGGTGAGGACTGTTACGAGATGATGTCACTGTGATCAGTATAGCCTCTGACATATGTCTACAAACAGTATAGATCCTGATCAGCCAGACAAGTCTCAATAACAGAATGAGTGAAGCCAGCAAATTGTTTACAATAAGTTTTATTGAAACAATTAAGACACAAATTTACACAATAGTTTACAAAGTTCAAATAAAATATACATGTACCTTTGAATGACCTGAATAAATCCACTAATATCCTCTTAACTCTTTGCATGCTGGGAAACATGTGGGCTATAAATAGTTCAAAACGAGCGGACAAAAAATTCATCCTATTTTCTTGTATTTCTCCCCATAAATATCATGAATATGTCTTGGAATTTCATTAGAATTGAGTTCTGAGGACTCAATTCTAATGAAATTTCAAGACATATTTACAGAGAGAAATAAAACACATACTCCTAATTCGTTCGGCAGATATTTTCACTGCTAGCATGCATGCAAAGAGTTAATGTCACAATTCCACTATATATCCTATTCTGAATGAAATTCACAAAATGTCACTGTTTTAGCCACTTAATTAATTCACAATTTTCACTTTCTCTGTTAATTTGTTAAATCCTAAATTAAAATTGTTCATTAAATCCACATAATATATAAGTCCACTTTTTCACAAGTAAAATCCACAATAGAATACACTTTAATCCTTTTGAATATCTTTTGGTTACAACTCTCCTTAGCCGTGAATGTACAGCCCTATATATTATGGAATGTAATATCCGCCATAATTCAATGTGACTTGATGCTTGCGTTCTGATGACATTACAACTTATATTCATGTTATTTCATTCGTCATTTGTATTTATTACATTTGAAATCTGCTTGTTGTAATTGTATTTGTCTTTCTTACATGTCCATTCTGCTGATTGCTTTGTTAATTCGTCTTATTTACATTACAATTATTGATACGTCCTTATTTGTGTCCCTGTTTTATTGCACTAAGCATTTGCAATAGAAGGTAAGAACAAAGCACTTAGCACTTTGAATAACGCCGAAAGCAGTAAGGACAAAGCCGCAGGAAGTTAGCATCAAGCTACAGTCCGAAAGCGGAAAGCCGCAAGCAGAAAGCATCAAGCTACAAGCAGAATGATGCAAGCAATATATGGGTTAGTAGTGCGTCATTATGATGTCAGATGGCACTGCTGTCCGCTCAAGTAATTCTCCCTCTAATAAATTATAGTCCGACATCTGATTGGCTGTTCAAGTCACACCTCCAATGCCAGTGTTGATGTAAGATTTCACCCACAAATTATCACAGCATAGGAGACACCAAATAGTTTTACTATAATATTATACTTTAACCGAATCCCATCCAATAAGGCCAGTCTCTCCTACTTTCACTATTCATATGGATGTTGTGGGACCTACTTGTACATGACCTGCAGCCGGTCTGTACTGGTTCTGCGTGAATTAAACAATAGGTTCACTTATTCATAAGAAAAAAAAATCCAACCTCGTCATGTCCTCCAATATTGTTTACATTTTTTATTGGCTGCGGAAACTCTGTTTACATCACATGACCAACACGCCCACATGTACCTCAAGTGAAACTGGGTAGTAATGAATCAAGATTTGCAAGCAAACTGTGTCGGTGACCTCAAAACACCCGCACGAGTTTGTTCATACTGGACTACTATTACCCCCTTGAAGATTTCGCACCATTTATTATTCTCTAATCTATATTAAGTAAATTGTATGGTGTTTGACTTACTAATGTGTTTTATACATACACGTATCCTCATAATTAAATTACATATGTACGTAATTGAAAACAATCACATTTTTATAGTAAGTTACACATATGGTAACTTACACAGGTTGACTGTCAAACTGGCCCGTTACCGATGCAAACCAATAACCGTTAGGGATCAGACTAAACACTAACCCGTTACCACACATTTTGCTATTTTCTGCTACTTTCATTTTTCTTATGGATGTTGTGGGACCTATTTTCCAATAACCTGCACTTATTCTGCTCTGGATCTTGACTAATTAAAATATAGATTTAATTATTGTTGAAGCTGGGATCCCATCTAGTAGGTACACATTTGTATACCCCCCGCAACCCGCAACGAGTTGTGGGGGGGTATACTGGAGTCAGGTTGTCCGTCCGTCCGTAAACTTAACATCAGAGAAATATTGTTATAACTTCTGTTTCCTTCATCTAAAATGCTCAATATTTCACACATGCATTCCTGTAAGGCTCTACTACCATGCTGTACCAAATCCATGACCGTCCAACTCCCGCAGATCCCAAGGTCAAGGTCAAATACTTAGTCCGTAAACTTAACATCAGAGAAATATTGTTATAACTTCTATTTCCTTCATCTAAAATGCTTAATATTTCACACATGCATTCCTGTAAGGCTCTACTACCATGCTGTGCCAAATCCATGACCGTCCAACCCCCGCTGATCCCAAGGTCAGGTCAAATACATGGTATCTTTACAAAACTTAACATCAGAGAAATATTGTTATAACTTCTATTTCCTTCATCTAAAAGGTTTAATATTTCACACATGCATTCCTGTAAGGCTCTACTACCATGCTGTGCCAAATCCACGACCGTCCAACCCCCGCTGATCCCAATGTCAAGGTCAAATACTTAGTCTCTTTACAAAACTTAACATCAGAGAAATAAGTTATAACTTCTATTTCCTTCATTGAAAATTCTTATTATTTCACTTGTGCATTCCTCTAAGGTTGTACTATCATGCTGTGACAAATCTACGACTGTCCAACCCCCGCTGATCCCAAGGTCAAGGTCACATACTTAGTCTCTTTACAAAACTTAACATCAGAGAAATATGTTAACTTCTATTTCTTTCATTGAAAATTCTTAATATTTCATATGCTGTGACAAATCCCCGCTGATCTCAAGGTCACATACTTAGTCTCTTTACAAAACTTAACATCAGAGAAATCGGTTATAACTTCTATTTCCTTGCTCGGATCTGCTTCACATTTCACACATGCATTGCTCCAATGGACCTCTACCACCCTCTGACAAATTCACGTTCATGCCGCTCCCGCTAATCCCAGAGTCAAGGTCACAAGCCCACACACTTGGAAATTTTTACATATTTAGAGGTACCTGGACCCACGCGGGGGGTATTCCGTAAGCCTCGCTTACTGACCAATCTAGTTCTTTACGGAAATTAAATAAGTGTATAATTGCAACTAGTCCACCACTTTTAAAAGTTACGAGTGCCAGCTACACAGATATAAGTATTTAGTAATCTTTAATGTACTCATAGAGACTCGTGGTGGTATCAAGCTAGTTATACCCCCCGCAAGAGTGTTGTGGGGTGGGGGGTATACTGGAGTCAGGTTGTCCGTAAGGCTCTACTACCATGCTGTGCCAAATCCATGACCGTCCAACCCCAGCTGATCCCAAGGTCAAGGTCAAATACTTAGTCTCTTTACAAAACTTAACATAAGATAAATTTTGTTATAACTTATATTTCCTTCATCTAAAATGCTTAATATTTCACACATGTATTCCTGTAAGGCTCTATTACCATGCTGTGCCAAATCCACGACCGTCCAACCCCCGCTGATCCCAAGCTCAAGGTCAAATACTTAGTCTCTTTACGAAACATAACATCAGAGAAATATTGTTATAACTTCTATTTCCTTCATCTAAGATGCTTAATATTTCACACATGCATTCCTGTAAGGCTCTACTACCATGCTGTGCCAAATCCATGACCGTCCAACCCCCGCTGATCCCAAGGTCAAGGTCAAATACTTAGTCTCTTTACGAAACTTAACATCAGAGAAATATTGTTATAACTTCTATTTCCTTCATCTAAAATGCTTAAGGTCAAGGTCAAATACTTGGTCTCTTTACAAAACTTAACATCAGAGAAATAAGTTATAACTTCTATTTCCTTCATTGAAAATTCTTAATATTTCACTCGTGCATTCCTTTAGGCCACAGAAAGTTAATTTGCAGATTCTCATCCGAATTTTGGGGAAAAAAAGGGGTGGGTGGGAGGCTTTTATTTCGTATTTTTTATTAAAATTTGTTAAATTTAATAGTAAAAAACAAAAATAATATTTTTCTGAAATATATACAAATAAAAGATTAATTTGGCAATTTATTTTAGGGGCGGGTGGGGATGAGAATCTAAACATTATTTTTGTGTAGCCTTAAGGTTGTACTATCATGCTGTGACAAATCTATGACCGTCCAACCCCCACTGATCCCAAGTTCAAGGTGACATACTTGGTCTCTTTACAAAACTTAACATCAGACAAATATGTTATAACTTCTATTTCTTTCATCGAAATTTCTTAATATTTCATGCATGCATTCCTCTAAGGCTCTACTATCATGCTGTGACAAATCCCCGCTGATTTCGAGGTCAAGGTCACATACTTAGTCTCTTTACAAAACTTACCGTCAAAGAAATCGGTTATAACTTCTATTTCCTTGCTCGGATCTGCTTCACATTTCACACACGCATTGCTCCAATGGACCTCTACCACCCTGTGACAAATTCACGTTCGTGCCGCCCCCGCTAAGCCCAGAGTCAATGTCAGAAGCCCACACATTTGGATTTTTTTTTTTTTTTTTACATAATTATTTAGGGGTACCTGGGCCCACGCGGGGGGTATTCCATAAGCCTCGCTTACTGACCAATCTAGTTCCATATGCAAATGATGCAGTATTTTTAATTTATTTATATCAACTAAATGCTGAATAAATATTTTTATCGACATATCATAAAGTATGATATTGCACATCAAAAAATAAATAAATAGAATAAATAGTTATCGCCCCGTGTACATGTATCAAACTGGCATTTCGCGTTTGATATAAAAAGTATAATAATTGTCAATTAATACGTCTGGTAATGGTAAATCAATGTTCATTTTGCCAGAAAAATGTCAGATTGAAAGAATAAAGAATAACATGTCTCCTATATTATAACCTGGCATGTACACTCTAGGTTTAAGGTTAAGAGAAATTGACACCAGTTTCAGCATATTTGAAGCATTTAAAAGAAAACACTGAGCCTGTTGGTCACGAGATGTAAACAGAGTTTCCGTGGCCAAATAATGTAAACGATATTGGGGGACATGCATGGGCGGATTCAGGGGGGCGGGGGGCGGACCCGGCGGTGTCTTTTAACCTAAACATGGCGCAACAGAAAAGGCGGCATCAATCTACATCAACACCGTTAGGGACATGGAACCAATTTAGAGAGCAACGCATTGTAGGACAGGTACCAGCATATTAAATACTTTTAGGGAGAACTATTTTAAGTTTTAGCAGCGCACCTGGCGTCATAATGGTTGTTCCCAAATTACTGTTGCAATTATTGTTGTCAAGGGGCGTGGCTTAGCGAGCACAGCAAAACAGCGATGCAATAATCAATAATGGAACTCCGGATGTCACTACTGAGTGCCAGTGAAGCATCAAGCTACTTAGAATGTAATCAACACACAATGCATTGAAACAGTACAAATGAATAAAGCATCACGCCACATACATAGAAATGTAATAAGACGGGTAGAACTTAGAATGTCATCAGCCAGCAAGCATCAAGCCACATATAATTGTAATAAGACGGATAGAACTTAAAATTTCATCAGCCAGCAAGCATCAAGCCACATATAATTGTAATAAGACGGATAGAACTTAAAAAATTTCATCAGCATCAGGCTTCGACAAATTTTTATTTTCCGACTCGTCCCACTGGACGAGAGAACCTAAAAATCTACTCGTCCAGACTGGACATCTACTCGTCCAAACTTTTAGTCAAATAACAAAACATACATTTTTCAGGTATTTTCAAGTTTTAGATATAATTCGCCAGATACCCGTGATACCCGTGATTTCGCCTTTTTGAGTTGTTCATTGGATCTATCAATATCTCCGCCGCCCTGCAAAAACGGGCGTATGTCTGACATATTGTTTTGTTTTGTTTGTAAACACAGAGCAGACGACAGTTAAACAGGATACTGAGTCACGGTGACTGTTTGTAGAATGCACGTATTAAATTCAGTAGTCGCAGCCATGAATAAGTCGGACACAGTCTACATTGTATATGTGTATCTTGGCAACGCAGAAAGGCGAGTGTAGTAGGTAGTCTCCCTTTACCACGCTCGGTAATCAGTTCAATATTTTATTGGAATTTAGTATTTCGCTTCGCAAAAAATCGCATTTGCATTTTCTCAGTGGTGATCTTCAAATTTCCACTCGCCCGACTGGACGAGCGGCTTTCAATTTTCACTCGCCCAGACTGAAAAGTTACTCGTAAATATGAGCGGATGAGTGGATTTGTCGAGGCCTGATCAGCCAGCAAGCATCAAGCCACATATAATTGTAATAAGACGGATAGAACTAAAATGTCATCAGCCAGCAAGCATCAAGCCAAATATAATTATGGCGGATATGACCTTCCATAATATATACCCTTTATAAAGTTCCGGAATGTTCTCAAAGATTCCACAAATTCAAGAATCTACTAGAATCATGACTTCGCTAGAGCTAGCAAGTTTCTAGAGAATGCCAAATATAGAATGATACAAATAGTATCCAGTGACTCATAGGTCATTGACATTGCAGTGTTTCCAGAACTTTCCTTGGTATTTACAATTAGAACTATTATAGTATATGTACACAAACAAAACAATACACATGAATGTTAATGAATACATGAAAACATATGCATGTACATGTACATATCATATATAGACACATGTACATGTACATATCATATATAGACACATGTACATGTACATATCATATATAGACACATGTAATAATACTGATGTTATAAGAAGCGAGGCTTTGCCGAATTTACGCACATGCCAGTTTCCATTCATTACATAAACACAGCATAATGCATTGAAGCCTAACTGATTAGCAAATATCGGTGCTTGTAACAGGACCTATCTGTTTGTTAGAAACAGGTCAGGTGTTTTGCTGACTGAATGCGGATTAGTGCAGATCCTGATCGGACTATGCTGATGCACAGGCTGGTCTGGGTCTACACTGGTCGCAAATGCCATAAGCCCCATTCATAGCCACTATTGTCACTAGAATCATCGCAGGGCTTTGATTTAGACGTTACGTTATTAAGTTCATAGTATTGAGTTGGAGTCTGTCCTAGAAGGTGAAACATTTTCAAAAACAAGTTGACTATAGGGGCTCATTTAACAAAGGTTCATCAAAACATTTGCTGCGGACTGTGCCTCCGAACCCCACTTTAATAATGCATTGACTTTGACCTACTTTTACCACTTCACTGACTCGTGGTCTGCTCTCTTGTTTTCTCTGCTACATACAACATACAAAACATGTACACATGTACTTGGGACCAAGAATTTTACTTCGAGTTATCCATAGTTTTACTTAAAGAGAGTTTGAGGTTACGAGTGCAGACTGTAGCCAGTATAATAGAAGTGGACACATCACTTGAACAGCTCTGGTACATCGTTCACACACGAGCTTGCTCCTGAGACAAGGTATCTTACAACACATGTAGTGGGTGGCAGGTGGGAGGTATACAACACATGTAGTGGGTGGCAGGTGGGAGGTATACAACACATGTAGTGGGTGGCAGGTGGGAGGTACATGTATACAACACATGTAGTGGGTGGCAGGTGGGAGGTATACAACACATGTAGTGGGTGGCAGGGGGGAGGTATACAACACATGTAGTGGGTGGCAGGTGGGAGGTATACAACACATGTAGTGGGTGGCAGGGGGGAGGTATACAACACATGTAGTGGGTGGCAGGTGGGAGGTATACAACACGTAGTGGGTGGCAGGTGGGAGGAACATGTATACAACACATGTAGTGGGTGGCAGGTGGGAGGTATACAACATATGTAGTGGGTGGCAGGTGGGAGGTATACAACACATGTAGTGGGTGGCAGGTGGGAGGTATACAACACATGCAGTGGGTGGCAGGTGGGAGGTATACAACACATGTAGTGGGTGGCAGGTGGGAGGTATACAACACATGTAGTGGGTGGCAGGTGGGAGGTACATGTATACAACATATGTAGTGGGTGGCAGGTGGGAGGTATACAACACATGTAGTGGGTGGCAGGTGGGAGGTATACAACACATGTAGTGGGTGGCAGGTGGGAGGTATACAACACATGTAGTGGGTGGCAGGTGGGAGGTATACAACACATGTAGTGGGTGGCAGGTGGGAGGTACATATATACAACACATGTAGTGGGTGACAGGTGGGAGGTATACAAGTACATGTATGCGATGGGTAATTTAACGGTCGGGATTCATACTTACTGCATTGCCGACTGGAGGCCTAATTTGACCCTCCGGTACATCTTTAACTTTCTTGTATGTGAGAGTTGAACCAGGTTATACCTACTAATCCTACCGGTATTACTTTTAGGGAAGGGGCCAAGTGACTTTTGTGTGGTATGGACCTGGCACCAGGTCAGGTGATTCTAATTTCAGGGCTGAATATATATTTATTTCTATGTAAATATTCCGTTTTGATTTTGGGATTTTCCCCCCATTATGCAGCAGGCTAAATGTGGGATCAAACCCATTGGCCCGGCCTTAAAGGACCTTAGCAAACAGCATATGTTACCAGCATAACCCCAGGTCTGAGTGTGCTCATACACGAGATCTGATCAGGGTGGACACAGTTCACCATTCTGTCATACGTGTGTGTTTACTGCCTTCAGTGCAAGGATTAGACCCGGATGCAACCATGGATGTGTAGAATGATCAGGACATAGACTTCGCACAAATGTGGCTCTGACTGGAGAAATGTGGCTTATGGGTTTTGTGACCACTGTAGATTTAGACCAGCCTGTGCATCCGCACAATCTGATCAGGACCTGCACTGTTCGCTATTCCATCAATGAAACACCCGCCGTGCTTTTACCAAGCACGATGGATCACTATCAGGCAACAGGAGTGTGTTATTTGATCAGGAGCTAGACTAGCTACAATAATTCGCCTCCGATATGTTATCTGCGGCTACAATTTGACCCATTCAAAAAATGTGAGCCACCGAAGTGCACCCAAACCTGTTGCATATAGGTCAAAATTTAGTAAACTGTATATTTTATACCCTTAAACAAATAATCTTTGATGTAGAACTAGTAAATTGCCAAAAATAATAGAACGGGGAAATCATTTTCCCATGGAAGCAATCTTTTCTCTAGTTGTTGTTCAACATTCAACATAACAAAATGAAGGTTTCAAATTTACAAGATATACATTTAAATGTCAGATAAACACCTTGACACGGTAAAATAACCAATTTCTACATGTGTATGTTCTTTATTAATAGTTTATTGATACAGCTTTGACAGTTTTATATCGCTCACATATCAAACACGCCGGATAGCCGATTGCAAAAATCACTTGTCTATGCGTTACATTAAAAGAGATGGGGTTAAATTGTTACCCTTGCGAGAGGTATTTTGTTTCTAGAGCTAGACTGGTCACAAACCCCCATAAGCCCCATTTCTCCAGACACGGCCACAGATGTCCTATATGGTACATTTTCTCCGTCAACAACTCAATGCCAAAGCAGCATTTTTAAGTCATGGCCAAGTATATGTCTGTTTTTGCTTTTGTTTGATGATTAGGAATTACGGAACAGACAACACATTGATCACGGGCACACAGGGCTAATTATCGAGGTAATAAGGACAGTCCAACGGGATAACTGTTTTATTGAACTCGGAATGGTTGAAGCCACGGCATTACCAGTCGTATCCAGTAATTACGGAAACCAAATTAGGCATCATTCGCCAGCTAATGCACGCTGTCTCACATTGATTTGTTATTGTCCATGAGAAGATGGTATTTACATACAGGAAGGTTTGATTACCAAAGATAGACACAACACAGGATATGTGGAAGTCTCCCAACTCAGAGAAATATGTGTGTCTACAACTGTAGCCTATTTCACCAACATTGCAAAGTATACTTTTCTAGCAAAGTATACTTTGAGGGAGTAATCATTTATTTTTCCTGAAATGCATTATTTCATATGGAACTAACGACTGCATATATTTGATGATTAAAAGTATGCATAATTATTATACTGAATTTATTACATTATCACAGCCAATGGCTGTGATAATGTAATAAATTCAGTATAATAAAAATTAATAAATTTATCCTAAATTGAAAATTTCTCCCTCAAAGTATACTTTGCTAGAAAAGTATACTTTGCAATGTTGATGAAATAGGCTACAGGAGAAATGGGGAATATGGCTTCGTTGATCATTGCAGATCCAGATCAGACTGCAGCCGAGACGGTTCAAATGATAGGTAGCAATGTATAATTTCATGAAGAAATATAAATCAAAGGATTGAACGTTGTGAAATTCTTCGCAGTATGTGTTTGTGGATGACAAATAGACTAATAGACTAATAATTAATCTATAGTGGAAAGCGTTTCGCGAAACAATAAGCGCAAGAATTTCACAGCAGCAACAACAACAACAAATTTCAGAATCCTTATGAAAACTGGCCCAGATCATGACAGTTCCTCATATCTGATGTGGTTTGTCCATCTCTAACAAGATGCCCTCTATAGACAAATGACATGATGTCGTGATCTGCCTAATGGTACTCAAATAAACAAACAATCGGTGTGAAAACCATGCTCGTTCTGGGCGAAAAGATTTTTGGAAAACCCAAAATGATTAGAGATTTCTATACAAATAATGGAAGCCGAAACCAAAGATTGTATTTATGCACCGAACCATCGTGAATAATTGAGTATGGCGGTTAATCGTAGCACCCTTAGACTACGGAAACATTTGCAATAACATAAATTTAGCACAAAAAAGCAAACAAAACATTTATCACACTGAAAAGGCGATCAAGCTAAGTTGTTAGAAATATTTTGTTATGGCGTAAGACCCGTGTAACGGTGTTTTTAAACAGTTCAACCCACAAAATATGCGACCGACATAAGTTAATTTGCATAAAAGCTGTAAGACCTCAAATTTTGATGTTGGCGCTTGAATAAAAATAGATAAAATTGGTTGAACATTTTGACACCTGTGCATCTGTATCCGGCGTGAAATGTAGCTGTGACTGGAGAACGGATTCATCCAGTATTCGCAGTTATGGCCCTTGACTAGTGAAAATTGGCGATTTTCAACTTATGTGTCGCACATAGCTGAAAAACTATCTGAGCTACAGTCATGAAACCATATAGGAATATTTGTCATCATGTGAAGTTGCGCACCTGGGGTTTTAGATGCGGATCGATTCATCCAGTATTCACAGAGTTATGGCCCTTCACTTAGTGAAAAGTGGCGATTTTCAACTTGTGTCACACATAACGGAAAAACTATTTGAGCTACAGTCATGAAACCTTATAGGATTATTTGTCATCATGTGAAGTTGTGCACCTGGGGTTTTAGATGCGGATTCATCCATTATTCGCAGAGTTATGGCCCTTGACTTTGTGAAAAGTGGCGATTTTCAACTTGTGTCGCACATAACTGAAAAACTATTTGAGCTACAGTCATGAAACGTTATAGGAATGTTTATCAACATGTAAAGTTGTGCATCTGGTGATTTTGATGCAGATTTATAGAGTATGGGCGGAGTTATGGCCCTTGACTTAGTGAAAATTGCTGATTTTTAATTTGTGTCGCCGGTAACTCAAAAAGTATTGAGTTACAGGCATGAATCTATATAGTTGTGCACCTGGGGTTTTGTTTGCGGAATCATCCAGTAAGGATGGAGTTATGACCCTTGACTTAGAGAAAGTTGGCAATTTTGTCCATCACAAATTTCATCACAAATTTGTGTCATGTGTATTTCCAAAAGTGTTTGAGTTAGTTGCGAAACATTACAGGAATGTTTGTCACTATGTGAAGTTATGCACCTGGGGGTTTTGATGAGGATTCGCCTAGTATTGGCAGTTTTGGCCCTTGACAAGTGAAAATTGCAAATGTTTTCTCTTTTTAGCTGCGAGCCTCTAGCAGCGTATGTAACCGGTTCTCAAAATACAGTCGGATATCACGGCGCTATTTTTTCTTGTGGCGCGTATGTATCTTGTATCTTGTATCTAGGTCATTGTTAACGACTCGTTTTATGCTATTTAAATAATTTTACATTTCACATTTATTAGAATGTATATCTTTGGTACATAATTAATTGAAGAAAAACCAATGGAACCTCAGATTTAGTCGTTCATTTTCCACAAATAAAACAGATATTTTGGTCGCGTATTAATGGTGTGTAAACCCGAATCACACCTGTCTGGCACCTGTCTGGATTTTTTCATTCACAACTACAAATGCGTGTACAAATTTGCATAAAACAACACTATAACCACAGGTGTTTGAAGAGGGAATCCGGATATGGAATTACCACCCTTATCGCATCGCCGTATTTCGCCGATATTGATTTCGAAAATCAGTCATATTTTCCTTAAATGATGTTGAAAATTCATAACAATGTCAGAGCTCATGCGGATGTGTATGTAATGCATAAAAAACAAATGCTAAGCCTTACTGGATTCTTCCTGTTTCTATACAGCTCCTTCCCCTCTCCACATACAAAATATATGTTGAGTGTTATACAGTTTCCCATAACACCATTTACTACAATTACTCTATTTGAAATATTTAAAGGAGAATATACTAAAACACTTTTTACCACCCATTTCAGTTGGGCTCGCAGCTCAGTACTTTCAGTACTTTGATTATTTTATTATATCCCAATATACAGCTAACTTACGCAGAAAAAACAAGGTAGCTACATATAATTATGCTGTTGTTGCCTTAAATTCTAATTTTCCAAGTCGGTTGGTGTGGGAGCTAAAAAAACAACTCTAGTTTATGATTAAAATTGGGTAATTGAATTGGTCTGGTGTGTTGTTCTTGTGTGGCTACTATCAAGGTGTATGATCACGTGGTACTAACAACAACAAGTACTGAAATTTCCAGAATCCATCTGATTCAAAGTACGTATTCTTTTATAGTGTCCTTATAACGTAACGGATTTTGATGAAATATGACTTGTTAAGCTGCAGTTGGTGGTCTCTGTATTTTCGCCCAAACTTCTCTCGTTTTTGCGAAGAATCGATATCGATTCTTTGCAAAAACGACATACGTCTATTGCCAAACTCCCTGGACCACCAAATGCAGCTCATGAAGACGCGTTTGCTTCGCCATATTTCATCAAAATCCGTTTTATATTAAGGAAAATATCAAATAATACTTTCAAGATTTCAACACTTTCAGCAACTGTTGTTGTTGTTATAACCACATGATCATGCACCTTGACTATAAACCATACAAAATATACACAAGTACAGATTTGTTACATCTAGTATGTGCGTCTGTCCGTCCGTGTAACTGTCAGGTATACAGTTGTAACTGTTTATTCACCATATAAATGTACTTTGGAATAGAAATGAGAAATAGTGGTGGTGAATATTTTTTTAAAATATACATTCCCCAGAGGTTTACACATGTGTCCTATCTAGAGAGGTTCCATTGTAAAACAGGCAGATGACTACTTCAAGACACATGCGAGTGGTTTGCAATCATGAACAGACATTATCATTGAACAAAAAGGGCAATGAAACCTATCAAAATTATGCACAATTAACCTTTCTCCGTGTCCAGTTTAGAGAGGTTCCACTTTTATGTGGCTTATTTCATGTGTACAGAGGGGTCTTACGTGGCTCGTAGACACATAAACACAGGTTTTATGAATGTCCTTGCGTGCGTCCGTCCGTCCGTACAAACGAGAGCTACATTGTGAGGTTAACCACACAGTGATGGACTTGTTAAGAGATGCTGATTCCGTGTTTAACCCCGTTATGAATTGCTCTTGTGGGGTTATTTACTCTTATGGGGTTGTTTTTTTATGTCTGATTGATCTTTACGGGGTCTGATTTAGGATAGGTTAGGGTTAGGAACCCCACAATGTAGCTCTCGTAGGACCGTCCGTCCGTCCGTCCGTCCGTCTGTCCGTCACCAACCTTGTAAGTCGTAAAACGTTTAAACGTACTAGCTGCAGACCTGAAACAAAGTTTATTTTGATTTTTTATTTGACCCCCAGGTCATGGATTATCTCCCCCTTTTTGACTTGGAATTTGGTAATTTTACCTTGAAAGTCGTAAAACTTTTAAACCGTACTAGCTACACACCTGAAACTTGGTATGTATCTTTGGTATCATGAGTAGATGCACACATATTTCGATTTTTTATTTGACCCCGGGGTCGTAGATTATCTCCCATTTTCAATTTTGAATTTGGCAATTTTGTCTTGTAACTCGTAAAACTTTCAAACCGTAATACCTACATACCTGAAACTTGGTATGTAGCTTCCTTATGATGAGTAGATGTGCAAAGTTTATTTGATTTTTTATTTGATCACTGGGTCGTGGATTATGTCCCTTTCGTTTATTAATAAAGTGGTATGTGGTGCATCTGTGTTCTATGAACACTGTGACATTTTCTAGTTTCAACTGAATGGCAAACAGTGTAGACCCTAAATACCGGACTGCACAGATGTATTGGCTGATCTGGGTTTACACGGCTCACAAATGCCATAGACCACATACATGTACCTCCAGTCACATATTTCTAGTTCAATGTCAGACTCAATGACATCTTTGTTAATTTGTTAAAAGGATCAAAATGTCTTTGCTAATTTAGGCTAAAAGGGTCAACGTGTCTGTACTTGGCTTGAAATATCAACATTTTTGCTATCATATGCTAAAACTGTTAACACAGAGCTCCAGTTAAGGTGCGTAATTTGGAGGTAAATTTCTCATTTCTCCATAAAAAATGGCAAGTTGGGAGTGCTTTAGAATCGTCTCAATGAGACGATTCTAAAGGACTCCCAACTTGCCATTTTTAGCTCGACTATTCAAAGAATAGTTAGAGCTTATGTAGTCACCCCGGTGTCGGCGTCACCGTCACGCCTTGGTAAAGGTTTTTAGTCAAGCTTGTATATGGAATACTCCTGGCCCTACACCCACCATACTTGGAAACTTCATCTCCTAGTGATGTACATCAACAACCCCTGACCTATATTTTACCTTGACCTACATTTAACCTTGAATTACTAGTTAATTCCCCTTGGTTAAGGTTTTTAGTCAACCTTGGTTAAGGTTTTTAGTCAAGCTTGTACACGGAATGCTATTGTGCATACAGACACCATACTTTGACAACCTTTTCTCATAGGGATGTACATCAATAACCCCTGATCTATATTTGACCTTGACCTACATTTAACCTTGAATTACTTAGTTAATTCCCCTTGGTTAAGGGTTTTAGTCAAGCTTGTAGATGGAATACTCCTGGCTCTATCCCAACCATACTTGGACAACTTCATCTCCTAGTGATGTACATCAACAACCCCTGACATATATTTGACCTTGACCTATATTAACCTTGAATTACTTAGTTAATTCCCCTTGGTTAAGGTTTTTAGTCAACCTTGATTAAGGTTTTTAGTCAAGCTTGTAGATGGAATACTTTTGTGCATACAGACACCATACTTGGACAACTTCATCTCCTAGTGATGTACATCAATAATCCCTGACCTATATTTGACCTTGACCTACTTTTACCCTTGGATTACTTAGTTATTTCCCCATGGTTAAGGTTTTTAGTCAAGCTTGTATATTGAATACTCCTGGGCCTACAGCAACCATACTTGGAAAACTTCATCTCCTAGTGATGTACATCAATAACCCCTGACCTATATCTGACATTGACCTACATTTAGCCTTGAATTACTTAGTTAATTCCCCTTGGGTAAGGTTTTTAGTCAACCTTGGTTAAGGTTTTTAGTCAAGCTTGTAGATGGAATACTATTGTGCATACATACACCATACTTGGACAACTTCATCTCCTAGTGATGTACATCAATAATCCCTGACCTATATTTGACCTTGACCTACTTTTACCCTTGGATTACTTAGATATTTCCCCATGGTTTAGGTTTTTAGTCAAGCTTGTATATGGAATACTCCTGGGCCTACAGCAACCATACTTGGAAAACTTCATCTCCTAGTTATGTACATCAATAACCCCTGACCTATATCTGACATTGACCTACATTTAACCTTGAATTACTTAGTTAATTTCCCTTGGTTAAGGTTTTTATGCGGGCCGCGGCCACCTTCTTTGTCAAGCTATGTGTACATCGACAACCCTCGTAGTCGAGCTATGCTGTTCTCCTACAGCTCTTGTTGATAAAGAAATAGCAAAATTTTACCCCAAGTTGGTCAAATTACGCACCTTAACTGGAGCTCTGTGTTAACAGTCTTTCTAAGTCTTACATGTGTATAATTAATAACAAGAATTGCCTTTGCATGTGCCATGTTGATACATGGAGATTACCAGGGCCACTGGTGCTGCACTCCACACCGACGGAAAATGGTTCACGACAAAATAGGCGCCTGATTCCTGACGAATTCCCATTCATCTACATGCAGATGATACTGCATCAACACATTTTCGTCCAGTAACTGGCGCAAGAAATTTGCGCCAGCTACTAGATGAAAAATGTGTTTATGTGATAAAGTAGGGCTTAGTGAGGAAACTGGTGAAACATTGTACACCGGTGCGGAGTGCAGCAGCGGTGACGCTAGTACCTTTTGATATCAGTTCAATCAGGTGAGGTTAGGAAACACATAGGAATCCGGGGCGACTACCGTTTCGCAGCTGAGCATATTGGCATATTGTACGCTCTTATTTTAGCAGAATATGCATTGATTATCAAAAAGTGGGAGTACAAAATACTCGCAGCAATGCGATTGATTTTCAAATCGAGTAGTGAAAATACTGTAATAAGTTGAAAATTTACTTAGTTGAGCTATGACCTTTTGTTTCAAATGTTAGTAGCACCATACATGTCTATCTACATAAAGTACCGTTATACCTGACCCTGTTCTGTTCTTCTTAGTGTATATTATACAGAGCTTTGAGTTGCCATCTCCACCATTCCAGTTTGTACATGTTACCGGACAGTTTCACTACTTGGAGCATTTGACACATACAGCATATAATATGGCCGAAAATCTAATAAAATTCGGTGCAATACGTCCCAGATATATATGACGATAATGTCCTATAAATAAATATATAAATATTTCAGCAGACTACTCAAAAAGCTAGATATCTGAGCTTTTCTACCATCACTCACAAAATATACAACGGACACTTTCTCAACTGATGCATAGTCTATTATTAGAAGTACATCTGCCACAGGTCTGTCCATCTTCAGTGGGTGGTTGGTCGGGCAACGCGACAACGTAAATTAACGGTAGGGTTCCTCCTTATAGGAATCATGATTTGCCTGGTTTGGCCCTCGGGTACGTTTTTATCTTTGGCTCTTTTGTTACCTGGGAGTTGAATTGGGTTATTGCCCATTATAAAAGTAGTAAGATCCTACTGCTTTTGGGAGGGGGCAAAGTGATTCTGGTGTGGCGAGGACCTGGCATCAGATCAGGAGTATTCTGATTTCAAGGTTGAATATATAGATTTTTTATTGTAAATATTCAGTTATGATTTTGGGATTTCCGCCCCATTTGTACAGGTAATATATGGGATTTAGTACTAAACCCATTGATCTGGCCTTAAATGACCATTGATAACTATCCATCCAGTGTCATTCGGGTGACCTTCACCTTGGTAACATTAAACTTTGTGGAACGTAAAGTTTTGACATAGCATATCTCTTGGACATTATTTTGGACGCACATGTACATCCAAATGTTGAATATCTCTTGACCCATTAGTCGGATGATCTCCAAACATTATCATTATCTTCTTCACATTGATGCATATCTACCAGTGTAATTCGGCTAACTTTGACCTTGGTGACCTTCATCTTTGTGTCAACAATTTTGGACATATGTCCAAATGTTGAATATCTCCTGATCTGTTGATCCTGATCATTAACAAACTTCATAAATATCTTCCTCAAATTGATAGCTATCCATCCGGTGTCAGTCCAGTGACCTTGACAGTCACCTTGGTGAGCTTGATTTTCGTGTCAATAATCAGTCCAAATGTTGAATATCTCCGGATCTGTTAGTCGGATCATTGCCAAACTTCACCAATAGCTTCCTCACTTGGATGGCTATCCACCCAGTATCAATTGTGCGACCTTGATCTTGGCGACTGTGACATTCGTATTAATAATTTTAGACTTCCTCATATTGTGACCTTGGTGACCTTGACCTTAGTGGCGAACGCCTTGTTTAGTGGGCGATGGCCTTGTATTATCAAGAGCATTAGCTTTATGTTGTTCGCTTTATGGACTGCAAATGTCCATTGATATCAACCAATCACACCATTTCATTTGATCAATTTCCAAACAATTTGCATTATATTCTAGTACATGTTTTTATTAACAGCAAATTTGATAAACAGGGGAGATAATTTGGTAATACATGTACACCATTACTGCAAACTTTTTCGTTAAATTATCTCCCCTTGGCAACCATTTTTGTTTCGCCCGCTTGCGGACAGCACGATATAGTCGGCACATTGGCGTGCGTGCGTACGTGCATACGTGCTTCTGGGTTAAAGTTTTTGGTTAAAGTTTGTTTTCGGTATAATATCAAAGCCCCGGCGGGTGTGACATGACATAATATACTGTGGTCCACGGCCGTCTAGATAATTTTCACACTCTGTACCCTTGTCCACGCAATAACTCAAGTTTTACTTGATGGATCGTAACCAAATGCAGTACACATGTTTATCGTTGGAAAATGAGGAACCCTATTCATTTTCAAAATTGTTGATTCATTTATCTCCTCTTGGTAGTCATTTTCAATTTTCACATTCTGTATCCTTGTCCGCACACTAACTAGATAGAGCAGGGCTCCAGATAAGAAATTAGTAATTGAGTATTGTCACTCCATCATTAAACAATTGGGTATTTCAAAATTGTAATTTGGTAAAATAAAATAACACAACTGTTTACACATCAGCAGACCGCAAATATTGAATAGATTGCTTACTTGGAGACAATTCTAATGAAATACCAAGATGTATTTTCATGGAAAAATAAGAAAAATGTGCTATATTTGTGGTCTGTTTATTGTTTTCTGTAGCATGATAAAGATACCACAAATTGATACTCACTACTTATAATTTCAATTGGGTTTTTGGCAATACGCACCTTATCTGGAGCACTTATAGAGTTCTACTTTACAGATCACAGCCAAATTTTGTTTATCATGGCAAGAGGAAGAACCCTATTGGTTTTTAGTGAGTTATCTCACCTTGTTGACAGGCCATGCCTCGACGGGCACTCATACACTTGTTGAATTAATATAAATTAAAAGTATATAAATCAAGTTTATACATGTACACCCTCAATTTCAGAAAAAACTAGCATTCGCAACACTAGTTTATATGTTTTCAGGCGACTTACAGGTACAAATCGGTTCAGAAGTTTGTATTTCGTAACATATAGCCGATTATCATTCAATTTGTGTTCATGTAATTCAATGTAGTGGGTTTAATTAGCTTAGCTTGGTAACAAATTGCCCTAGCATGTTCCAAAATTAGTTAATTCTGTCTGTCGATCCACAGTTTCTTGAAGAACGGTTCATATTTCAGTGTTTTATGTGTTATTTCAGTATATGTGGTGGTTTGGGTGCATTGTTACCCACAGTAATTTACAAGGTGAGAAACGGTGAGAAACGGTGAGAAACGGAGATAATACCCGCCTACGCTTATAACCAAATACACTATTATTTGTTAACCAATAACAATAAAACCGGTCCCAAATTGTTTGTTTTAATTAATGTATTGGACCTGAACCGCCAATGCGAGTCAAACATTTATATATCGTCTGAGAAACGTCAAATATTCTCGGATAGATGGTCGAGCTCCAAAAGCGGAGAAATTTGGTTAGACACATTGTGTTTACAACTTTACAGCGCAACGTTCATTGGCTGGCACAGTGACAGGATGTGTCGTAGTGGATTCTGACACGTCGCGGGAAATGGCTATCCAATCAAATGTCGCGTCATGCGTGTATAAGTCTCGGTTTTCATGGCTCGACAGAAAGTGTCGCATTTGTATGGATTTTAATGTCTCAAATGTATGAACAGATAAATGTAGTTCACGTATACTATCGACATCAGCAGATTGATATGTGTCTCCTGAATCGATAGAACCAGAATTCGGAGTTTGTGGTAGAAAATTGACAATATAATTGGTCTGAATGCAAGGCATGTTGGAAATTTTATTGGCTAAATATTGAAACAGCTTTCTTTCCTTTGGATATTTGGACAGCATAAAGGGGGTCTGAAAGTTCGGAGCGGTGAACGTGTAGATAATTGACGATTTCTGTCGTATTTAGTTGCACAAAACTATGTAAATTACTCAAAACCAACGAAATCGACCCAAATTTAACAAAAATCCACCAAAATACCCATATACACCAACATACTGACCATCTATCTGTTCAAACACCTGTGTGTCGATCCAAGACCTGCATTTCAGGCCTCGACAAATCCACTCGTCCGCTCGTATTTACGAGTAACTTTTCAGTCTGGGCGAGTGAAAATTGAAAGCCGTTCGTCCAGTCGGGCGAGTGGAAATTTGAAGATCACCACTGAGAAAATGCAAATGCGAAGTTTTGCGAAGCGAAATACTAAATTCCAATAAAATATTCAACTGATTACCGAGCGTGGTAAAGGGAGACTACCTACACTCGCCTTTCTGCGTTGCCAAGATACACATATACAATGTAGACTGTGTCCGACTTATTCCCATTCATGGCTGCAACTACTGAATTTAATACATGCATTCTACACTGTGACTCAGCATCCTGTTTAACTGTCGTCTGCTCTGTGTTTACAAACACAACAAAACAATATGTCAGACATACGCCGGTTTTTGCAGGGCGGCGGAGATATTGATAGATCCAATGAACAACTCGAAAAGGCGAAATTAATCACGGGTATCACGGGTATTTGGCAAATTATATCTAAAACTTGAAAATATCTGAAAAATGTATGTTTTGTTATTTGACTAAAAGTTTGGACGAGTAGAAGTCCAGTCTGGACGAGTAGATTTTTAGGTTCTCTCGTCCAGTGGGACGAATCAGAAAATAAAAATGTGTCGAGGCCTGCATTTGAAAACAGAACTTGAACAGTCAAGCAGCAATGTTTGTCGAGCCTGCTTGCGGAAAGTGAGACATTGATGTCCATACATGACTGTGTTCATGCATGCATCCATCCATCCATCCATCCATCGGAATTCTGTGCTTACCCTTTCAACGCTAAGTAACTGGAATGGACTGTGATATGTTAATTTTCTGACCAATCCAGTCGTCACAAACTGACTTTCCGACTAGGGGGTGTTTTTGTTCTAAAAATATGAAAATTACTTGCAAATAGTGCAGATCCTGATGAGACGGCTCATCTGGATCTGCACTGTTTGCAAACTCCACTATAACGGGCTGTCGGGTTCAAAGGGGTAAAGTTTAAAGTTATAAATTACCTTTATCTCTGTAACCATGGTCGGATTACTTGAAACCTCTTAATTGTTTATCAAGGTCCATATTTTCATGTTATGGCCCAACAACATTGCCAGCATTTTTTTCTAATTTTATTGACTTTCATTTATGATTCGCGTTCTATCAGATTATGTCTTCCGGAAACCCTGAAAATGGAAAGTCCTCGCGTCTATTTTTAGGTTTAACCAATCAGAGATGTTCTTACATAGACGCTTCGGTGGTTGTATTATGGAAGATAGTGCATTGACCCAGTTCCAGATAATGAATGAAATTATAGAAAAAAGTGTTTTTTATATCGGCGAACGATCACAATTGGACGAACTTTGTATGGTTGGAGTCTCTAATGTATATGATCATGGTGCACGACTTTAGTTTGAGCTGGCGATCAGCTATCGGCCAAATATGACCGATAATCCAGCCGGACGGCCTCCGATTCTGTGTGAGATTCTTTCGTACACGCAACTTTCGCTTTGGATGGGGTAATCAAAACGCGAATAACTCAATAAATACTTGAAACAGCGATTTGAAGTGAGTATATTCACACACCTAATACCTTTATCGATTGCCAGAGACATATTTCATACATTTAATCGATGTTTATTGTGTTTGTGCGAGCCGGAAAAAAGAGGGCTCTTTCTATAATAGCGCTATTTATACTCACCTTGATATAGCGTATAGTACTGTACGAGACCAAGTGGGTGGGGTAATGGGAATTTTTTTAATATGCATTTTTTTGGTGTCATAGGTCCGAGTCTTCCACCTGTGGCATGTCCCAGGTAAAATTGTGTTAGCATGGTTTAAGTTTTGCAACATTTGAACTACCTTATATCTCTGCAAATGTAAGTTAGATTGACTTGAAACTTGACATACTTCTTTATCTTCCTCCATATTGTACTTCCACAGCCTAAGATCAAGGTCAGATGTCTGTGAAATGCCCCTGTGGTCTGTGGCCCGACGCGTTATAGTCATTGTGAGGAGGGTGAGAGCAGTGGTGGCTGCAGTTTGTCAATCACATTGTGTCTGTATAATTATGGACCCCGACTGAGAAATAGTAGCACCTTACTGTTTGAATTTCTTCCTTGCTCCGATACCTATCGTTTATACATCGTTTTGACATCATTTTCGTTTTTATACCCCCGGCATATGATATACTTCCTTATCATCATCCATATTTTCATTCCATACCACACCCTTGTGGCCTTAATGTCCAAGGTCAAGGTCAAATTAGTTAGAAATTTGCATCCGTAAGATTTGCGTTAAAGTTTTCGGGTACCCATTATCACTGCAACGGTAAGTCAGATTGACTTCAAACTTCATATACTTCCTTATCAGCATCCATATTTTCATTCCATTCCACACCCATGCTGCCTTCATGTCCAAGGTCAAGGTCAAATTACTTAGAAATTTGTTGTTAAGTCTTTTAAATATTTGAGTTAAAGTGTTTATTTGTCGGTCCAGTCGGCAGCCAGGGATATACGTCAGCCCCTGCTCACTTTCTCCGGGTATAATTAGCAAAGGATGTTTTCATTGGATTAAACGTTTTCTAATTGAAAACAACGGTTTCTATGCATATCATTGTGCAAAATGATCGTTTTCACTTTGTTTTCACTTTGTTTTCACTTTGTTTTCGTTTACCCTTAGAAATGTAAATTGTCACCTGCTGTTGTTTTCTATTTTGTCTTTTTTCTCACTGAAAAATGGAAATAAATATGCTGTCATACCATGGTTTTATCTAGAAGAATGGAAAATAAATGGAAAATAAACACCAGTGTGAACAGCATAGTCCCTGATCTGCGTCTGCACTGGTCACAAACATTGTATTTTGTTACCTGATGTCCCAAATTTAATTAGTGATAATGTATGCCGTTTGTAGGAATCTTGAAGTGTAGTGAATTAATTGTAACTGATAACAAATTCATAGTCATCATATGTGTCGGAACTATGAGAAAGGCCTCATACGTGTCCAGTGTAGCCTCGGATCAGCCTGGGCATCTGTGCACATAACAGTCTGATGAGCATTTTAAATGTTTGACATTTACTGAGCGAAGTATGATTTGAGATGGTTATTAATTGTCTCCTCTCGGGTAGGCAAGAGGGGATGGATATAGCATTATGGGATATAGCATTATGCTCCCTGTACGTACGTATGTTTGTAATACCTTTCATTTTTCAATAATTCCAGCACAAAAATATTTACACAATTCCCTAACATTTGACTGGCCTTAAAAAATTACAATTTTCGAAAAAAAAAGAAAAAAAATATTTGTTTTTGATTTTTTTTTCTCGAAAATTGTAATTTTTTATCGCTTCGTCCAGTATTCCCGCGACTTTTCCAAGTTTATACCCCGATAAATTCCACAAAAAGGCCATTCATTCCTATAATAACTGATGAACCGCTTCACCAATGTGATAATATTTGGCCACATTGTGTGTAAGGACAGTGCGTTGTTTTACAGAGGAGTCGCGTGCCACCGCCCAAGGTCAAGGTCACTGAGCACTTATGTTCACCTTGTTTGTAAGACAAAAATGTTAAAGTTTTTATGTTATTTTATTTCTTTTATTATCAAGGCTGTCAGGGATTTGCCTCATAATAATGATGCCCTTATTATTACTGGTTAAACTGCCCAATACCTCAAGCCAATACATAAATTCCATTTTGTCTAGATCACATACATGTAAGGGGCTTCAGTTGATGAACAAAGTTACATTTACCGGTTCACAAACCACTCACTAAATACCGAACAGTGCAGGCCATGATCTGACTGCTCGGATGTGCAGGCTGATCTGGGGCTATACGCTGGTCGTAAATATAGTAAAGTCCATTTTATCAGTCGGCGTCCCAAATCCAAACTCGTTGCTCATTCGAGTTATAAGATCCATTTTGTCAGCCAGGTTATATGACATATAATATCTTGTATAATAACGTGCGTCAGGTGTTCCAACAGATTCTTTATCTTTTAGATTTTTTCCAGTCACACCCCATTCATCAACAAGCTTCAAAACAATCAAATTGATTTTCCGGAAACTTTACAATTCCAACAAACGCTGAATCAATATCCTTATCTTTTTCTTCGCCCCATACAGACAGAGCAAACTTGTCGGTTTATTTGTACCAATACAATGTGTTTTATGTATTGCTAATCATTAGGTGGTAAACATTGAAATGACTCGCACAATGTTTGATTTTCCATTGATATCAGGGCTCCAGATAAGAAATTAGTAATTGAGTATTGTAACTCCATCATTTCTGAAGCAATTGGGTATTTCAAAATTATAATTGGGTAAAATAAAATCACACCACTGTTTACACATCAACAGACAGCAGTAATTGAATAGTTTGCTTCGAAATAAAAACATGTCTTGGCATTTCATTAGAATTGTCTCCTTGGAGATATACCAAGATGTGTTTTCATGGAAAATAAGAAAAATATGCTATAATTGTGGTCTGTTTATTTTTTCGGCAGCATGATAAAGGTACCACAAAATTTGTATTGCTTTTTGATACTCGCTACTTCTGATTTCAATTGGGTTTTTGGTAATTTTAATTGTGTATTTACGCAAATAGGCAGCTTATCTGGAGCACTGGATATGTCGACTATTTGAATAATAGGTGGAGCTTATGTTGTCACGCCAGCGTAGATCTTAACATTGGCATTGGCGTCCAGATTAAAGTTCTTAATCAACCGTCTCTCTTCAAACATGGCCTTCAGACAGCATACCCACCCAGCACTTATTTGGCTGCCAGCAAGCCTAGGGCTACATTTGTGTGACGAGAAGTTACATTTTTAGCCTTTGAAGCCACTGTGTCACAGACAATGTATGTCTCAATATGGTGTTTTTTCACTGCATATTACATATATGTACTCTACCAATCGCACCAGTTCATTTGATTAAATTCCGAAATGGTTGTATTATATTCTATGAAACAAGTTGTAATTGTGTGGATATTTCTATGTATTATGATACATGTTGATTTGTTTATGTGAAACAATCAGACTGCACCATGTTGATTTGTTTATGTGAAACAATCAGACTGCACCATGTTTCCGAAAGAAATTTCCATTTCGACACTAATAAACTGAAATTTGTAACCATCGATAGCAGACAGCCGATTTCACCAAATTGCAAAGTATACTTTTTTTTCCCGAAATGCATTATTTTATATAGAACTAATGAATGCATGAATTTGATGATTAAAAGTATGCAGAATTATTATACTGAATTTGTTACATTATCACAGCCAAAATGCCAAAAATGATAATGTAATAAATTCAGTATAATAAAAATTAATAAATGTAACCTTAAAGGTACATGCCCACACAGTAGGCACAAAATGGTCTTTATATCAGAGACATCATCTGAGACATTTTCTGGCAAAATAAACATTCATTCTCCATTACCCCACGTATTAATTGGCATTATTATATATTTTATATCAGACGTAAGTTTTCACACTGATATCAGGGTTTCATTAAAATACTTTTTTAGGTGACACTTTTAATTAGTATGAATAATTAAAAAAGATCATGCCTCTTTCATATGAAAAAAGCCTGATACCACCGCGCGTCACTATCAGTAAAATAAATGTTACTAAATGATTACATCTGTATAGCACTCGTAAGGTTTAGAACCGGTGGAATAGTGACACAATGATACACTTATTTAATTCCCATAAAGAACTGTGTGTGCCTACTGAGTGGGCATGTACCTTTAAATTGAAAATTTCTCATTCAAAGTGTACTTAGCAAGGTAAGTATACTTTGCAATTTTGGTGAAATAGGCTACAGGTACAATTGGATTCAGAAATGCGATAGACACTTGACTAATCTGTTTCATCACTGTCTAGATTTTTTTTAATATTTTATTTTTATTTTTGTTAATTCTCAATGAAAGTATATGTTGCGACCACTCATTTGAACCGTCTCGACGAGACGGTTCAAGTGGTGGTCGCGACATATACTTCTAGGCACATTTAAAGACAATATTTCTGATTTTCCGAAATCAAAATGGCATATCCTCCGAATGAAATGGGTTAAAGATACATGCCCACTCAGTAGGAACAAAATGTTCTTTATATCACAGACTTCATCCGAGACATTTTCTGGCAAAATTAACATTAATTCACCATTACCCCACATATTGATTGGCATTATTATACATTTTATATCAGACGTAAATTTCCACATTGATATTAGGGGCGATAACCATGTTTCCTTAAACTGTTAACAGCCATTACTATTTAATATCTGTATTTATTTTTTGATGTGCAATGATCGTACTTTATAGTATGTCGAAAATATTATTTTTTCAGGTGACACATTTAATTACCGGTAGTATAAATAATAAAAAAATATCATGCCTCATTTGCATATAAAAATAGCCTGATACCACCGCGCGTCACTATCAGTAAAATAAATGTTACTAAATGATTATATCTGTATAGCGGGCACTCGTAATTTTTATAACTGGTGGAATAGCGACACAATTATACACTTATTTAATTCCTATAAAGAACAGATTCTGCCTACTGAGTGGGCATGTACCTTTAATATTTCCGTCTTTCACTAGCAAGGATGTCTCCGCGAGTAGAGAAGGAAGCCTTATTAAATTAGATCCGGCTCTGTCCCTCTTGTAATTCCGTCTCGCCATGTCAAAACGGGCTAACTGAATTTGGACTGCCCACTGACATAAACGACCTCATGATGTTTGCGTTCAGGGTAGTCCCAGATTGGCCTGTGCTGATTGCCATTCATTCACTGAAATAGGCTAACTGCTTCAGCAAAATGATTAGATGCGTACAGCCTGAATGTGAAAGAGGAATTTAGATTTGGGGACGCCGATGGACAGAAGGAAGTTACCTTGATCATTATGTTAGCATCCTTGCTGTCTGATCAGAGCCTACTTTATGCCAGTTATTCACTGCAGTAGGGTGATTGCATCAGCAAAATGATTTTATTTTTGTTATTTCTCAATGAAAGTATATGTTTCGACCACTCATCAGAACAGTCTTGCTGAGATGGTTCAAATGCTGATCGGATTAACCATGGTGTACACAGGTTGTACATCCAACAGTGCCAGTTATGGTTAATGGTTATGTCGGGGTCAGGTGTATCAAAAGGCAGTGTGAAGCAATCGAGAGCGGAATTGATTCACTTTCTGCAAATTCTAGTGCATTTCCGATTCAATCTATGATGCACCAGACACTCACTTGTTTAATCCTAGCTGCACGTTTCCGTTTTATAGGCAACAGGTTGCACTATATCACTACACCTCACTAAAATATAAAAACAACCTGCAGGGTGTTCACGTTCATACTACGCTATATTGTTATTGAGTGACAATTCTACAATATGACACAAAAATATTACCATAAACTTACCTAATAAAGTGTGTATTAGCAAAATTCTTAGGTCACTCTGCACGAAGTAGAAAGTAAACAAAGAACTCTTCAAACGCACATTGGCAAGACTACTCCGTCATAACTCATGTAATGCAGTGTAATGGAATGTAATTAGAGTTGTGTGCTCACAACTAGTTTAATCCCAATGCTTGCAAAAAAAATAGATCCTGATGAGCCAGCTTGTAAATGTTTTATTTGCTCAAATTCTAAAGATGTGTGCTGTGTTCAGTTATATACTATACTACCACAAACTGTAGCAAACAGTGGAGGTGATTTGGTAAATCAAGTTTCTCCACAAATGACCATTTCCATCCCACTGGTCTGTCGGGTGATCCTTTAAACTGAGGTCCCGACCAACCCTATATGACCTTAGCTGTTGCTGTTACGTTTTCACTTTCACTTTTTTTTCAGTTCCTCATGCTTGTGTATGAATGCCACACATCCATGCTGCTCTTAATATGGCCTTGACCTTTTGACCTTCACATCTTAAACAATTATAAGTTTGTCAATTCTAACTTCTATATCCATGGAAGCATTACGTTATTTTCAATACATCATGTGATCATATTTGTGCACAAATACCACACAGGTAGAATAGCTGAGACATCATCCGACACACAATGCATGCATTTAACCCTTAGACTGCGGGAAAATTGTCATCTGCTGTTGTTTCAAGTGCTTGGAATTGAAAAAGTAACCAACAGACGACCAAATTTAATTTAGCATTGTAAGGGTTAACATGCAATATACATTGCTAAATCACATTGTCTGCTGTTCTTTTTATGCTCCCCGCAATGTGTCTGTCGTCCGTCGTCAGTCGTCCGTCGTCCGTTCGTGAACATTTTCAAACGTCTTCTCCTCGGTAACCAATGGGCCTATAGTCACCAAACTTCATGGTCATGGTCCTTAGGTAGGGGGATTACAAAACTGTTAAAATGACGTCATTACGTAATCCAAGATGGTCGCCATCTAATAATAGCACAAATTCTTCAAAAATCTTCTTCTCAAGAACCGCCAACCAGATTTCGACAAAACTTGGTAGGAATGATCGATGTACAATGCTCTTTCAAAGTTGTTAAAATGGTGACACCGGGGTCAAAAATGGGCATGGGGTCAAATTTGATTTTTGACCGAATATGGTCATGTCATATATAAAATCGAAGGTATCAACGAGGCGATCACTCTGGTGCATTTTTTGTCGAAATCGGATGGAATGTCATCCAAGATGGCCGCAAAAAGGTCAAAAGGTCGTTTTTTTATTAGAGATTTAAAAATTCTTCTTCACATGAACCGCTTGGCCCATGGTAGCCAAACTTAAAAGTTATGGTCCATGGGTGAATCGTTTTCAGTTTTGTTAAAATGGAGGTCATCGCTAATCCAAGATGGCCGCCGTCTAAAAATAGCATAAATTCATAAAAAATCTTCTTCTCATGAACCGCTAGCCAGATTTCGACGAAACTTGGTAGGAATGATCGATGTACAATGCTCTTTCAAAAGTTGTTAAAATGGTGACCCTGGGGTCAAAAATGGGCGTGGCCCGTGGGGTCAAATTGGGGTCAAATTTTATTTTTGACCGAATATGGTCAAGGTATCAAAGAGGCAATCGCTCTGGTACATTTTTTGTCGAAATTGGATGGTCATGTCATCCAAGATGGCCGCCGAAAGGCCTTTTCATTTTTGTTTAAATGGTGGTCATCACGAAATCAAAGATGGCCGCTGTTGAAAAGTAGGTCAAATTCTTAAAAAGTTTTCTTCTTGTGAACCGTGCCAGGCCGATTTTTACGAAACTTGGTATGAATGATCGATAGTTAACGCTGTTTCAGATTCCTTCAAATGGTGGACCCCGGGTCAAAAATTGGCGGGGCAGGAGGGGTCAAGTAGGGGTCAAATGTCACATTTGACCGAATATGGTCATGTCATCGAAGGTATCAACGAGACGGTCAGGTAATTACGCCATCTGAGATGGCCGCCGAAAGGTCAAAAGGTCGTTCTTTCAATATAGATTACTAACGTCTTCTTCTCGTGAACCACTTGGCCAATATTGGCCAAACTTCTCAGTAATGGTTAGTGGGTCAAGTCTTTTAATTTTTGTTAAAATGATGGTCATCGCGAAATCCAAGATGGCCGCCGTTGAAAAGTAGGTCAAATTCTAAAAAAATCTTCTTCTCACGAACCGCCAGGCCGATTTCGACGAAGCTTGATATGAATGATCGATAGTCAACGATGTTTCAGATTCCTTCAAATGGTGGCCCCCGGGTTAAAAATGGGCGGGGCAGGAGGGGTCAAGTAGGGGTCAAATTTCACATTTGACCGAATATGGTCATGTCATATATCAATTCGAAGGTATGGACAAAACGATCACTTAGGAGCATTTTTTGTCGAAATTAGATGATTACATCATCCAAGGTGGCCGCCGAAAGGTCGAAAAGGTCGTTCTTTTATTAGAGATTTCAAAACGTCTTCTTCATACAAACCGCTTGGCCATTGGTAGCAAACTTCGCAGTTATTGTCCATTGGTAAAGCCTTTTCAGTTTTGTTAAAATGGCGGTCATCGTTAATCCAAGATGGCGGCCGTCTAAAAATAGCACAAAATTTTAAAAAATCTTCTTCTCACGAACCACCAGACCGATTTCTATGAAACTTGGCATAAATGATCGATATACAATGCTTTTTCAAATTTGTTAAAATGGGGTAAAATTTTATTTTTGACGGAATATGGTCTTATAATATATCAAATCAAAGGTATTGATCGCTGTGGTGCTGTTTTCATCGAATCGGATGATTACATCATCCAAGATGGCCGCTGAAAGATCAAAAGGTCGTTCTTTTATTAGAGATTTCAAATGTCTTCTTCATACAAACCGCTTGGCCATTGGTGGCCAAACTTCGCAGTTATGGTTCATTGGTAAAACCTTTTCAGTTTTGTTAATATGGCGGTCGTCGTTAATCCAATATGGCCGGCGTCTAAAAATAGCATTTCGACGAAACTTGACAGGAATAATCGATGTACAATGCTTTTTCAAAGCTGTTAAAATGGTGACCTATGGGTAAAAAATGGGCATGGCCCGGAGGGTCAAATAGGGGTCAACTTTTGCGGAATATGGTTATATAATACATAAAATCTAAGGATTGCAATAAAAAGTAGGCTGGAAGCATCCTGTTGTGGTCTTCAAACCTCTCAAAGTTGTGTAAGATATATCTGTACATATCGCGAGACAACTCGTACCCTGGTGACTTCTCAAGTTTGTCGCATCAACATTTTGTGCATGTCATGGGCTTATTTTGATGTATATGTAGTGACAACTTTACATACCAGTATTTGCTTGATTTTTGTGACATTGCACAGGTGAGCAATATAGGGTCATCATGGCCCTCTTGTTTAAAGCTTACTTTAAAGTTTTTCAAATTGCTATATCTATGTGACTGCTTGGGATATCAACTTGAAACTTCATATACACCATCCATATTTTCATTGTATACCCTACTCATGCTTCCCAGGAGCCCAAGGTCAAGGTCAAATGACTTTAAACTTTTTGTTAAAGTTTTACGTTAACGTTGTTCAAATTGCTATATCTCTGTGACCGCTTGCGATATCAACTTGAAACTTCATATACGCATTGATTACCATCCATATTTTCATTGTATACCCTACTAATGCTGCCCAGGAGCTCAAGGTCAAATGACTTAGAATTTTCTTTTTAAGCTTACGTTAAAGTTTTTCCAATTGATACATCTCTGTGACTGCTTGGGATATCAACTTGAAACTCCATATACACATTGATCACCATCCATATTTTCATTGTATACCCTACCCATGCTGCCCAGGAGCCCAAGGTCAAGGTCAAATGGCTTACAATATTGTTTGTTAAAGCTTATGCTAAAGTTTTTTGTCGAGCCCGCTTGCGAAAAGCGAGACACAGTGATCACAATGACGCCCGATTGTCTGTGCGTCCGTCTGTGCGTCAGTCCATGCGTCAGTCCGTCCGTCCGTCTGTCCGAAATCTGCGTCTAAGTCAGTCCTAAGTCACATTGACTTCATATGCATATTAGTCATCATCGTAAGTTGGATTTGCTTGAAACTTTGTATGCTTATTGGTCGTCATCCATATATTCATTCAATGTCCCACTCATGCGGCCCCTATGCCACAAGGTCAAGGTCAAATGACTTAGAAGTTTGCGTTAAATTTTTGTCAAAATTTGCATTAAAGTTTTCACATACCTACTATCTCTAACCGTAGGTCAGATTTGCTTGAAACTGTGTATGCTTATTGGGCATCATCCATATATTCATTCTGTGTCCCACTCATGCGACCCCTGTGCCCCAAGGTTAAGGCCAAATGGCGTAGAAGTTTGGGTTATTATAAAATCTGCGTTAAAGTTTTTACATACCTTATATCTCCACAATTGTTACTCCAATTTACTTCCAACTTCCAATACATGTACTTCCTTTTCATCATCCATATTTTCATTCCATAGCCTGCCCATGTGGTCCACATGCCCAAGGTCAAGGTTTGTGTTAAAGTTTTTACATACCTTATATCTGCACAACACTTACTCCGATTTACTTCAAACTTCAAACAATTCTTTATTAATATCATCCATATTTTCATTCTATAGCCCACCCATGCGGCCCAGGTGCCCAAGATCAAGGTCAAATGACTTTAAAATTTGCGTTAAAGCTTTTACATACCTTATATCTCCAAAACCCTTAATTCAAACTCAAATAAATACACTCCGAGACCATCAAATGCCTCGGCGGGCTCGACATGCGGGCCGCGGCCATCTGGTTTCAAATTGCTATATCTCTCTGACCTCTTGTGATATCAACTTGAAACTGCATATATACATTGATCACCATTTATTGTGACTAATAAGCATACCACACCAATACCTAGGGTCAAGGACTTTGAATTTCAATCCAGGCGTCATCGGGGAGCATTTGTCGGATTTACCGACCATCTAGTTTTTAGCTCGCCTGCATGAAGTGCAGAAGAGCTTATGGCATACCCCCGGCGTCGTCGGCGTTGGCGTCGTCCACAAACTTAACATTGGGGTAAATGTCTTATAACTTCTGTTTCCTTTCATGGAACACCTTGTTATTTCATACATGCATTCCTCAGATGACCCTCTATCATGCTGTAGCAAATCCATGACCCATCACCCAACCCTTACCCCAAGGTCAAGGTCACAAACTTAGCATGTTCATCAACTTAACTTTGGGGTAAATGTTGTGTAACTTCTGTTTCTTTACAGGGAACACTTTGATATTTCATACATGCATTCATCTGATGATCCTCTATTGTGCTACAGCAAATCCATGACCCACCCCCCACCCCTTTTCCCAAGGTCAAGGTCACAAACTCAGCACATTCATACATGCATTCCTCATGTGAATAGCTATCATGCTGTAGAAAATCACCAACATAGTGCGTTCATAAACTTAACGTTGGGTTAAATTTTGTTTTACTTCTGTTTTCAGGGAGTGCATTGATATTTCATACATGCATTCATCTTAATATGCTATATTATGCTATAGCAAACCCACGACCCACCTTGCACTACTGACCCGAATGTCAAGGTCCACCGCACGCCCCTTAACCCAAGGTCAAGTTATATAATATTCTTGTTTTTTTATGCAACTGTGCCAAGTTTGAGTGAAGGCTGCCAACAGGCGAGCTTCGTTGTCTTCTGACAACTCTTTGTTATAAATGGTGGAATAGTGACACAATAATACTCTTATTTAATTCCTATAAATAACATGTTGTGCCTACTGAGTGGGTATGTACCTTTAACCTTTGTCATCTGATGTTTATTTATTATTTTCTCATCAATAACATGGTTTAATAACACTTTAGAATCATTTACAATGGAAATGACTATAATGTGCTGTCAATTCATGTTTTTATTGAGAAAGAAAACAAAATGTAAAACAACAGCAGATGACAATTTTTGTTTCCCGCCTTTTAAGGATCAAGACAACAGGGCCTCCCGGTGGCCACTCAGTCCTTCTGATTATAGAATAATGTGATTACCTGCAGCTCGTGAATGCTTTTAGCAAATATGAAAAAAAATATGACCATTGGATTTTTTAATGGCATTTTAAGGACGGACACCATTACCTTAAAAGGTTTGCGTCTGCCACTGGGGTGATCTGTAAGATGTTAACGTCACCGAATCGCACGCTGTCGGGAACCCCATCGTTAATTACATTTTTACGGCAAATCTGTGGTAATGACAGTTTTCATTTACTGTGTTCCGTTTCTGTGGTGGTTGTCAATGACTACTACCATTTGTGTGGTGGTTGTCAATAGTTACGCACGGAACCATCGTTTGATGAGTTAAATGTTGTTTGCTGAAAACAAAAAGAAATGTAAAATTTCAAGAAAATAAAGCAGCATATGATAATTTTCATTTCCCGTCCTTTCAGAGGTTCCCGCCTTTTCATGGCCCCAAAGTAACTGGACTCTTCTGTGTTAAATGTCAGTCTATTCAGAAAAGATTTCACAATGGCGCTTCTAATGAGACAGCTTTAAACATTGTAAGCCAGCTCATTAGGAACTATATTTTTGGTCTGACACATTATTCCTGTTTTGAAAATGGTTAATTAGCTGTATTCCATTTTAGGTAGATTCATGTAGAAAGGGATGTCAATGGATATAAAATACTCATTACTTGTGGTTGTTGCTTTATACATGTGCCATATTTATTCTAATAAACACTCCCGGGGCTATGCAATTCATGGGGATCAAAATGTGGAAAATAGGATCAAAATATGTTAAGTTCGCATACAAAAGCCATTTAAAACAATGTTTTAAATGGCTTTTGTATGTGAAAATAAGATATTTATAGGAGGGGGATTCCAAGGCTTGTTGAGGAATTCCTACTGTTTCCAAACCGAACATGATTACGGTGACTTGATATCAAAAGACATTAACGGTACATGCCCACTCGGTAGGCACAAAATGTTCATTATAGGCATTAAATAAGTGTATAATTGTGTCACTATTCCACCAGTTCTAAAAATTACGCTATACAGATTCATTGTATAATCATTTAGTAATATTTATTTTACTGACAGTGATGTGTGTTGGCATCCAGCTATTTTCATATGCAAATGAGGCAACATATTTTTATGCCACCGGTCTCAAAGAGCCGGGTGGCATATTGTTTTTGGACCGTCCGTCTGTCCGTCTGTCTGTCCGTCTGTCTGTTCGTCTGTCCGTCTGTCCGTCTGTCTGTATGTCCGTCCGTCCGTCACACTTTTCGGTTAACCACTTTGTCACAGTTTCTCAAATATGCTGCAGGTGGCATCCGCGTTCGACAGACACATTTCTTGTTTAATTATTTATACTAATTAAATGCGTCACCTGAAAAAATAATATTTTCGACAGATTAGAAAGTATGATAATTGCATATCAAACAAGAAATGCGTCTGTCGAACGTGGATGCCACCTGCAGCATATTTGAGAAACTGTGACAAAGTGGTTAACCAAAAAATGTGACAGACGGACGGACGGACGGACGTTCTTACAGTACTATACTTATGTGGCTTATCACATGTTAAATATTGGCCACATAAAACGATTTTTAGCCACATAAAAGGATTTTTTAGGTGGCTAATTGTAACCAACCCTATCCTTTACCAAGTCCATAACCCTGTGGGGCTAGCCACATAAGTACCCTAATGTGTGCCCGGACGGACGGACAGACGGACGGACGGACAGACGGACGGTCCAAAAACAATATGCCACCCGGCTCTTCGAGACCGGTGGCATAAAAATAAATACAGAGTATAAATATTAATGTCTGTTAGCATTTTAATGAAACACGGTTATCGCCCCTGATATCAGTGTGGAAAGTTACGTCTGATATAGAATGTATAATAATGCCAATCAATACATAGGGTAATTAATGGTGAATGAATGTTTATTTTGCCAGAAAATGTCTCAGATGATGTCTCTGATATAAAGAACATTTTGTGCCTACTGAGTGGGCATATACCTTTAAACTGGTATTCTATTTATCAGGTAATGTGTATGCTGAGAAATGCGTATGTATATACATGTAAGTTGTAACATTGTTATCCCCTCGCCAATAGGGAGATACAGCGTTAGTTAGAGGGGATATAGTGTTAGTCCATGTACGAACGTGCGTTCGTGTGTGCGTTAGTAACACCTTTTATTTTTCAATAACTCATGAACCGCTTCACCGATTTTGATAATATGTGGCCACAATGTGTGTCTAGGCATGGTGATTTGTTTTGCATACTACCCACGTCCGAGCGCCCAAGGTCAATCTCACTGAGGACTTATCTTCTCCTTGTTTGTAAGGCAAAAAATGTTCAAGTTTTTTTTATTACATTGTATTATTATTATTAATATCAAGGTTGCCAGAAATATTAGCTTAGTGATGACGATTTTTTCTGTTATTGAAAGAAACGTGGACTTATTTACATTTCAGTCCTCATACTGAGGTCATTCGTTAACGTCACATGATGTCATTCGATGAATGGAAGTAGTTTTGGTCAGTCATTAATACCATAATGCCAGTCTTGATGTGGCTTAACCCTCCTTCCTACGCTGTTGACGGAAATTGCCGTCTGCTGTTTTTCATTTTTGCTTTAATTCTTAACAAAAAACTGGTTTTGACAGCACATGAGAATCGTCTCCACTGGAGACGATTCTCATGTGCTGTCAAAACCAGGTTTTTGTCGAGAAATATTGAAAATAAAACATTTCCAGCAGACGACAACATATAATTCAGCGTAGTAAGGGTTAATCTATTGTCATACACTTTCTGACAGGGACAAATATTTGTCAAATCATTGATTCAGATCAGACCAGGTGGCGGCGGCTGGGGATAGTCTGTGAGTCCCTGCTGACTTGTTCTAGTAGATCAGTGCTCCAGATAAGGAATTAGTAATTGAGTATTGTCACTCCATCAGATCTGAAGCAATTGGGTATTTCAAAATTTTAATTGTGTAAAATAGAATCACACTACTGTTTACACATCAGCAGACCGCACTTATTGAATAGTTTGCTTCTAATTATGTTAACACATCTTGGTATTTCATTAGAATTGTCTTTTCATGCAAAAATAAGAAAATATGCTATGTTTGTGGTCTGTTTATTGTTTTCTGTAGCATAATAAAGATAACACAATTTTTTCATTGCTTTTTGATACTCACTACTCACAATTGGGTATTTACGCAAATACGCACCTTATCTGGAGCGCTGGTAGATTATTTTTAAAATGCTGTAATTCATGTGTATGTATGCTGTTATATAAGTGAGGCAAATTTATTCATCAATTAACTTTGACCTCCAAACACATTGGGTCGCTTGATGCCAATGCTGATATACATGTGGTATGCAGTTTTCCCTGTCTATTTTCAGATCACCGCGGGATCCAAAGAAATCATTGATCAAACGGATCGTTGGATTCGAAGGAGACACAGTGAGGTACATATACAACTTTCATCAGAGCTCCAGATAAGTTTTCTGTCTAAAGATTATATTACCATCAGATTTCAAATTCAATGCATATTTTACTTTTACAAATGTATTATAGATTTTCTTCTTTATTAAATAGGGAACAAATGATAAAAAAAAAATTCTGTTTTAAAATTCACTTATAGTCTGTCTACTAACCAAATGGTGAACTTATGAATGTTGAGTACCGCAAGGTTTTAAGTTGGAAATGTAATATATAGGTACAAAGGACTCAGAAACTGCCGGATGCCCATTTGCATATGTGTAGCATTTTTATACGACCGTTTGTAAAAAACGGTACGTATTATGTTTTACCGCATGGCGGGCGGGCGGGCAGCTGAAGAAAAAGTGCATAGTTCGTGTACACAACTCCTCCGAAACCGTTCAGTCGATCGATCTGAAACTATACACACGTCTTCTACACATATTGAAGATGTGCACCTTGGTGTTTTTAAGCCGAAAAAATATCTTTTAACAAAAATATCACCTTTTTAACTTAGCCATTTTTTCTACATTTTTCTATACAATTCTATATAGGGTACAGAGTTTGTGTACACAACTCGTCTGAACCGTTCAGTCGATCGTTCTGAAACTATACACACGTCTTCTACACATATTGAAGATGTGTACCTTGGTGTTTTTATGCCGAAAAAATATTTTTTAACAAAAATATCACCTTTTTAACTTAGCCATTTTTTCTACATTTTTCAATACAATTCCCTATCATTTCTACTTTACACTCTACTTTTCTATCTCTGCCTAAATTAGTATACATGTTTAGCACAACGAGATGAAGAAATAATGCTATAGACTTTCAAATTCTCATTAATGTTTCTTGCCTTGGTGACAGCTTCACATTTCTGCATCTTCGCTGTCTGGCCCATATTCGACGGGCGTATTTTGTGACTTGCGGCACTCTTGTTCTTAATTGGCCTAATTAGCATTTTAATTACAGTTAAATCGTGATGGCTCGAAATGCCACGGGCCGGCATATTTTGTTCGAGTGATCGCATCTTTCGAGGCATCGCATCTTGCGATTTTGGCATATTTGTTGACTACTGTACCCGTCAAATTTAGGAAATAATGAAGCATAATAGAGTGTATCCATGTTTTAGATGATAATAGTATTTATTCGCAGATTAAAGTTATCATGTAAAATACACTGTATTTAAATGTATTTACAAAATTTATTTCAATTATTATCAAAGGAGAAAAGCTCCAGTATTTACTATAAATAGTGGCGCACATAAGTAATGTCGCAGGTAGTTGTGGCGTCACTCGAAACAGTAATATGGGCCCAGCTCAAACGATGTTGTTATACGGCGCCCATAAAAAAATCAGTCCTGAATCGTAAAATGTTGCGACGTAACAAAAAGGACGTGCTTTACTTGATGTGTGACCAGTGTAAACGCTGATCAACTTGCAGACTATCATTAATGGGCGTTTTTATTGTAACTCCCGGGTGGCCACACGAATAACACGAGGACCACTCGAACATGGATTACTAGGGTTTCAACTCGACTTGAACCCGAGCAACGACTGGTTGTTCCTGTGATGCTCGGGTTACTCGAGTATAACCCGTGAGTTACCACGAAAAATATGACCAATGACTTACGACAGACTCTATTAAATACTCCGAGTGGCATAGACAGGTAGAACGCGGCTCGGCCTTTGATCGTAATAAGTCGGAGGTGTGAAAATTAGCAAAACACAAACTTCGACATGACTTTCGAGTCATCGGATAGCAAAATAGCGATAAATGAGTCCGCAGGACTTGAAAAATGTTTTGAGGGATCGCATTTTTCGAGGAGTTGCATTTTGAGCCATCGCATGTAAATTACATTAAACATATAGGGAAAATTATCGGGACTGCGATGCTATTTGGAGCGAGTCAGTCATTATTGTGGATGGCGTTGTCCGTCCGTCTGTCCGTCTGATCGTTAACTTTTTTTGGACCACTAACTTTGTGTAATCAACTCCTCCCACAGTTTTCTACCAATCATTCTGAAACTTCACACATGCATTCTAAACATATTGAAGATGTGCACCAGGGCTTCTAAAATTTCAGACGATTGTTATGTTGTCTGTTGGGGACACGATTTCGCATTTTTAGCTCACCTGAGCGAAGCTCATGTGAGCTATTGTTACCGCAATGTGTCCGTCGTCCGTCGTCGTCCGTGAACATTTTCAAACGTCTTCTCCTCGGTAACCATTGGCCTATAGTCACCCAACTTCATGGTCATGATCCTTAGGTAGGGGGATTACAAAATTGTCAAAATGACGTCATTACGTAATCCAAAATGGCCGCCGTCTAAAAATAGCACAAATTCTTAAAAAATCTTCTCAAGAACCGCCAACCGGATTTCGACAAAACTTGTTAGGAATGATCGATGTACAATGCTCTTTCAAAGTTGTTAAAATGGTGACCCCGGGGTCAAAAATGGGCGTGGCCCGTGGGGTCAAATTGGGGGCAAATTTTATTTTTGACCGAATATGGTCATGTCATATATCAAATCGAAGGTATCAATGAGGCGATCACTCTGGTGCAAAAGGTCAAAAGGTCGTTCTTTTATTAGAGATTTCAAAATTCTTCTTCACATGAACCGCTTGGCCCATGGTAGCCAAACTTAAAAGTTATGGTCCATGGGTGAAGCCTTTTCAGATTTGTTAAAATGGAGGTCATAGCTAATCCAAGATGGCCGCCGTCTAAAAATAGCATAAATTCTTAAAAAATCTTCTTCTCATGAACCGCTGGCCGGATTTCGACTAAACTTGGTAGAAATGATCGATGTACAATGCTCTTTCAAAGTTTTTAAAATGGTGACCCCGGGGTCAAAAATGGGCGTGGCCTGGGGTCAAATTGGGGTCAAATTTTATTTTTGACCTAATATGCTCATGTCATATATCAAATTGAAGGTATCGATGAGGCGATTGCTCTGGTGCAAAATTTGTCGGAATCGGATAATTATAACATCCATGATGGCCACCAAAAGGTCCATTTATTTGAGTCTTTTTCTCAGGAACCACATGGCCGATGCTGGCCAAACTTCATAGGAAGTTAAGATCCTTGGGTGAAGCATTTTCAGATTTGGTAAAATGAGAGTCATCGCTTAATCCAAAAATAGCACAATTTTTTTTAAAACACATGAACTCAATGTCACATTCTCCTCTGGTGTTCATGGAGTCAGGTGAGCGAATTAGGGCCATCATGGCCCTCTTGTTTTTATTACTGATGGTGAACACATTTTGGTCTTCGCTAGTCGCATGAGATACAATAAGCCCGGTTTTGTCCGATCACGTCGTACATAATATGCAAGTGTGGTTGTAATCATTACTGACTGTGACGTGTGGAGAGACATCGAAGGCTACAAAGTCGTGCCGATCTGACCTTTGATACACGCCGACGCGATGTTAACAGACACACATTTACAATCAATTACTCGACACATATTTATCCATTTCGGGACATTATCATGCATGGAATAAAATAGTACTTTATTTCGTAAGATTTGGCTCTGGAATTATCTTTCGTACATAATTATTCCATATCTTTATGACATCGAAATTTAAAAGTCGGAGATGCAGAATCCCCGAAAAAAAAAGGTAAGGCAATCAAAGTACTGAAAGTACTGAACATAGGGCACTACAAGATTAAACTAGATTGATTGATTGATTGTTGGTGTTGCAGTTTCATTAACCCTTAAAGCGCTGGAAACGACAATTGTCATCTGCTGTTTTAAATATTTTTTATATTTTTTCCTCAAAAACATACTGAGACGATTCTACTGCGCTGCCAAAACAGGTTTTTAAAGAGATTAAAATATACAAAATGAGCAGACGGGAATTTTCTTTTTCAGCGCTTTAATGGTTAAGGGGTAAACTATTGATATGGCACAAGTACAGTATGCACTGCTACAGTATGTACCAAAACATTTCAACAACATTACAGATTATGCATAGCAATATCAGAAAGATACGGTAACAAATATACAAGACATCATCAATTCAAGTATAAATACAGATTCCAGATATCTATAATTATTATAGATATATTGAAAACTGATTGAAGAGCAATAGTTACAAGAATTCCGCCACGGAAGCGGTGTCGCGCCTGAAAATGCCTTGTCGGTACAAAACAATGTTGTAGCAGGATTTTTGTTAAAGTTTCTGCATTACTTTGACATCACCATGTTTATTTCTGTTTTGTGAATGAAATAATTGGCTCCGAATCGAGTATATTAAAACATACAAATGACGTCATTGGGGAAACCGCAGACAAAATTTTCAATGTATGGAAGCCCAAACTTGTTAGAATTTTGTTTTTGTCGTATTTTCAGTACTTGCATTACTATGGGTATTAATCTACTCTGGATGTGTTATACTATCATTAATTTGTTCCCTGACTGTAATTTATCACTTACTGACTTATTGACCCCCTTCCCTGAACGTAGAATTGACACTCATGTTGGCGTGTATTGGCCACCATAGACAAATGTCAATCAGGCCGAATTCGGGAATGTCACTAAAATCCGCTATAAATCCATTGATAGAATGAGGATTAACATCAGTTAGACCCACACGTGCGAGTTTTGTTGCGACACAATCGCGATCATTAAACAAATCTGGGTCAACAGGTAGCTGTAACCCCTCGATGGAGGTCGCTAATTCCTTTAACATGCATTTGTTGTAGCCCGTCACGGTCACGCGTTTACACATGTTTGTCCGGTGGAGAGTATTCGGAGGGGAGTTAACTCTGCCGAAAACTATAGCCTGTTATTAAATTTAGCGATGACCGCATGATTTGTGACTTAAATGGGGACAAATCACAACTTGAACGCGCAACAAAATAATCCGATGTATTTTGGTACGTAGAACATCCGTTGTCGATATTGTTCAGTGCAAGTAGTTTTTCATAATATTATTTTCAATTAGCGGTTGCGTATGACAGTTAAACGTTGAGTAATACAATGCATTTTGTTGTTATGGTTATTCCAAGATATCTCTACGGACTAGCCCATCGAGGGGATCTGGGGCGTGGCTAACTGCCCGACGCGATTCCAATACATAGGCTACCCTATGTAAAAACCGGCAATGCGATGCAGTAACCAATAGCACATATCAAAATATGTTTTTCCACCAATAAACATGTATTGGTAGCACATAAGAATCTTCTCCTAAGACGACGATTATCATGTTGTTGTTTTTGTCAAGAATTATAGGTTCTACTTCTTAATAAAAGCATGTTTCAGCAGCACATGAGAATCGTCTCCTAAAACTATTTTTACGTGTCCTGTTGGGGACATTTTACAATCTCGCGTTCTCGCGATATCGAGCATTGGTTGATTGCGAAAATGTGAAGTATGATCGCGAGATTGCGAGACGAAAACACGCGATTATATCATATTCAATCTTGCTTTTTAGCAACCTCGCCCACAGATGGAAAATCGCGCGTTTTTGCTTCGCGATCTGCATCAACATGCGTTACCTGCGTTACCTGCGTTACCTGCGTTTTATAATTTGTTATATATTTCCAAAAGCGGAAGGCGAGATGGCGAAAACGCTAGACGATTCTCATGTCTTTAGGAGACGATTCGCATGTTTTTGCAAGACGGAAAAATTGCAAAATGACAGCTCTGGATGAATCATAATGCTGATTGTTTAATTTTGGATTGCAGATGAACGCTTTTAACATAGCAGACATACCTTTGTCCTTTATCAAAATGTATGCAAAATGTAGATCCCGATGAACCGGCTATTCACGAGCCGTCTCATCAGGATCTACGCCATTCGTACATACTTTATTTATGCCAAAAACGACCCCTAATACAGCGTAATGTAACAGTTCCACACTTAATATGGAATAGTCTGTGTCAGTTACTTGGGGATGAAATGTGTAATATAAATATTACAAAGACGGATAACCACAGTGCAATATCAGTAAATCCAATATGGCCACCATATATTAGCATATGCGTCTTAAAAAACGTCATAATTTGGCAAACGTATTCTTTTATTATGCCCGTGCATATACTATCAGAAGCATGTAAAACATCTTAGTATATTGCAATTTCAGCAATAGAGTCACTCAAACTGCATTAAATCCAATATGGCTGCCGTAAATATTAGTTATAATTTGATGCAAAGGTCAGTCTATAGGCTCGCATATTAATTAGGTCAAGTCACAAAAACAGGAATAGCTCACTTAATAAGTCACCTTGTAACTTTGTTTGGTTTCTACACCCCTTGTGCATAATGTAAATGTAGAACATAAAGAAACCGACGAAACCCACAAGTTGAAATGTGAATGAGGTGTGGCTGGCTATATTTGCCACCATTATTAGCATGATGTTAAGTACAGAATACAATAACATAAAAAGGGCAATGCCTGTGATAAAGACCCATAAGACAGGTACCATAAAGTTTCTGATAGACGCCCATGCTCTAATAGACGCCAACACCCCACTTTTTATGTTGAAAATGACCTATTTTTTGGCTGATTTTCACGAAATTTGTGCCTCTTATAATAAACGCTCGGTACTAACTTGAAACAAAATCGGAGTCAATTGTCCAACTAAATTTCTTTTCTTTACAGTATTTCCTTGAAAGTCGGGGAAAAAAAACATAATTGCTACTTTCATTTTCAAAACCGGAAGCGTAATTCTATTTTTTCCGGTGTCACAGTAAATTCCTCATCGGCAGTAGATATTTGCACGGACACAGGGCAATCAGAATTTACACGGTTACGGAGACGCCATTGTCAAAGCATCTCAAACCCATCTTGTATAATATGGGTGAAATTGACATCATGTTGAATTGTTGGCCGATATTTCCTAGGAGATGAGCAATAGTAAATAGGTTTTGTTCTGGATGTGGCCATGGCCGAAATTAATCGCACTCATATGGACCGAAACGACCACGGGTCAAAGTGTCCATGGTCCGAAACGGTGACAGTCCGAAACGTTCATAGGCGTATGTCTGATCAGCATTAATGATTGACACTGTATTGATATACATGTATACATTACCAGTATTTAAACATTTTTACCGAGTGTACCATAATGACCAAAGTGGGCCGAAACGTCTTGGTCCAAAACATCCATAATCTGACAGTTACTACAATAAAGTCGGTCAGACGTTTGAGAGTAACGTCTCTTTGTTATGTTTTTGTTCAGATAGTAGAAAATCATATATTTTTATCATTTTCCCTTCGCTGAATAACACTTACATCTATTAAACGCCCACCCAGGACTTCGGAGCCAGTGGTGATTCTAATAGACGCCCGGGCCCGGGCGTCTATTAGAATCTTTACGGTACATGTGTTACATCTTCATATGACTTTTAATATTTGTTAGTTAGTCCATAAAGCACACTTATATTGCCTTGTGGAACACATTCCTCAATCCCAGCAACATGGCCACACACCACTGACATCATGGCCACACACCACTGACAACATATTTTCACGTCTATGATACACATTCATATGACAGTCTAACGCATTATGACATTACAAAACGCAACGCAACACAGCGCATTAATATATGTTGAGATAAATGTATAAGTAAATGTACAATAAGTAAGTTGGGTCATTTAATACCTACATTTTTGTCGAGCCCGCTTGCGGAAAGCGAGACATAGTGATCACAATGACGTCCGGGTGTCCGTGAGTGTGCGTCCGTCAGTCTGTCCGGGATAACATTGGGGGTTTAGGGGCTAGGGGGAGGAGCCTAAGACAATAGAATACAATAGATTTATTCCGTTAGCCCCTAAACCTATTGTAGTTGAGGGGCTATTCCTTTGATCTTTTAAAGAACAAATAGCCCATAGACCCAAAATGTTAGTACGTCCATCTGTGCATCAGTGCGTACGTCCGTCCGAAATCTGCGTTAAAGTTTTTAGCTCACATGAGCAAAGCTCATGTGAGCTATTGTTATGGCAAAGTGTCCGTCGTCCGTCGTCCGTCCGTCCGGGCACACATTAGGGTACTTATGTGGCTAGCCCCACAGGGTTATGGACTTAGTAAAGGATAGGGTTGGTTACAATTAGCCACCTAAAAAATCCTTTTATGTGGCTAAAAATCGTTTTATGTGGCTAATATTTAACATGTGATAAGCCACATAAGTATCCATTTGTAAGAACGTCCGTCCGTCCGTGAACATTTTCAATCATCTTCTTCTCCCGAACTGCTGAGCCGATATTGGTTAAACTTCACAGGGATGATATATGGGTGATGCCATTTCAGATTTGTTAAAATGGAGGTCATCGACAATCCAAGATGGCCGCCATGGAAAAGTAGGTCAAATTCTTAAAAAATCTTCTTCTCACGAACCGCCAGGCCAATTTCGACGATACTTGGTATGAATGATCGATAGTTAGCGCTGTTTCAGATTTGTTCATATGGTGGCCCGTTGTTCAAAAATGGGCGTCGCCCGAGGGGTCAAATAGGGGTCAAATTTTATTTTATTTTTAACCGAATATAGTCATGTAGTATCATCAAACGAAGGTATTGACGAGACAATAACTCTGGAACATTTTTTGTCTAAATCATATGATTACGTCATCCAAGATGGCCACCGATAGTTCAAATGGTCATTCTTTTACTAAAGATTTCAAACGTCTTTTTCTTGTAAACTGCTTGGCCGATATTGGCCAAACTTAACTGTAATGGTCTGTGGGTGAAGCCTGTTCATTTTTGTTAAAATGGAGGTCATCACCAAATCCAAGATGGCCGCCGTTGAGAAGTAGGTCAAATTGTCAAAAAATCTTCTTCTCACAAACCTCCAGGCCGATATCGACGAAACTTGGTAAGAATGATTGATAGTTACCGCTGTTTCAGATTTGTTCATATGGTGGCCCCTGGGTCAAAAATGGGTGTGGTCCGAGGGGTCAAATGTGGGTCAAATTTTATTTTTGACAGAATATGGCAATATAGTATATCGGATCGAATATATATAGTATATCGGATCGAATGTATCGACGAGACGATCACTCTACAGCATGTTTTGTCTAAATCAGATGATTTTGTCATCCAAGATGGCCACCGAAAGGTATGTGACCTGGACCTCAGCGGGTGCTTGTAGAATGATGACAGATTGCATTATAAACGCATCTATGAAATATTAAGAGATTCTGTAAGTCCAGTCACATACACAGAGTAGTGTTGACTTTGAAACTGAAAATTATACAGACGACTGACACATGGGACGGAATAGTTACATAAGTGCATGTTTCTTTGTTTGAGCTGACAATAATTGTACGCCTCAAACATGACAGTGCCACGTTAAAGCTGAATAAGTTTAATTAAAATATTTTGTTTATGATTTTGTCTGGCCCGTATCTCAAGGTGACAGCATTATCCAGGCCCAGAAAGTGGTCTTCTAACGACTGAGCGTCATTCATCAGGGCAACTTGACATTTTGTTGTACAGTATGTAGCAAGGGTTGATGAGAATGCGCTCAGTTTTACATCACTGCTGCCATCTTCGAGTCGTACAGTTATTGCCGCAAACATGGTTTTTTTTACATTATCTTTCCGTTGTTTCATTTGGCAACTCCCGCACCTCACAAATTTATCTTGGTCAACGTCAAGTGCGAGTGTTTGGGGAATTTCCCTCATTGTGCACAGGTTGAATACAGGATAATCCATCCCGTTGGCTTGGTTTTATAGCAAATGTGTTCAACTTGTTTCTTTGGTACGGCTTGATTGATTTGAATAACGTTTGGCAACAGTGTTTACCTGAACATAATTGACTGTCGCGTATGTACCCAGGTTCCTACGCCCAAGGTCAACATCACAAAATTGCTCTTCGTATTTAGCATTTGCAAGGCTGCCATGAAGGGATTAGATTCGTTTAACAATGTGGCTCTTGTTACCAGCTTGTTATAATTTTAAACTTGAATACAGTATATGTATCTGCACATGTCAAGTTATTTTTTATGTTCTTACCCACTATTCTACTGCACCAGTCAATTGTAATTTGTAATCCTCATCCACTCCAGACCGGGAAACAGCATTTGACTTTTGTAGATCCCCAATATACGCCCCGCAATGCGTAGACAGAAACATATGTACTCCCCCGCCAAATGTCCCTGTGCCCATATGCCTGACCCGGGGATAGTGGATTCCCAGGGTTTAGCCCTGCTATGTCCCAGCCTGGGAGGGGGCAGGATTACAATTTACTAGTGCATAGAGGTACTTGGTTTGACCTTTGGTGACGAGGGATGATCATAAAAATCGACAGCTTATGCCATGGCATGAAAACTACACACAATTAAGTCCTGAAAGTAACAGTACACATATAGAACGACAAATTGACAGTAAAGTGATGACGTTAAAATCATTTTGACCTCGCTCCTTAAAAAGGGTCTAGACACCATTTGTAGCACATGTCATGTAAGCAAATGTCTACCCTAATAAAGGTATGGCAGTAAATCACATGCACATTCGCAATATATGTTACATCAGAAGGTACCAACAAATTCTGTGGATTGTAAGTGAAGAGTCTTTGTGAAATCAAGATGACCACTATGGAGGCTTTTAGGTGAGCGATACAGGCCCATTTGGGCCTCTTGTTAAATACCTTATATCTCTGCAGTCCTAAGTCACATTGACTTGAAACTTCATATGCTTATTTTATTAGTCATCATCCATATATTCATACTGTATCCCACTCACGCAGCCCCTGAGCCCAAGGTCAAGGTCAAATGATTTAGAAGTTTGTGTTAAATTTTTGTCAAAATTTGCGTTAAAGTTTTCAAATACCTACTATCTCTATAACCGTAAGTCGGATTTGTATGCTTATTGGTCATCAGCCATATATTCATTCTGTGTCCCACTCATGCGGCTGTCCCCTATGTCAAGGTTAAATTACTTAGAAGTTTGCGTTAAAGTTTCTGTCAAAATTTGCGTTAAAGTTTTCACATACCTACTATCTCTGTAAATGTAAGTCAGATTTGCTTGAAACTTTGTATGCTTATTGGGCATCATCCATATAATCATTCTGTGTCCCACTCATGCGGCCCCTGTGCCCTAAGGTCAAGGTCAAATACTTAGAAGTTTGTGTTATTATAAAATCTGTTTTAAAGTTTTTACATATCTTATATCTCCACAATTGTGACTCCAATTTACTTCCAACTTCCAATACTTTTCATCATCCATATTTTCATTCCATAGCCTGCCCATGTGGTCCACATGCCGAAGGTCAAGGTCAAATGACTGGACTGGACTTCTACTCGTCCAAACTTTTGATCAAATAACAAAACATACATTTTTGTATGTACAGTTTGTGATAATATTTTGTGATAACAATAATATTTCCACAGTCAATGTGCCCGTGTAGATCTATATTTCCAGCTTTCGGTGCGCGGCTTCAACAAATAAATTATGTAATTTGTGTAACTGTTGCTACACAGCGTGAAACAATGGTGCCGTGGTGGGAGGGGTACACTGCAGTTTGCATCTTATTGTAAACGGCTTAGCGTAGCGTTGTGTATTGCAGGAATAATAAGATTGCCAAGTTTTAGATATAATTCGCCAGATAACCGTGATTAATTTCGCCTTTTCGAGTTGTTCATTGGATCTATCAATATCTCCGCCGCCCTGCAAAAACCGGCGTATGTCTGACATCTTGTTTTGTTTGTAAACACAGAGCAGACGACAGTTAAACAGGATGCTAAGTCACGGTGACTGGTTGTAGAATGCACGTATTAAATTCAGTAGTTGCAGCCATGAATGGGAATAAGTCGGACACAGTCTACATTGTATATGTGTATCTTGGCAACGCAGAAAGGCGAGTGTAGTAGGTAGTCTCCCTTTACCACGCTCGGTAATCAGTTGAATATTTTATTGGAATTTAGTATTTCGCTTCGCAAAACTTCGCATTTGCATTTTCTCAGTGGTGATCTTCAAATTTCCACTCGCCCGACTGGACGAGCGGCTTTCAATTTTCACTCGCCCAGGCTGAAAAGTTACTCGTAAATACGAGCGGACGAGTGGATTTGTCGAGGCCTGCTTACTCTGATTTACTTCAAATTTCAAATAATTCTTTATTATCATCCATATTTTCATTCTATAGCCCACCCATGCGGCCCACATGCCTAAGATCAAGGTCAAATGACTTTTGAGTTAAAGCTTTTACATACCTTATATCTCCACAACCCTTAATTCAAACTTCAAATAAATACAGTCTGAGACCATCAAATGCCTCGGCGGGCTTGACATGCGGGCCGCAGCCATCTGGTTTAAATACTAGCTGGCATAGAGAGTGAAATTATATGTTTGACCACACAACACATGTCTCAACCTACTACGTATATACATATGGCGTTAGTATCTGTTCGCTGATGCTCCTGAATGCGTAATCCAATTGTTTTAACCCTTGCAATCATATATCACCACACACCAATTAAGTTTGTCTACGTGTTAGCGTATAGCATTGTACTGCATTTCTCACCTCATGACATAATTATGTTTTCTGGTTTCTGAAATCATGTACATACAGCATATTTCGTTGTTACTAAGTCATGTTCATATTACTGTACTACATAGTTGTCAGTCGACAAAAACATTCATGTGACCACTAAGCATGTTAATTTGTCTATACAACAGATTGCTATGACCAATCAACATGTTCGCTGGTCACTAGAACACACATATTGTGTCACACAATTCATTCCATTGTCAAATTGGAATCACATACAATATGTATATGTCCACGTATCTCATAGCATTTTCAGATTATTACATCGCAATGACCGGACATTTTTCTGTGTTGATTAAAACCTTAATATGGTGATAATACATCCATTTAGCACATTTCTGTTATAGCATGGCAAGTTCTTGGTGTCTGAAACACATACTGTATGACAAGATGACAGTTGTTCACAGAGACGAAACACACTGCATGACCATAATTTCCGTCACGAATATGCATTGCCTGACCATATTATTTCACAAACAAATGAACTGATTTGCATTTGTTATTATTTGAATGAATTGCATTTACAAAATAAACAGGTGTCTCGTTATAAGTTTTTTCTTGAACAATGAAACATGCTTTGTTACCATATAGGCATGTGTGGTGTATATGATTCGTAGAGCAATGAATGTGTTGTAGAAGATTGTTGTGGTACAAAAGTAAATGACTAACCGACATAAGTATAGTCATAGAAATGCATTTCATGGACAAACAAACTAATAAATACAGGTGTAAAGAAACACAGTGCATAGCGATAAAGGTGTTGCTCGTCATCAAATGTAATTTCAGGGACTAATGAATTGACTATGTGGCAACATAATTATATGTCTTTCAGAGACCGGGGATTATGTTATCGGGACCAATGAATGTGCTATGCGGCAATATAAATGTGTTTTACAGACACACTTAAACACATTTGCAGACTTGTGACGATATTTCATAGCAGCACTTACATGTTATATGGTCTATTTCACAGTCTTATTCATTTTAATAGATACATTTCTTAAAATTATGGAAGTAAATGGAATTTATATACATGTACATGTTCACGTGATGACTTGTATCATTCTGACGTGACTGAATGTGTATAATGCATTATGTAAGTCTTGAATTCTGTTGACATATGTTCCTATCTGAAAATATATTTTTATACAGGGTAATGCCAATAGTCCATGTAATTTGTTGGTAAAGCATGTTAACAGCGGTCAGTGTGAAGTTAATGGTCTATTTCTAGTCTAAATAAAAGTGTGCATTCTTTACGCACGCAGGAAGTTTCTATCTTCAACATTTACTAGGTTTGACAATTTTAAATTATTTTCAGGTGCCCCTATTGAATTTAATACTATTAGTAGGGTTTATATGGCTATAGTTACGGGTTTGATATTGGAAACAGATGACTTTCATAAAAACTACATGTTTCCTCAACGGTTGCCAGCCTATGAGAATTATAATGTTTACTTCCTAATTTATGGTGGCCATGTTGGATTCAGGCTGAAATTGAATTGCCAGCCGCCTGTAGGTATGTTCGATATATATTGCTTATGAACACATACATGTAGAAAGAATGTATGTGCCCTGTTACAGGCGATGACTTGTCACCACCACACAGTTTTCTATCGTCAAAGCTTACTGGGATACTAATCTTTTATTATGCTACTTATTTTTATGGAGGCCATATTGATTATGCTGCAGTTGGAATTGGCATACAGGGTCGGCACTGTGCTGTATGTGTTACCAGTTGTTGGAAACTCACAGATTGTCACCAAAACTAAATTAATACAAGAAACATTTGCCAAATAATGTCAATTTCAAGGTTTAATCCCTAACGTACGGCGGCCATATTGGATTTATGTCAGTTAAAATGATAGCATGAGCGTGTGATTATATTAGATAAATTCCTTGGCTTTGAAAACATACGTGCAAACAAAGTATCTATGTGATTGATTAAGTGGGCTATTCATAATTTTGTGATTTGACCTAATTAATAAGCTACCCTATAGACTGGACTTTACACTAAATAACTGATTTTCACGGTGGCCATATTGGATTTAATGCAGTTTGAATGGCTCTATATGACTGAAATTGTAAATTATGCTTTACATGCTTTTGATCATGTGCTCAAAATTAAAAAAGAAGACGATCGTCAAATTATGACAATTTTAACACGAAATTGCCTATATATGGTGGCCATATTGGATTTACGGTCACTGAATGGAATTTGGCCATTGAAATTATGTTAGATAAATTCCTTGGTAACAAAAACATAGGTATCGGCACCAAGACAAAGTCTCTATGTGACTGATTAAGGAAGCTAATCATAAGTTTGTAATTTGGCCTAATTAATATGCTAATTAGGTCAATTACGAAAATGATACACATATGCAAATGGGCATCCGGCAGTTTCTGAGTCCTTTGGACCTATATATTACATTTCCAACTTAAAACCTTGCGGTACTCAACATTCCTAGGTTCACTATTAAACATATAAGACTGGCTAGGTGACTATTATTTGAGCAGCTCAACTAAGTAAATTTCAACTTTTATTTACAGTATTTTCACTTCACAATTTGATAATCAATGCGTACATTCACATTGCTGCGAGTATTTTGTACTCCCACTTTTGACAATCAATAGCGTATTCTGCTAAAATAAGTGCGTCAAATACGCTAATATCCACCTTATTTGAGCTATGTTTCATTCCTACAGGGTTCCCACTGGTCCTTAAATTCCTGGAAAGTCATGTAATTTGGAAAAATGGATTCCAGGCCTGGAAAGTCATGGAATTTGCCTCTTTTTCTGAAAAGGTCATTGAAAGTCATGGAATTAGTATTTCAGTCCAATTATTGGTGTTGTTGAGGAAAGTTCAGTGCAATTTCGTGATTTCGAGCCAAACGATTTGGTGTGGTAAGGGCACCTGGCACCAAATCAGGATTTTGTAAATTCAGAACTTAATAACTACTCTCCCCAACACAGGTGTATTCCAAGCTCGAAATGGCTCAAGTTATGAGTCGATAAGCCGTAAAACACCATTTCATCAGCATCATCCACGTAAATATGGGTCCTTGAATTCCGAAAACAGGTCCTTGAAAGTCATGAAAAAGTCATGGAATTTGGTCTTCCCAAAAGAGTGGGAACCCTGTTCCTAATTATAGCTGTGGTTGGAGAAATGGGGCTAATGGGGTTTGTAACTAGAGTAGCTGCTGATTAAATAACATCCTCCTGTAGCCCAATAGGGATCTATATTGCTTTTTAGAAGAACAACGGGTGTTTCATTGGTGGAATGGCGAACATTGCAGATCCTAATCAGACTGTGTGGATGCACAGGCTGATCTGGATTTACACTGACTGGTCGCCAAACCCATAAGCCCCATGTCTGCAGTCACAGCCATCCTTAACCCTTTCAGCACAACCCGTAGGAATTCTGAGTCTCAACACTTACATGTTGCCTAGTAAACGTAATATAAAAATACACTAACCTGGTATTTTCCATGTAGAGATTTTCCATGTTGTGACTACAATACCATTACTGTATTTACTTGTCACTGAAACAAACCACAACTGCATCAACTCATTATTACGGAGCCCCACAGGGGACACAGAATTCTTTTTTTTATTAATTCGTTCCCACGAAATAACAATTCGTTCCCACAAAATAACAATTTGTTCCCTCTGTTTAACAATTTGTTCCCACAAATTAACAATTCGTCCCCTCAATTTAACAATTTGTTCCCATGAATTAACAATTTGTTCCCTCAATTTAATAATTCGTTCCCACGAAATAACAATTAGTTCCCACAGGAACGAATTGTTAATTCGTGGGAACAAATTGTTATATCGTGGGAATGAATTGTTAATTCGAGAGAACGAATTGTTAAATTGAGGGAACAAATTGTTATTTCGTGGGAACGAATTAATAAAAAAAATCCATGTCCCCTGCGGGGCTCCGTATTTAATAGCTTTTCCGTCGGCATCATCGGTGGTGGCGTCGGCGGCATCGGCGGCATCGGCGGCATCGGCGGCGTCGTCGGCGGCGTCGGCGTCGGCGGCGGCGGCGTCGGCGGCGTCGGCGGCGTCAACATTTCACGTTAAGTTTTTGCGTTTAGCTCACTTTCCACAAAACTATAACTCCTACGACCTCCATACTTGATATACATCAACACTGTGGTGTAACCATCTCACACAGAGGGAGCCCATGTCACCTTCACCTACTTTTCATGGTTCATTGACCTACTTTTCACATGCATTCAACGTTAAGTTTTTGCGTTTAGCTCTGTTTCTAAAACTTAACGCTCAGGTTAATTTTCATTGTAACTTCTGTTTCCCTCAATGGAATGCTTTAATATTCTTTAATATTCCATACATGCATTTGTAACAACATCCCGCATCATTCTACAGAAAGCCCATGGTGCCCGCTAACCCCAAAGGTCAAGGTCACTGACTTAGAAATTTCCGTGTTTGGAAAAATTAACGCTCACTTTATGGTTTAATATTCCATACATGCATTTGTAACAACATCCCGCATCATTCTACAGAAAGCCCATGGTGCCCGCTAACCCCAAATAACCCCAAAGGTCACTGACTTAGAAATTTCCGTGTTTGCACAAATTAACGCTCACTTTATGGTTTAATATTCCATATTTGCATTTGTAACAACATCCCGCATCATTCTACAGAAAGCCCATGGTGCCCGCTAACCCCAAATAACCCCAAAGGTCAAGGTCACTGACTTAGAAATTTTCGTGTTTGCACAAATGAACGCTCACTTTATGGTTTAATATTCCATACATGCATTTGTAACAACATCCCGCATCATTCTACAGAAAGCCCATGGTGCCCGCTAACCCCAAAGGTCAAGGTCACTGACTTAGAAATTTCCGTGTTTGGAAAAATTAACGCTCATTTTATGCTTTAATATTCCAAACATGCATTTGTAACAACATCCCGTATCATTCTACAGAAAGCCCATGGTGCCCGCAAACCCCAAAGGTCAAGGTCACTGACTTAGAAATTTCCGTGTTTGGAAAAATTAACGCTCATTTTATGCTTTAATATTCCAAACATGCATTTGTAACAACATCCCGTATCATTCTACAGAAAGCCCATGGTGCCCGCAAACCCCAAAGGTCAAGGTCACTGACTTAGCAATTTACGTGTTTGGAAAAGTTAACGCTCAGTTTATGCTTTAATATTCCATACATGCATTTGTAACAACATCCCGTATCATTCTACAGAAAGCCCATGGTGCCTGCCAACCCCAAAGGTCAAGGTCACTGAATTAGAAATTTCCGTGTTTGGAAAAGTTAACACTCAGTTTATGCTTTAATATTCCATATATGCATTTGTAACAACATCCCGCATCATTCTACAGAAAGCCCATGGTGCCCGCTATCCACAAAGGTCAAGGTCACTGACTTAGAAATTAACGCTCAGTTTATGCTTTAATATTCCATACATGCATTTGTAACAACATCCCGCATCATTCTACAGAAAGCCGCCCATCATTCTACAGAAAGCCCATGGTGCCCGCTAACCCCAAAGGTCAAGGTCACTGACTTAGAAATTTCCGTGTTTGGAAAAATTAACGCTCAGTTTATGCTTTAATATTTCATACATGCATCTGTAACAACATCCCGCATCATTCTACAGAAAACTCATGGTGCCCGCTATCCCCAAAGGTCAAGGTCACTGACTTAGAAATTAAAGCTCAGTTTATGCTTTAATATTCCATACATGCATTTGTAACAACATCCCGCATCATTCTACAGAAAGCCCATAATTCTACAGAAAGCCCATGGTGCCCACTAACCCCAAAGGTCAAGGTCAATGACTTAGAAATGTCCATGTTTGGAAAAATTAACACTCAGTTTATGCTTTAATATTTCATACATGCATTTGTAACAACATCCCTCATCATTCTACAGAAAGCCCATGGTGCCCGCTAACCCCAAAGGTCAAGGTCACTGACTTAGAAATTTACATGTTTGGAAAAGTGAACGCCCAGTTTATGCTTTAATATTCCATACATGCATTTGTAACAACATCCTGCATCATTCTACAGAAAGCCCATGGTGCTCACTAACCCCAAGGTTATTACAAGCTCCTTATATACTATCAAACTGCGCCAGGCGGGACATTTTGCTCCGCGGAGCTCTTGTTTATAAAATATATTCCTTGTTTAGAACATAGAGACAACAGTATCTTATTTTTTGTTATTACGGGTAATAATTATAAAATAGAATTTAAACAGCCTTTGATGCTTTGTCCTTTGTCCAGGAACATCAAGGACTTGCTAATTGCTCAGTGACAGTTGCTTAAATTACGAGCAGTATCACACTAGGTCATCTCTGGTATGTATTATCTCCGGTATCGCTTTGTTGTTTTTCACCAATATTGATTTAGTTAATTAGTCATATTTTCTGTAAATAGTGTCGAAAGTTGACAACAAGTTAGAATTGAAGTCTGCATGAGCTGTATTGGATTTCCTTAAAATCTAATTTGTTCAATTTGTGGTGAAATTTTCTTATTTCTTCACCAAAAATGGCAAGTTGGGAGTCCTTTAGAATCGTCTCATTGAGACGATTCTAAAGCTAGCACTCCCAACATGCCATTTTTAGCTTGACTATCCGAAGAATAAGTAGAGCTTATGTTGTCACCCCGGCGTCGGCGTCGGCGTCACCGTCACGCCTTGGTTAAGGTTTTTAATCAAGCTAAATGGAATACTACTGGCCGTACACCCACCATACTTGGACAACTTCATCTCCTAGTGATCTACATCAATAACCCCTGATCTATATTTGACCTTGACCTACATTTCCTCTTGAATTACTTAGTTAATTCCCCTTGGTTAAGGTTTTTAGTCAACCTTGTAGATGGAATACTCCTGGCCCTACACCAGCCATACTTGGACAACTTTATCTCCTAGTGATGTACATCAACAACCCCTGAAACCTATTTAATTTAACCTTGAATTTACCTAGTTAAATTCCCATTGGTTAAGGTTTTTAGTCAACCTTGGGTTAAGGTTTATTTTTAGTTCAAACTTGTACATGGAATACTAGTGTGCATACAGACACCATACTTGGACAACCTTTTCTCATAGGGATCTACATCAATAACCCCTGATCTATATTTGACATTGACCTACATTTCCTCTTCAATTACTTAGTTAATTCTCCTTGGTTAAGGTTTTTAGTCAAGCTTGTATATGGAATACTCCTGGCCCTACACCCACCATACTTGGACAACTTCATCTCCTAGGGATGTACATCAATAACCTTTGATCTATATTTCACCTTGACCTACATTTGACCTTGACCTACATTTCCTCTTGAATTACTTAGTTAATTCTCTTTCGTTAAGGTTTTTAGTCAAGCTTGTATATGGAATACTACTGGCCCTACACCAACCATACTTGGACAACTTTATCTCCTAGTGATGTACATCAACAACCCCTGACCTATATTTGACTTTGACCTACATTTAACCTTGAATTACTTAGTTAATTCCCATTGGTTAAGGTTTTTAGTCAACCTTGGTTAAGGTTTTTAGTCGAACTTGTACATGGAATACTAGTGTGCATACAGACACCATACTTGGACAACATTTTCTCATAGGGATGTACATCAATAACCCCTGATCTATATTTGACCTTCACCTACATTTCCTCTTGAATTACTTAGTTAATTCCCCTTGGTTAATGGTTTTTAGTCATGCTTGTATATGGAATACTCTGGCCTATAACCAACACATACTTGGACAACTTCATCTCTAGTGATGTACATCAACAACCCCTGACCTATATTTGACCTTGACCTACATTTAACCTTGAATGAACATAGTATTAATTCCCCTTGGTTGGTTAAGGTTTAGTCAACCTTGGTTAACCCCAAGGTTTTTAGTCAAGCTTGTACATGCAATACTATTGTGCATACAGACACCATACTTGGACAACCTTTTCTCATAGGGATGTACATCAATAACCCCTGATCTATATTTGACATTGACCTACATTTCCTCTTCAATTACTTAGTTAATTCCCTTTTTTGAAGGTTTTTAGTCTAGCTTGTATATGGAATATTCCTGGCCCTACACCCACCATACTTGGACAACTTCATCTCCTAGTGATGTACATCGACAACCACTGACCTATATTTGACCTTGACCTACATTTAACTTTGAATTACTTAGTTAATTCCCCTTGGTTAAGGTTTTTAGTCAAGCTTGTACATGGAATACTATTGTGCATACTAACACCATACTTGGACAACCTTTTCTCATAGCGATGTACATCAATAACCCCTGATCTATATTTTACCTTGACCTACATTTCCTCTTGAATTACTTACTTAATTCTCCTTGGTTAAGGTTTTTAGTCAAACTTGTACATGCAATACTCCTGGCCCTACACCAACCATACTTGGACAACTTCATCTCCTAGTGATGTACATCAATAATCCCTGACCTCTATTTGACCTTGACCTACTTTTATCCTTGGATTACTTTCTTATTTCCTCTTGGTTAAGGTTTTTAGTCAAGCTTGTATATGGAATATTCCTGGGCCTCAACCATACTTGGAAAACTTCATCTCCTAGTGATGTACATCAATAACCCCTAACCTATATCTGACATTGACCTACATTTAACCTTGAATTACTTACTTAATTTCCCTTCGTTATGGTTTTTAGTCTGCAGGCCGCGGCCACATTGACCTACATTTAACCTTGAATTACTTACTTTATTTCCCTTGGTTAAGGTTTTTAGTCAACCTTGGTTAAGGTTTTTATGCAGGCCGCGGCCACCTTGTTTGTCAAGCTATGTGTACATCGACAACCCTCGTAGTCGAGCTATGCTGTTCTCCTACAGCTCTTGTTGATAGAGAAATAAGAAATTTGTCCTCAAATTACGCACCTTAACTGGATCTCTGAAATCTGTCGGCGAAAATCTAGAGCAGGAGTCCCGTTTCACTAAACTTTGTACGACTAAAATGTTTGTAAGTTCAAATTTAGGATCATGTGTAAATCTCAATTCATGGATTTACATTTATTGAGCATAGGCTGCATAAATGTAAATCCAATAATTGCTTCCAAGAAAACATTGTTAATGTGAAATTTACAGACTATCATATTTTTGCACTTACGAACATTTTAGTCGTACAAAGTTTATGGAACCGGTCCCTGGCCTCCAATGTGTTGTTTGATACCTAAGGGACTATTTACTATATCAGTTTATTGTTGTCATTCTAGCATATTGTTGTCAACTTCTATTTACCGTATATTAACATGAGTCGGCAATTGTCATAAAACCAATTTACCGGTTGGAAACATGCGAAGGGTAATTAAATATAACGATGGGATTCATCCTAATTGGAATACAATAAAGTTCCACTATTAACACCACCTTATTAGCTAGTCAGTCTTATTACCGGGACTCAATAAAGATAACAAATCCCTAATAAGACCCTAGTCTTAATGAGGATAAACTATAAAATAGTAAATTCATCATTTGCAACCCCGGAACCCCCCTCCAGATCCGCCCCTTGACTGTATACAAATGTATTTGAATACGGCACAAATACATTGGAATTGGATAAACTGAAATGGCACATTTAGTTGTATTCCACAGACGAAAGTCCAGGGATAATTACTATGGATTTCACGTCGAACATCGTCTGCATCCACCGCAGGCACTTGCGTGTCCTGACCTTAACCCTTAAACCGCTACTCACAACAATTGTCGTCTGCTGTTGCTTTTATATCATGCCTTATTTCTCAATAAAAACATGGTTTGACAGCACTTCAGAATCATTTACAATGGAAATGATTCTGAAGTGCTGTCAAAGCATGTTGTAAATTATTCTAAAGTGCTGTCAAAGCATGTTTTTGATGATAAAAATAGAAAATAAACAGCAGACGACAAAAACAATAAGATAGCGGTCTAAGGGTTAACTAGAATACCCTGTGGAATATTTTCAAGACTATCACATATGCATAGAGCACGACCCAAAGGTCTGTCACATGCATGAATGACAACCCTTGCTAAGTTTCCAGTTTCCTTTTGCTTTTCCGCTCACTGATTACATGTCCGGAGCATAACCTGAGTATCCTTTGAAATATTTTCATGAAACTTAAACATCCATAGACCAGTCTCTGCGAAACTTCCAAAGTTTTACAGGACAGGAAAAAAACATTCATAAAAATAAAATTGATTTTGTGTGCTATTTAAGATATTTTTTTAAGTATATCATCAGTCATATAAGAAAAGCTAGCTACCAAAAGAAGGTGCAGGTGTTATCTCTCTTTGTTTTTAGCTCACCTGGGCCAAAGGCTGAAGTGAGGTATTGTTATTGGTTTTCGTCCACAGTCGTTCCGTCGTCTGTCCACACTTTCAAACGTCTTCTTCTCCCGAACCGCTGGGCCAATGTTGGTCAAACTTCACAGAAATGATATATTGGTGGGGGCACGTCAGATTTAAAAAATTCTTCTTATCATGAACCGCCAGAGCGATTTCAACGAAACATGGCAGGAATGATCGATAGTCAACAGTGTTTCAGATTAGTTAAAATGGTGGCCCCGGGATCAAAAAATGGGCGTGGCGGCTCAAGTATGGGTCAAATTTCATATTTGACCGAATATGGTCATGTCATATATTAAAGGTCACATTACCAAATATCACTTATTTCCTCCAAAATGCTCTGAAAATAACAAAAGCGACCCTAACAACCGATTTCCTGTTCATTTATATTTTTTGTGATACTGAGATTTCTCATATCGCACCGTATCTTACACCTATGCTAAGCCAGGTAATGAATTAGTCATCGCTTATCTCTCTGGTTTATGCGACCTACTGGCGCGAGGTGGTGCTGTAAAAGTAATCGCTATGACATAGCAGTAGTACGCTTTCTCTGATTGGTCGATACAGGTTTCTTATAGAATAACGTGTGGATTTAACTGACATCATTTATTTGTTGCATAATTTCTTTGTTTTTATCGTTTAATAGATTCGTTAATCGTGATTACTCATTCACCTAGTTATACTTGGATTATTTATACGCTAGTTGCAATTGTCAGCGAGGACGAACTGTGCGGCAGTCGGTTGTAATTCGCGGTCAAACAGACAGCCGAGCCAGAATCCGAAAAATTAGGAATTAAATGTTAATTTGTATTTTGTTACAAAGTGTTGTGTTTTGTTACAGAATGTGTCAGTTAAGCATACTTGTATTTTGACAATTTCGAGATGAAATGAATTCTTTATTTTGAGCTGCCATAATCAGTGACACGCGTGTGTAGCTACATTCAAACGGATGCCGCTGGATGTCATTAATTGTCCGGCATAGCAAACAACTTATCCACTGATTTGACCGCTGGGAAATGGGGGAGTGGATTTAGGGACAGGTGTATTCTGAAATCAACGAAGCCACACCCATTTCATGCTGATTGGTTTAATCTTTTTTTAACAGTCGTAATCCGTGACAAACGTGTGAAGTATGTTCAAACGTTTGCCCGCCAAATGTCAACAACAATACGTCATGGCAAACCACTTATCTGATGACTTGTCCGCTGGGATTAATTAGGTGGTGGATGTTGGGACAGGTGTATATTGAATCTGCGAGGCCACACCTAATCCAAGCTGATTGGTTGCATCCAGTTTCACAGATAGGGATTTGTTTTTGACAGATATGGAAGAATCGATACACTGTGCACACAAGATGCTTCTTCCTACAGATTTGAAAATCAAATCTTTATGGGGTTGTTGTTTCTAAACATGCATGATTGTTATATTACATGACGAACATTTTGTAACTTGAATATTAATATCCCCATGCTTATATATCCGTGATAGTTTATACTTTTCTATTTTTCAATACTCGAATTAATGAATTCACAAACACTTTACTATTTCTAATATTGCCTACTGAAATAAATAGAAAATGTATGATGTTAACAAACTACAGATGTTTTCCAGTATAAAATAGTTGTTTTGTAAAATTGGGGTTATGTTGATTAAACATAGCTTGGTCCTATATGTGGCTGTGGCTGGAGCCTTACATGACCTCAGCTGTTGATAGGCCGTTAAACACTAATAAACAAACAAACAAAACTGTGACTGGAGAAATCTGGCTTGTGTGATTTGTGACCAGTGTAGGTCCTTATCAAATATCACACTCATGTAGCCTAAAAATTATCTAGTCTAGATTGCTTGTTAGTGTGTTTCATTGATGGAATGTGGAAAAGTGCAGATGATCAGTCTGTGTGGATGCACAGGCTGATCTGGATCTACACTGGTCGCAAAAGCCCTATAGTCCCCGTGTTGTGTTTGGCATATTGACCATCTCAGTTGCAGTGCCCGGGCACTACACAGTTATGGTCTGTGGATGAAGCCTTTTTAGCCAGGTTTTTTTTTAAAAAATCCAGGCTATTGGATTGGCGAAAGCCGGGCGGGCGGGCGGGCGGGCGGGCGGCGGGCAGCGTCCACAATCAATGTTAAGTTTTTGTGTTTGAGTCCATTTCTTTGTTACTGTACCACCTAGGACCACCAAACTTTCACAGCTTCATAATCAAGGGGTGCCCACCACATATCACTATCCAACATGTTACTTTCTTTTTTAACTTGACCCATTTTTTCCGCGCAATCGACTTAGCCATTTTCAATGTTAAGTTTTCGTGTTTTCAATGTTAAGTTTTCGTGTTTAAGTCCATTTCTTTGGTACTGTACCACCTAGGACCACCAAACTTTCACAGCTTCATAATCAAGGGGTGCCCACCACATATCACTATCCAACATGTTACTTTTTTTTTTAACTTCACCCATTTTTATGTCTTCATGCTAACCTGAATGGTTGCAAACTATTAGGTTGCTATGAAATCGTCCTAATAATAAAAATCTGCCTACTCTAATCACTCAATTAACAAACCATAGACCATTCCGCTCTACACACAGCCAGTTGGCTAGTCCGCTATTTAAACCCCTCCTATTATTTTTAGGACGCTATCAAGGTGCAGGTATATTTTGTATCTCCCATAATTTCGTTCTAATTTTGAATTTCTGCTGTGTATTGTGCATTATTTGTCATTGGATATTGTTCAATATACGTTATTGTCACTCATTTGTGTTGCGTGGTTATTTTCTCCATTGTTTTTTGTGTTATTTACACTGTGTCACGTATTTTCGCATTTCGCGTGGTACGCGATTCGGACCCTAACGGGTTCGTCCCCAAATGGAGTCGCTCCCGTGACGCAATTTTTGTGTAAATTTTTTGTTTTGTGTGCATCCTGGGCGTCTTTGCGGTGTCTTCTATCGGGTTTTTGTTGACTATGCCTGTTAGTATGCCGCAATCAGGCGCCTCGTGGTCACATGACTTCTCTGTGGGACACCCTTAAGGACAGGTGCTTTGCCTGTTGCGGGTGTTGCAGGGAGAGGCCTTGTGATTTGTCCGCCCGTTGGATGGATACGACGTGGGGCAAGGCAGGGTCTCGTTGGTCCCATGCTTCACGGTCGAAGTATCTGTACCCGCGTCCCAGCCCTTGGGAGCGGGGGTGCCTTCCGAGGTAGGTAAGGCTTCGGAGGGTGCGTCAGATGGGTCCTCCCCATAGGGGGGGGGGTCGGTGCACATTGTGTTGCCTCCCTATAACGGCCTCCAGTCATCCGGTGCTCCAGTTTCTGGAGTGCGGATTGTGGTCGTCGTTCTAGGGTGTTAGGGCGGGACTGTTGTTCGCAGTCCAGAGTACGTTCGAGGACGCTACTCACGTGATAGGCCGGTGATCCATGTGGGGGATACCGGGCTGCTCCTATCACAGGGTTGCTGCGGCCGGTGCTTGATCCTATATCACCCGGTTCACAGCGGACCCATCCTCTCGCACCGGGCAGCCATCGGGCACCGGGCTCAGGCCAGCCACCGGGCACCGGGCAGTTCACAGGTCGACCGGGCACCGGGCAGCCACCGGGCACCGGGCAGCTATCGGGCACCGGGTACCGGGCAGCCACCGAGCACCGGGTAGCCACTGGGCACCGGGCAGCCACCGGGCGGCCACCGGGCACAGGGCAGCCACCGAATAAAACCGGGCAACCGCCGGGCACCGGGCAGGCACCGGGCAGGCACCGGGCAGGCACCGGGCAGGCACCGGGCAGGCACCGGGCAGGCACCGGGCAGGCACCGGGCAGCCATGAGCACCGGGCTGTCACCGGTCAACCGGGCACCGGGTACCGGGCAGGCACCGGGCACTGGGCACCGGGCTTTCACCGGGCCTCGGGTGCCAGACACCAGGCGCCGGGCACTGTACCGGAGCGCTCTTTCTGTTCAGGTTCCATCTTCCATCTTTCTTGGACAGACAACTGCTTACTACAGGCAGACATTCTACGTTTTCGGTGATTCGTGCCCGGATAGGTCACTCGGTTAGATCGATGGTGGGTAAACCAGATGCCCCGGGTTCGATCCCCGGGCCAGTGCACGTTTTAGTGTCGATCGCGTCATAGGAGTCGGGATCGGCGTAGCAGTCAAGTTCGGGTTCGGGGTCCAAGTCATGCTCTTCCTCATCGTTGAGGTCGTTCTCAGTTTTTGTATTCGGCTCCTCGAGATCTAGATCTTCCGTTCGTCGGAGGAGACGGTCGAGGTGGGACTCGACACATGATAGAGTTATGATGGTACAGTTGGCTAAGATTCTGGAGGCCCTGTCGAAGTCCCAGAACTTAGTGGGTTTGTCGGCTCCGTCACAGCCGGTGGTTTTGCCAGTGGAGCCTCCCGTATGTGTACTTCCACGGATGGCGGTTGGAGACGGCCATTCGGTTCCTGTTGCTCATACCACTTCGCTAGGGAAGGGTATTCCGGAGTAAGGGTACGTTCTGGATCACGGTACAGTTCCCGCGGGCCTAGACGGCGCCTCAGCAGAGGGCAGCTTTGTTCATGACTCTGCGGTGGAGGATGAGTTTGTATCGCCTCTTCCATCCTTCTGGGTTGTTCTGAATGCAGTTTACACTCTGCTGCCTGCAGATGTGTGTCTGCTTCTGCCGCCACCACCACCGAGGGTTCATGTCTTGTATGAGGCTGATTCGGTGGTGGAGATGCCGGAGTTGCCGAGGCTTCCTTTCTCTCCTACAGTAGAGCTTCTTGCTACGGAGATTGAGGGAGCGTTTGGTAAGGATTTGGCCACTGCGGGGTTCCGAGTGCCCAAAACTTTGATCGCCACACTGGGGTCTAAGTTCTACATGACCCTCAATGCGGCGTGGCTTTTGAGATCTCCCTTCCTGGACAAGGACGCCGCGGCGATTGGGATATCGTCGGTTCCTGGCCCAGGTTCGCATTTTGCGAAGGCATGGGTGTCGGCTGATTTTATTTTAGGTCGATTGTGGCTATGGCCTAACCTATCGATTTATGTTTGAATCACGATGATTCATCGTCTCTGGACGCAGTGCTTCAGTCGGCGGTCTGTGCCGCCAAGCCTGTTGTCAGCACATCTTTGGCGGCCTCTATGGACATGCTCTTGTCCAGGTGAGATGCAGTGCTAGCCGGCTCGTCAGTTTTGAACGGTCCTGCCAGAGTTTTGCTCCGTTCGGCTCTTTTGACCTCTGACACGTTGTTCGGAGGCAGGCGCGAACGAACGGCCAAAGACGGTTTTTCCGTCAGGGTGCGGTTATTTCTGACCAAGGGTTGGTCACGATCTAACCAGGTAGGCGCTCGCAAACGACACGCCGCTTCGGCGGCGGGTGTCTTCCTGGGCGGAGAGGGGAATGAACACTGGGTCTTCTCGTTCTTTGACCCAGGTGACTGCACCGGCAGCGGTGGTACCGACGGTCCCGCCTGCGGCTCCGTCTTTTTAACCTCCTGTGGGGTCGTTTCCCCGGGGTGGAGCGACCTTTAGGGGCCGAGTGAGGGGTGGTTTCTCCTCCCGTCGGCCTCGGAGGGGGACTGGATAGGCCAACGTGGGCCACTTCGTTTGGGGTGGACCGGCCCATGTCAGTTGCCTCTGCTCCTGTAGGAGGCAGGTTCGCGTTGTTTCCTCTCCAATGGGGGGGGGGATAACGCGATCCAATTGGGTACGGAATGTTGTGCATCCCGTTTACCTCCCCCCTTGCGCAGGGGTCTGCCACTATGGACTCCCTACAGGGATGGGGTCAAGTTATAGCCTCTCTCTCTTGAAGTATAGTGCTATAGAGGAAGTTTGGGACGTGGCCGGAGTGCCATTTGCCCGGGAGACTGGGCCGTTTCCATAGATCTGCGGGTCGCGTACTTCCACGTGCCCATCCGCAGATGCTCTCGGAAGTTTTTTAGGTTTGTTTCCGAGTATCGTGTCTTTTAGTTCCGTGTGTTGCCGTTCGTTCTTTTGGCGGCCCCTCGCGTGTTTGCACTTCTCATGGAGATGGTGGCAGCGGAGGCCAGGCGGCTGGGGGTCTCTCTGCTCCAGTATCTGGACGACTGGTTGATTCACCGTTAGTGCGTTCGTTCACTCATACGGAATCTGGCGGTGGTATGGGGTTTGTGACTTATCTCTTTCCCAATCTCGAGTAGTCGTAGTTGGTTCCCACACAGGATTTCTCTTAGGTGGGAATGAACTTCTTGACCGATCGGTCAGTCATCAGAGTACCATTGGACAGGGTGCTTGGCATCTTGACCTAAGTTTTCCGGGTACTGGTCAGAGGTTCTCTGTCAGCTAGGCAGTTTCTGTCACTCCTGGGCATTCTGGGTGCAGCTGCGGGGTATGTGGTGCTGGGAAGGTTACGTCTGCGACCTCTCCAGTATTATTTACTAGGGCTATGGAGGCTGCACCGCGATCCTTTGGATCGGTCTTTGCCTATGATCACCATCTTCCTACGTTGTCTCAGATGGTGGGCAGTGGAGGTCTGGTTCCTACAGGGAGTTCCCATGGTGTTACCTCCTCCAACTCGCTTTCTGTCCACAGACTCGTCGGGCGAAGGCTGGGGGGGCTCATCTGGAGCCCCTAGGTCGGTGTTCTTCGGGCTGGTGGTTAGTGCAGGAAGCTCAGGGACACATCAACATGTTATAGATTTTGGCAGTGTTCCGGGGGTTGACAGTGGCGGATTCTGTTCTGCACGGGCAGGTGGTGCTGGTTTCTGCGGTCCTCTCCTGTTCTGACGGAATGGCCTCTGCATCCGTCGGTGTCCAGTGCGATCTTGTCCGGATGGGGGGATCCATTCGTGGGTTTGTTGCGGCAAGGCTCAACCACCGGTTGCCACTGTTTGTGTCTCCGGTGCCCGACCATCGGGCTTTGGCAGTGGACGCTAGGTCATTGTCGTGGATCAGTCTGGACGGGTACGCGTTTCCACCGTTCGTGATGCTGCCCCGAGTCTTACAGAAGATTCGCGACGATCAGTCACGGATCGCTCTGGTGGCTCATGTTGGCCAACCAGGAGCTGGTTCGTTATGCTTTTGGCCCTGCTGACAGATCGCCCCATAGTTCTTCCGGTCAGCCAGGATCTTCTGTCTCAGCATGCAGGGTAGACTCCTATGTGCGAATGCTAAACCTTCACGCCTGGCGGTTATCAGGCGGGCATTCAGTCGCGGGTTTTTTTTTCAGATGACGCTGCCAAGGTCATCGTTCAGTCTCAGCGTCCATCCACCTCTAAGTTGTATGACGCTAAGTGGAGAGCCTGGGTGGATTGGGGCCATCGTCAGTCGGTCGATCCGCTCAATCCCACTTTAGGTGAATTAAGTGATTTTCTTTTGTTTCTTTTTATTCTGGCCTTCGCTTCGGCAAAGCGTAGAGGCGAGTTCCTTGCTTTCTGGATGGTCGATCAGCGCTTGTCTGTGGGAGGAACTCGGTTAGTTTCTCCTATGAACCGGGATTCCTCCCTCAGACACATTATCCTTCCTCACATGATCTGGAACCAGTTGTGGTTCCGGGCCTCCCTCCGTCACGTCGGTCAGTGGCAGTGGATCGCACTTTCTGTCCAGTCCGTGCGGTGAAGCATTAGGTTCGGAAGACTAAGGACATCCGGTCCGACCGTAAAGTTTCTTCTTACCGACTTTAGGCCAACGGGAGGTATAGCAATCCACTGTCTCCCGTTGGATAGGTAGGGCCTTTAATTGAGCTTATACTACAGTAAGTGGTTCTGCAGCTGTGTTGTTTAGGCCCAAACTGCACGAGGTGCGTACAGTCTCTACTTCTGGTTTTTTTTCGTGCAGCTACTTCTTTCTATGATCGCTCTCTGCACTGGCAGGAGATGTGCTGCAACTGGGTCCGTTAGTAGCAGCGGGTGAAGTTGTGGGTTTATCAGCCGGTAGCATCAAGTCTAGGAGGCTGTTTGGATCTACCTGTTCGCGATAGGCTGGGATTCTTTCTGTTGATGAACGGGTGTCTGTGGTGATCTATGGTTCTTACGTTTCATTACGCTGACCCAGGAGGCATTGTTTGTACATGTTAGAGCGTAGGACTTGGGATCTAAGGGTCCCGGGTTTGAATCCCGCCAGCGCCGTAATGTTCGGGATAGCCTGGATCTAAGGGTCCCGGGTTCGAATCCCGCCAGCGCCGTAATGTTCGGGATAGCCTAGTCCTATCGGATGGACGGGATCATCGGTCCCGTCATCGCCTTATCACAAGGTTATAATTAAATTATCACAAAATGTTGCGGCGTTCCAGTCCAGTTTTTACAAAATGTTACAGTCCATTTTACAAAATGCTCAGTAGCCGCGAAGTGCCCAGTGTAGTTTAGCGGATATTTCAGTGGTGATATTTAAATAGAGACCGCTTGATGAGACCGCTACGATTTTCTTAAAAATCGATTAGGGCGAGGCTACCTACCTAGTTTGTAGCAGTGGTGTTGCAATAGGATAGTGTTTCACGTTGGGTTTTATTCTCTTTGTCTACCATACATGGGTTTATATGTATATGTTTTGGTCTGGCTTTAGGGCCAGTTTGACGCCTAAGCACTTGCTTGTTAGGATGACCTTAGTGCTTAGGGCGTTTTAATACTGTGTTCTCGATATGGACGAGTCTTGTGTCGTCATGAGACAATGTTTAGTCTTTGAGTATATCTCAGTTGAGCTGTTGCATGTGAAGTGCCAGGCGACGACATTCGCCAGGGCTTCGTCTGTCAGCAGCAGCTATACCATGAGTATTCTCCAGCGTGCTAACCAAGTATAGCAGGTTGGAGTCTATGAGTCAGTCTACGAGACTAACATGGTGGTGCTTGACTTTGTCCACCCCTCATCTTCTATCGTAAGAAAAGGGGGGGGGGGCCGGATTGGGCGCCCTTATGATTCTATGGCGAGTCTATGTTATTACAATATATGTAACACCCAAGTTTGTACCTAGGCCAAATATATTTGTCTGTTTCGAGGGTTTTAAAATCTGCCTTACCATTCCGGTCGAGTATGAGTAGTGAGAATTCCTCCCACCATCACTACGAATTCTTGCAACCATTCAGGTTAGCATGAAGACATAAAAATGGAAAATTATTACTAATTTTAGTTTTTATTATTCATACTCACCTGAATGGTAAGGTAGACCCTCCTCCCGTACCCCGCATGATGGTTTCATCTTCTCTCTACTTTAGTTACTTCGGGCTGTTATTCTACTAGCAGTGTTATTTCCTGATGGAAATGAGTAACTACTTGAAGCTGGATACCTAACAATAATAGAAGGGGTTTAAATAGCGGACTAGCCAACTGGCTGTGTGTAGAGCGGAATGGTCTATGGTTTGTTAATTGAGTGATTAGAGTAGGCAGATTTTTATTATTAGGACGATTTCATAGCAACCTAATAGTTTGCAACCATTCAGGTGAGTATGAATAATAAAAACTAAAATTAGTAATAATTTTCCATTTTTTCCGCCCAGTCAACTTAGCCATTTTCAATGTTAAGTTTTCGCGTTTACAATGTTAAGTTTTCGTGTTTAAGTCCATTTCTTTGGTACTGTACCACCTAGGACCACCAAACTTTCACAGCTTCATAACCAAGGGGTGCCTACCACATACAACTATCCAACATGTGACCATTTTTTTACCTTCACCTATTATTTCTACGTAATTGACTTAGCCATTTTCAACGTTAACTTTTTAACGTACGTCTGGTTAAAGTTTTTTGGTTAAAACTTTTTCGTTATACTATATCTTTGCAACTGCTTCGCCCATTACCTTGAAACTTCACATGGGTGTTTATCATCATCCATATTTCCATTCTAACCCCCAACCGTGCGGCCCCTGTGCCCAATGTCAAGGTCAAATTACTTTGAATTTTTTTTTAAAGTTTTTTTGTGTACTATATCTCTGCAACTGTTTCACCCAATACCTTGATACTTCACATGGGTGTTTATCATCAGTGTTGCACCTGCTTGCGGAAAGCACGATCCTGTGCCCAATGTCAAGGTCAAATTACTTTGAATTTTTTTGTTAAAGTTTTTTCGTGTACTATATCTCTGCAACTGCTTCACCCAATACCTTGATACTTCACATGGGTGTTTATCATCAGTGTTGCACCTGCTTGCGGAAAGCGCGATCCTGTGCCCAATGTCAAGGTCAAATTACTTTGATTTTTTTTTGTTAAAGTTTTTTCGTGTACTATATCTCTGCAACTGCTTCACCCAATACCTTGATACTTCACATGGGTGTTTATCATCATTGTCGCACCTGCTTGCGGAAAGCGCGATCCTGTGCCCTATGTCAAGTTCAAATTACTTTGAATTTTTTTGTTAAAGTTTTTTCGTGTACTATATCTCTGCAACTGCATTCACCCAATACCTTGATACTTCACATGGGTGTTTATCATCATTGTCACACCTGCTTGCGGAAAGCGCGATATCGTCGGCATTTTGGCATACGTCCGTCCGTTCGTCCGTGTGTCCGGTTAAAGTTTTTTGGTTAAAGTTTTTCCATCTACTATATCTATTTTTTTAGTGTCCATGCCTCGCCCCAAGGCGCGACATGCAGGCCACGGCCATCTAGTCTACAAAAAGTGGGTATAATTATGTTATCCAAGTGTCTATGCTTGGAAAAAACCTGGCCTTCGTGGCTTTGCCTCGTTTCTTGTTATATATGTTAAAATGGATTTTGTCGCCTAATCCAAGATCGCCGCCATAGAAAAGTAGGCAAAATTCTTAAAAAATATTCTTGTCGCGAACCGCCAAACCGATTTCAACGAAACTTGGCAGGAATGATCGATAGGCGTCAAATTTCACATTTTACCGAATATGATCATGTCATATATCAAATCGAATCTATCGACAAGATGATCACTCCGGAGTATATTTTGTTGAAATCGAATGATTGCGTCATCCAAGATGGCCACAAAATGGTCAAAATCGTATCTTTTTATTAGAGCTTTCAAACAGCCTTTCTTACTTAACTGCTTGGCCAAACTTCATAGTTATTGTCTTTCGATGAAACATTTACAGATTTTTAAAATTGGAGATCATCACATAATCTAAGATGGCCGCCATATAAAGTTGGACAAAGTCTTTAAACAATGTCTTCCCATTATAATCACCAGACTGGTTTCGACAAATCATCGTAGGAATAATGAATGTATAAAGCTCTCTCAGATTTACTTGCATATAATAATATAATACCCAGGTGAGTGATATATGGCCACAATGGCCTTCTTTTGAGCACTGATTTCATATCTGGAGCATAACTCTGGAGCATAACTACCTTTTTGAATACACTTAAGAATGACAACTCTTGCCTCACTAATATTTTAGTTGTCTGAGACTCTTTGTATTTTCACACACTGATTTCATATCTGAAGCGTAATTCAAATACCCTTTGGAATATACCGGTACTCATGAAACTTCACACATGCATAGGTCACGGCCCACAGGTGTGTTGTGTACAAGAATGACAACTTTTGCCTCACTAATTTTCGAGTTATCTTCCGTTGTTTTGAATATTTTCATGACATTTCACACTTGCATAAACCATGACTATTTAAAATGACAAAAATGACTGACAACTCTTACTTACTAACATATATTAGTTTTCTCCCTTTATATTTTGCAGTCTATGTGTAGGCCAGTAGGGGGATACAAATGCACTTTCTAGTTGATATAACCCTGAGTATTCGGATGCCATTTGTTTTGGGAAACCCTTAATTGTACCCAAATACATTGCTATTGTGGTGAACCAGTTCAACAATACTAACTATAGCTGCTGGAACACTCTTCATTGTGGCAAATATATATTTACCGGTATATGTGTTTCCCAGAACAAATTGTGTCTGAATATTTAGGATTTTTACGTTAACATCAGAGCTCCAGATAAGGTGCGTATTGGCGTATTTTACGCACTGATTTTAGCAGAATACGCATTGATTATTAAAAGTGGGAGTACAAAATACTCACAGCAATGTGAAAATACGCATTGATTTTCAAATTGTTTAGTTTTAGCTCAAATAAGTGAATGTTTAAATTTGTTTTATTTATTATCATTTGTTCCTACTTAATAAGTTCTGAAGTTGGGATTTACCCCCCTCGGACAGGTGGATACGGGACACGACCCCGTTGACCCGTCTGCGTGTAGACTTCCTGAGGCTTGTACCTCTATGTCAGAAAAGCGGACGTTAAACCCTATTCACTCACTCACTCCTACTTAATAAGGAAGAAAATCAATAATACATTTGTAAAAAGTAAAGTACACATTGAATTTGAAATCTGGGGGTATAATACTCTTTGGACACAAAGCTTATCTGGAGCTCTGATTAATTTCATTTGCTGCCTATAATACTAAAAGCCACACATTTAACACGTGTGATTTAGATACAAAATGTTACAGGAACCACTATAGATAGATGTTCATCACATTTCATTTGAAATAAAGATGGTATCAGATGGCAATAGAGAATGCTGTCAATGTCTCTGATATACAAATGATACATATAAATCTCGGGTTTCAGCAAATTACTTCAGCTTACAAGCTAAAAGGTTTCAGTGGCTGGAGAAAGGGAATGAAAGGCTGTAGAGCCAATTCCCACCCTTGAATATAAACTAACTAGCAATAAAGAGAAGGAGATGTCCTGCCCAACCAATATAGACCCAGTAGCCTATGTCACCAACATTGCAAAGTATACTTTTCTAGCAAAGTATACTTTGAGGGAGAAATTTTCAATTTTAGGAAAAAAATATTAATTTTTATTATACTGAATTTATTACATTATCACAGCCATTTTGGCTGTGATAATGTAATAAATTCAGTATAATAATTCTGCATACTTTTAATCATCAAATATATGCAGTCGTTAGTTCTATATGAAATAACGTATTTCAGGAAAAATAAATGATTACTCCCTCAAAGTATACTTTGCTAGAAAAGTATACTTTGCAATGTTGGTGAAATTGGCTACAGATATGTTGTCTGATGGGTCTGCATGGTTCCCTCAGTCAGTGAGACTGTCTCTATGGTTCCCTCAGTCAGTGAGACTGTCTCTATAGTGAGACTGTCTCTATGGTTCCCTCAGTCAGTGAGACTGTCTCTATGGTTCCCTCAGTCAGTGAGACTGTCTCTATGTTCCCTCTCATGATGGAGTCTATATCTCTATGGTCCCTCAGTTCCTCAGTCAGTGAGACTGTCTCTATGGTTTTGACACACACAATATACATGTATTTATCAGGTAACTCTATGTTGAAAATACACACTGACTAATACCATATAGAGAATACCAGGCGTGTATCTTTTGATATCAAGTTTATCAGGCAAGGCTAGGAAACGCATAGGAATTCCGAGGCTTGCACTAGCCTGGTATTCTATTTATCAGGTCACGATTTACGCTACATAATGAGCAATTGTTACATGGCTTTCGTTTGAAAAAGTACACAGGCTTTTTTATGTTACATCATTCGGTAACTTCATATGAATTTAAACGTTAGTTTTCAATTAGTTGTAAACCGGATATTCGTATCAGGTCAATGCCTGATACAACATTATGTTATCAGTCGGTATGTATTCAGCCAATACAAAGCTTGTCACCTGATAAATTTGTGTATCCTGCATTATTGACTGGATACACATATCTGGGCCACAACTCCTTGCTCTAACGTTCTATTAGTCGAACGTGATCACATGATGTTACCAAATGACATCAGTGTAATGACACGTCAACAAGTCCACGTTCTTTTCAATGAAAACCATATATTTGCCCATCCTCTAGCAGCAAATGGTACTGGATAAGTGGAAGTCTCCGCATGGAAATGGTGAAAATTCCTCGGCAATTCTTACCCGTTTCTTAGCCTTGCCTGATAAACTTGCTATCAAAATTAAAGACACCCGCCTTGTATTCTCTCTAAATGTAGATCACTATCAGGGGCCCGTTTCACTAAACGTTGTACAACTAAAATATTTGTAAGTTCAAATTGAGGATAGTCTGGAAATTTCAATTTATGGATTTACATTTATTGAACATAGGCTGCTCAATAAAAGTAAATCCAATAATGGTTTACATGAAAACATTGTTAATGTGAAATTTACAGACTATCATAATTTTGCACTTTTAGTTGTGCAACGTTTAGTGAAACGGGCCCCAGAATGGCAACATCTGTCTGTAGGTGAGGAGCTACACTTGCCACAGGGACATGATTAGCTACAGTTCCCCAGTCACATATTGCATTGTTTTAGAATGCGTTTCACGATCTATGTAATTACGGGCAGGAAATCCTTATTTGCGAACCATCTTCGGTATGCATTATGTAAATTACATTGCAGATATAATAGACTTTGGCATGGAACTAACATGGGCTACAGATAAGCAGAATATATTGACCATACTCCATATAAACATAAGCATTCAGAAATATAATTTGTAAGGGTGTTATCATGCCACCCCTACAATAGTTGTCGGTGGCATATAGTGTTTACCCTGTCCGTCCATCCGTCCGTACGTCCGTCCGTCCGTCCGTCAGTTAGACAATTTTCCTTGTCCGGCGAACTACTTCCACAGTTTTTGGCCGATTCTCTTCATACTCGGTATACATCCCAACCATCAAGGGCAGGAGTGTGTAATGTAAATTTTTTCGCTGTCTCACCAATCCATCCGCAGTTATGCCACATTTCGACTCACTCATTGATTGCCGTTGTATTCATGAATGCTCAACAGCGGTGGCATTTTGTTTTACAAACAATTTTCTAGTTTATACACATTTGAAATGCGCTCCAGACATGCATTAAAGGATTTTTGCAGAAAGTGATGAAACAGAATGATAGTAAAAATTATTTAATTGTATAGATTTGTATTGAACCCAATTTTACATCGGTCGTCTGACAAAATGAGATATGGAATGGAATATAAAATGTATTTAATACTTTAAAATAACTAGCATTACAAATGCTAGATTTTCTACCTATTATCTCTCCTGTTTATCACAATTTCAGATAGGATCTACTTGAGTAACACAAACCTTTTGTAATTTGTAATTTGTAATTTGATCAAATGAAATGGTGCACTATAGTTGGTATATATTGTTGATATCGGCCATTTGCAGTGCATGAAGCAAAACACACCATTTAAATATATGAGACATCAGGTACAGGGCCTTTCAAACTGTCTGGAATTATATCCACAGTTTAGGGCTCATGTACTTATGCAATAGATCACTATGCAGTGCTCCAGATAAGGAATTAGTAATTGAGTATTGTCACTCCATCATTTCTGAAGCAATTGGGTATTTAAAAATTGTAATTGTGTAAAATAGAATCACACTACTGTTTACACATCAGCAGACCACACTTATTGAATTGTTTGCTTCTAAATGAAAACACATCTTGGTATTTCATTAGAATTGTCTCCTTGGAGACAATTCTAATGAAATACCAAGATGTGTTTTCATGGAAAAATAAGAAAATATGCTAAATTTGTGATCTGTTTATTGTTTTCTGTAGCATGATAAAGATACCACAAATTTTTCATTGCTTTTTGATACTCACTACTACTGAATTCAATTGGGTTTTTGGCAATTTTAATTGGGTATTTACGCAAATACGCAGCTTATCTGCAGCACTGAATATGGTTATCTGGAATACGTGTATCATGTCTGGCAGGCATTTTCCTGGCATAGCTCATCACATTTGCATCATTGGTTTTGTTCATATTAATATAAGAAAACTGTAAAGCATAATACAGTCTACACTCGTTTACTCTAAAGTGCAAGCGACTGAGGACACATGTGTTTCTAGTGTGTCATGGATGGTCAATTATTGTTTGTATATGCTTGAAACACCTTTCTAAACAATGTAAAAACAATTCAAATGCAGTCTGAAGATTATGTAATTTAGAAAGGTAGAAAACTAACATTTGCCACCATCATATGAAAATCACACAAATTGTCGTAAATGCATACTCGCCGCCTATATAATGCGTTACAGCGTGTCAACACCTCTGTTCGGGGTGGGTTTTCGACACAAACTTAACAGTTGCTAATACATTAACATAAATCTGAAAGATTTTGAGTGTAAACTGTACCAAAACCGCGTCACACTAACCGAAATTCGCTTTTTAAAATCAAACATTCACTGATTATCAATAAATATTAGCCGCCATCTTTGAAAATGTTTCAATCACGTGTATGCAGTGGTTTGGTTTGTTACTGGAGACTGATGTTTAGATGAGCTTTTCTAAAAACAGCCGATGGACTAATACAATAACAACAACATTCTGCAGTAGAAATGTGCTTTTGTTGTGGCGGCCAGTATAGACACAGATCAGTGCAGAGTAAACTGGGTCGTCATTGTTTTTCCTTCAGTCACTTGAATTGATTTAGACTGTTGTCATGGAGAAAATGGCAAGGTCATTATGTTTGTTTGATATAGGAGGAAACTGGAGTACCCTTGATAATAGTATGTTCCGTACATAGAAACATTCACTCATCATATCTACTTAATAAATGAATGAAATGTACACAATTTGATTGTAAATAATATTCAAATATGCATTTTGGGACAAAATCAAAAAAATGTGGAGGCCATTTTTGTCTTGCCCGCGAAGCGGAAAGCGAGACATAGGTTTTGCTTTTTACGGCGGCGTCGGTGTCATCATTCAATGTTAAGTTTTCGTGTTACGGTCATTACTTCAACACCTTATCAGCTACAGTCATCAAATTTTATACATACCTTTACTATGATATGTAGATGAATATAGGACTATTAAAAAAAATTCGGGGCTCCAGGGTCAAGGTCAAACTCTATTTATTTCTATGCTACAAACTGAACATTAATGCATGAAGACCCGTTTTCTGTACACCTTACCTGTAGAGAGAACAATAGATCTTCTCTTTGTTGAACAATAGTGACTGGGACAACCATTCATTCACCTGTGAATTTTTCTAGCATGTGCAAATGTCCAGACTGACCACTATAAACTTATTACAGGTAATTTATACAGGTAAATTACATTTCCGTAAACTGTGTTGACAATATTGTGGCAGTATGTGGACCTGTGCAGATAAGATATGATGTGTAGATAAATATAGGACTATTAAAAAAAATTCTGGTCTCCAGTAATTTTTGTCTAGTGGCATTAGGTCGTAAGTGCTATATGCGGACTATTATCATATAATAAAACAATTATTGACTAGTGAGCCATAGAATATAATCTGATATTCTATGGCTCACTACTCAATAATTGTATAATACGTTCGGGCCAGTGAAAATTGCTTTCTGGCTCAGGCTCGAGGTCAAAGCGGCGGGACAAGGCGAGACATTTGATTCTGCGGAATTCTTGTTAATTTCAGTTTCTTCTTTAATTGAGCATAAAATTGAGAGGGTTATACCTACTGAGTTTATTGTCTATGTGCCATAGAAAGTAACCACAGTGTCAAACCAAAAATAGCACGCCGCTCACAAATCACCCATATTTAGCACTGTGACAGCCCGGGTAATACGTAATAAATTTTATTCAATAGTAAATTACAAATTCCAGTACTCACTGAATTCACAATATTTTGATCTGGTGCCCATTTTGGGCACCAGATCAAAATCTTGTGAATTCAGTGAGTACCGGTATTGGAATTTGTAATTTACTATGCACAGGTGTAGATCGGTTCTACCCGGTCACACATCTGTATATGACCCCAATCAATCGGTCATTAATCAATGAGTGTATCATTATTTGTTAAGGCATGTTTTGTACCTGTTTTAGGAAGCGGAGCAAGAAGAGTCAGTATGATGGGGCGATAGTGTCGACAGTTACGATACCCAGAGGTCACTGCTGGGTCGAGGGGGAAAACAAGCGCAGTTTGGACAGTAATTACTTCGGCCCTGTAAGTGGCTCAACTGATCTCCTGAAATAGAGACTGTTTATTCAACCAGGTGAGATGATTATCATGAAATAATGCACAAGTGATTGGATCCTTCCGCTAAACAAACAAGTGAGCATAGCGAATCAAGATTGTATATCGGTAAGACCAAATCACAAGCACAATTCACGATGATCAGCTCATGTGGTTATATAAACATTTTTATACATTTCACACATGGTATTTTATAAAAACAAAGCAACTCAAGCATCAAAATATATGGCAAAATGTTGTGTGAAATTTCCGGAGGAGGGTCATAGTGAAGGTGGTCTCGATTTTGTGTGACCAAGAAAATGATTTGATTGTTAGAAGGAAAGAGGTCATTGTAATGTTTAACACCGACGTATTTTTGTGCCCACTTTTGGTGAGCGCGATATAGTCTGCACTATTGACGTTTATCCGTGTGTCTGTCATTTGCATTAAAGTACCAAATATCGCCACAACCCTAAGTCTGATTGATTTGAAACTTCACATGCCTGTTTGTTATCATCAATATTTTAATTTTGTAGCCCACCCATGTTGCCCCCGTGCCCAAGGTCAAGGTCAAATCACTCTGTTCAGAGCCTGCTCATGAAACCTGTGTCACAATTCTATAAGCATCTATACAACCCAGATTTGTTCCAGGTTCCACAAACAAATGATTTTGCCTATTGTTTACACATCGTTTTAAAGGTACAGTGAAACCTGGTTAATCCGACATGCTCTGGGACCAGGCCGATATGTCGAATTAACCAGTGTGTCGGATTGATCAGTTTTCGTGTTTTAATGTAAAGAAATAACAAATTGACCTGCAAACGTGATATGGGCCTGTGATCGGAATGTTTTTCGAGACCGTGCCATCGTAAAACATCTGTACAACAGCTCATTCAGTTCGCCATACTGAGAACCAGACACGAATCGCATTATCTTGGAATCTAAATTTTTCTCATTATAAATTCCCTTTTTCTTCAATATGTTTGAAACAGAAGAACGGCTAATTCCATATTTATCAGACTTTTTGTGTTGAACTAGGGCAAGTTTCTGAATCTTTAATCAATTGCAGCTTCTCTTCCAAATTCAGCTCAATTCTTGCCCGTTTCTCGGATGATAAAATTATTTTTGTTTTATTTAGGAGTTGAAAACGTATCCATTTTTTGTCCCGCCTGCTTTAACAGAAGCGGGACATAGCATAGCATAGCTTTTCCGTCGACGGCGACGGCGGCGTAGGCGTTGGCGTCCGCGGCGGCGTCAACATTTCGCATTAAGTTTTTGCGTTTAGATCAGTTTCCAGAAAACTATAACTCCTACGACCGCCATACTTGGTATGCATCAACACTGTGGTGTAACCATCTCACACAGACGGAGCCCATGTGACCTTCACCTACTTTTCATGGTTCATTGACCTACTTTTCACATGCATCCAATGCTAAGTTTTTGCGTTTAGCTCTGTTTCTAAAACTTAACGCTCTGGTTAATTCATTGTAACTTCTGTTTCCCTCAATGGAATGCTTTAATATTCCATATATGCATTTGTAACAACATCTCGCATCATTCTACAGAAATCTCATGGTGCCCGCTAACCCCAAAAGTCAAGGTCACTGACTTAGAAATTTCCGTGTTTGGAAAAGTTAACGCTCAGTTTAATGTATTACAACTTCTGTTTCCTTTGATGGAATGCTTCGGTATACATCAAGACTGTGGTGTAACCATCTCACACAGAGGGAGCCCATGTGACCTTCACCTATTTTTCATGGTTCATTGACCTACTTTTCACATGCATTCAACGTTAAGTTTTTGCGTTTAGCTCTGTTTCTAAAACTTAATGTTTCCCTCAATGGAATGCTTTAATATTCCATACATGCATTTGTAACAACATCCCGCATCATTCTACAGAAAGCCCATGGTGCCCGCTAACCCCAAAGGTCAAGGTCACTGACTTAGAAATTTCCGTCTTTGGAAAAGTTAACGCTCAGTTTATGCTTTAATATTCCATACAATACATGCATTTGTAACAACATCCCGCATCATTCTACAGAAAGCCCATGTTGCCCGCTAACCCCAAAGGTCAAGATCACTGACTTAGAAATTTCCGTGTTTGGAAAAGTTAACGCTCAGTTTATGCTTTAATATTCCATACATGCATTTGTAACAACATCCCGCATCATTCTACAGAAAGCCCATGATGCCCGCTAACGCCAAAGGTCAAGGTCACTGACTTTGAGAAATTTTCGTGTTTTGAAAAGTTAATGCTCAGTTTATGCTTTAATATTCCATACATGCATTTGTAACAAGATCCCGCATCATTCTACAGAAAGCCCATGGTGCCCGCAAACCCCAAAGGTCAAGGTCACTGAATTAGAAATTTCCGTGTTTGGAAAAGTTAACACTCAGTTTATGCTTTAATATTCCATACATGCATTTGTAACAACATCCCACATCATTCTACAGAAAGCCCATGGTGCCCGCAAACCCCAAAGGTCAAGGTCGCTGACTTAGAAATTTCCGTGTTTGGAAAAGTTAACGCTCAGTTTTAACGCTCAGTTTATGCTTTAATATGCCATACATGCATTTGTAACAACATCCCGCATCATTCTACAGAAAGCCCATGGTGCCCGCTAACCCCAAAGGTCAAGGTCACTGACTTAGAAATTTCCGTGTTTGGAAAAATTAACGCTCAGTTTCTGCTTTGATATTCCATACATGCATTTGTAACAACATCCCGCATCATTCTACAGAAAGCCCATCATTCTACAGAAAACCCATGGTGCCCACTAACCCCAAAGGTCAAGGTCACCGACTTAGAAATTTCCGTGTTTGGAAAAATTAACGCTCAGTTTATGCTTTGATATTCCATACATGCATTTGTAACAACATCCCGCATCATTCTACAGAAAGCCCATGGTGCCCGCTAACCCCAAAGGTCACTAACTTAGAAACTTACGTGTTTGGAAAAGTTAACACTCAGTTTATGCTTTAATATTCCATACATGCATTTGTAATAACATCCCGCATCATTCTACAGAAAGCCCATGGTGCTCACTAACCCCAAGGTTATTACAAGCTCCTTATATACTATCAAACTGCGCCAGGTGGGACATCTTGCTCCGTGGAGCTCTTGTTTTAATATCGCACTCGCTACATTTATTGACAAACAATGAAATTGTTTTACTTACCTGCCACAACTTACTTTTATATTCTACTCGCCTTAAGGAATGTCATTATCGGGTTTTACATTCATTGTTCGCAATTGTGGATTAACGACCAAACATAGGTTCCCGCTGTGAGCATTATCAGCTTTTCACAAATGACAATCAATGCAAGCGTGGTGACGACACGTGTCGGAATACACAGGTGTGTTTATATAGTAAAGGTGTTGGCGGGATCAGGAAACCATGTCCGATTACACAATGACCAGGTGTCCGAATACATTAACAAATTAACACAGGGCCGAATGGGCATTTGCCGGGACTATTTAATTGTGTCCGATTCCCCAGTGTGTCGGAATACTCAGGTGTCGGATAAAGCAGTTTTCACTGTACATGCCCACTCAGTAGGCACAAAATGTTCTTTGAAGGAATTAAATAAGTGTATAATTGTGTCACTATTCCACCAGTTCTAAAAATTACCAGTGCCCGCTGTACAGATATAATCATTTAGTAAAATAATTATTTACTAAATGATTATATCTGTATAGCGGGCACTGGTAATTTTTAGAACTGGTAATTGATAGTGAGTGACACACGGTGGTATTAGGCTATTGTCATATGCAAATGAGGCATGATATTTTTTAATTATTTATACAAAATAATGCGTCACCTGAACAAATAGTATTTTCGACAGATTATAAGTTTTGATAATTGCACATAAAAAATTAAACACATATAATAACACGGTTATCGCTCCTGATGTCAGTGTGGAAATTAGCGTCTGATATAATATGTATAATAATGCCAATCAATACGTGGGAAAATGGTGAATGAATGTTTATTTTGCTCAGATGATGTCTGATATACCTAAAGAACATGTTGTGCCTACTGAGTGGGCATGTACCTTTAACATCATTTTAATTTGTATACACACGTTTGAAAAAATGGGACATATTATGTATTCACCTTGTACAGGTGGGCACAGCTTGTCTATGCAATAACTCAAGTTCTACTTGACGGATCGCAACCAAATTTAGTATACCTTTTTAACGTGCCTTTCAAAGAAATGAGTGCTTATGGCATACCCTCGGCAAAAAAAACTTAATGTTGAAGGAAATTTGTTATAATTTCTGCTTCCTTTCACCAAACTTTTTGATATTTCACACATGCCAATTGCCTTTCTCTAATGATTCTCTATCACGCTGTGACAAATCCACGATGCTCAGACCCCTGCTAACTCCAAGGTCAAGATCACAATCTTAGTGCTTTCATAAAATTAACATTGGGGGAAATCTGTTATAATTTCTGTTTCTTCTCACCAAACGTTTTGATATTTCACACATGCCTTTCTCTAATGATTCTCTATCATAGTCTTAGTTCTTTCATAAACTTAGCGTTAGGGGAAATTTGTTACAATTTCTGTTTACTTTCACCAAACATTTTGGTATTTCAACATGCCTCTCTCTAGTGATTCTCTATCATGCTGTGACAAATTCACGACCCTCAGATCCCGGCGCGCGCCACCCCCCCACCCCCTAAAATTTGTCGAGTAAAGATTTTTTACAAGTTAAAAGGCACGTTTCTATTCCAAAATGCGCCAGAATGCAGGACATGCGATGTAGATTTAAAAAATCTTCCGGGGGAAATGCTCCCGGACCCCCCTAGCGCTTCCGCTCGGTCTACGAACGAGCTATGCTCGTACGAGCTATGCTCGTTCGATAATATAGTCAAGTATTGCAAAATAGTTACGCCCCCTCCTAACCTGAAATCCTGGATCCATGCCTGTAACCCAAGGTGAAGGTAGTCTTAGTGCTTTCATGAAGTGAACGTTGGGGGAAACTTGTTATTATTTCTGTTTCCTGTTTCACGCCACTTCTTGATATTTCATACATGCCTTCCTCTATCATATCATACCAAATCCACAACCCTCAAACCCCTGCTAACTCCTAGGTCAAGTCACAATCTTAGTGCTTGCACAAAGTTAACATTGGGGGATTTTTTTTTATAATTTCTGTTTCCTTTCGCTTAAACATCCCTTCCTCTAATGGTTCTCTATCATCCCTGCAAAATCCATGACCTCAGAACCCAGCTAACTCCAAGGTCAAGGTCACAATCTTAGCGCTTAACATTGGGGGAATTTTCTTTTAATTTCTTTTTCCTTTCACACAGCTTCTTGATATTCGTTAAACTAAAGTACCACCAGGCACGCTTCGTTGTCTTCTGACAACTCTCGTCTTTTGTTTCGTTTGGGAACCTTCAACAAATCTTCGCTGTAAATTCTTACTCGGCTACGTCAGTGCAATAATAGGTAGGGAGCTAGTCTGGCCATAATTGCCAGAGCCCCATTTCTTCTGTCACGGCTATGCATGATTTTGATCTTGTTTTCTGCCCTAAAAGGTATTATTTTAGTCGACAATTTGACATGAGAAAATTTGGATTTGAGTATTTTGACAATATTTAGTGAGAGAATTGATGTATTTTTAGCTCACCTGAGCGAAGCTCATGTGAGCTATTGTTACCGCAATGTGTCCGTCGTCGTCGTCCGTCGTCGTCCGTCGTCCGTGAACATTTTCAAATGTCTTCTCCTCGGTAACCATTGGGTCTATAGTCACCAAACTTCATGGTCATGGTCCTTAGGTAGGGGGATTACAAAATTGTTAAAATGATGTCATTACGTAATCCAAGATGGCCGCCGTCTAAAAATAGCACAAATTCTTAAAAAATCTTCTTCTCAAGAACCGCCAACCGGATTTCGACAAAACTTCGTAGGAATGATCGAAGTACATTGCTCTTTCAAAGTTGTCAAAGAGAGTCATCGCTTAATCCAAGATGACCGCCATCTAAAAATAGCACAATTTTTTTAAAACACATGAACTCAATGTCACATTCTCCTCTGGTGTTCATGGAGTCAGGTGAGCGAATTAGGGCCATCATGGCCCTCTTGTTTATCTTTTCATGACACCTTTTATGCCCCACCACGATAGGAGGCATTTAGTGTTACCCTTAAGCTTGTCCGTCTGTCCCGTCCGTCCCATCCGTCACCAACGTTTTAAGCCGTAAAACTTGTAAACCGCACTAGCTACAGACTTGAAACTTGGTATGTAGCTTCTTTATGATGAGTAGATGCGCATTTCGATTTTTGATTCAACCCCGGGGTCATGAATTATCTCCCCTTTTTAGCTCAAACGTCTTCTCCTTGGTAACCATTGGACCTATAGTCACCAAACTTCATGGTCATGGTAGGGGGATTACAAAATTGTTAAAATGACGTCATTACGTAATCCAAGATGACCGCCGTCTAAAAATAGCACAAATTCTTAAAAAACTTCTTCTCTAGAACCGCCAACCGGATTTCGACAAAACTTGGTAGGAATGATCGATGTACATTGCTCTTTCAAAGTTGTTAAAATGGTGACCCCTGGGTCAAAAATGGGCGTGGCCCGTGGGGTCAAATTGGGGTCAAATTTTATTTTTGACTGACTATGGTTATGTCATATATCAAATTGAAGGTATCAATGAGGCGATCACTCTGTTGCATTTTTTGTCGAAATCGGATTGTTATGTCATCCAAGATGGCCACCGAAAGGTCAAAAGGTCGTTCTTTTATTAGACATTTCAAAATTCTTCTTCACATGAACCGCTTGGTCCATGGTAGCCAAACTTAAAAGTTATGGTCCATGGGTGAAGCCTTTTCAGATTTGTTAAAATGGAGGTCATCGCTAATCCAAGATGGCCGCCGTCTAAAAATAGCATAAATTCTTAAAAAGTCTTCTTCTCATGAATCGCTAGCCGGATTTCGACGAAACTTGGTAGGAATGATCGATGTACAATGCTCTTTCAAAGTTGTTAAAATGGTGACCCCGGGGTCAAAAATGGGCCTGACCCGTGGTGTCAAATTGGGGTCAAATTATATTTTTACCGAATATGGTCATGTCTATATCAAATTGAAGGTATCAGAGAGGCGATCACTCTTGTATTTTTTGTTGAAATTGAATGGTCATGTCATCCAAGATGGCCGCCGAAAGGTCAAAAGGTCGTTCTTTTATTAGAGATTTCAAAATTCTTCTTCACATGAACCGCTTGGCCCATGGTGGCCAAACTTCACAGTTATGGTCCATGGGTGAAGCCTTTTCAGTTGTTAAAACGGAGGTCATCGCTAATCCAAGATGGACGCCATCTAAAAATAGCACAATCTTTTTTATAACACATGAACTCAATGTCACATTCTCCTCTGGTGTTCATGGAGTCAGGTGAGCGAGTTAGGGCCATCATGGCCCTCTTGTTTAAATAGAATTTAGCAATTTTGCCTTGTAACTCGTAAAACTTTTAAACCATACTAGCTACAGACCTGAAACTGGGTATGTAGCTTCCTTATGATAATTAGATATGTAATTGCGATTTTTGATTTGACCCCCGGGTAAATACTCAAGGATTATCTCCCCTTTAGGACTTGGAATTTTGCCTCGTTTACTATCAAAGCGATAAATGGGGAATCCTTGTTCTATGGACACATTTTCTAGTTTAAATATTTGTGAGAATTGTTTTCTTTTCTCATGATAGTCTTGATGGCGAAGAGTGGCATTTAACATTTTGTTTCAGATTCCGCTCGCATTAATAAAAGCCAAAGCATCACACATAGTCTGGCCACCGAGTCGACGACAAAAACTGGAACCTTCAATAGCAGAACCCCAGCGAATATGGCGGGGTACAAACAGAACTATATACTCACAAACAGACCACACATAGATATACAGTGGAATTTTGTTATACCGGACCCCCTAGGAACCTCCCACGGTGTCCAGTATAACACGATTCCACTGTAATTCTCGACAATTAACACTGCAAGACACTTCTGCGTTATCTTTATAGCTAAACCACAGCTATAGCTTGGAAAATGAAAACCACTGAGGACATTGGGTGTCTGGTTTAGCGAGATTTGTACAGTACGATGCCATGATGTTACCGAGGTATGAGCCTCGTCTGAAGCAATTACTAAAACAGGGTGACACAGCACAGTGATACACTTGTATGACTATAATGATATTGTCTGCCAAAGGGCACCTGTTGACATGGCTAATGTTGCCACATATGTGGCTGTGACTGGAGAAATACGGCTTATGGGGTTTGTAGCCAGTGTAGCTGCTGATCAAATGGCACAGTCCTGTAGCCTAAAATGTATCTATATTGTTTGTCAGAAGCATGACGCGTGTTTCATTGATGGAATGGCAGATCCTGATCAGACTGTGCGGATGCACAGGCTGATCTGGATCTGCATTGGCCGCAAAACTCATAAGCCCCATTTCTCTGGAATAGACCAGTTTTATAAATAGGTTACCAATTTTGGAAACTCACAAGTAACTTCCTTTAGAATTATTGTTGGTGTATCATCCCTGACTTGGCGGATTTTGATATGACATGCATAGTTTTACAGTATCAACAACAAGAAGAAACTAAGCGTAAAAGCTTGTTTTCTATCCTTTTTAAAAGTGTATGTATTACATGTATGTATATCACTTGTCATAAAGAAATAAATATTGTTTAAACTAAGAAGAAACTAAACAATGTGACATCAAACCGACAAATTGAGACTGTCACTTCTAACATCAAGTACTCATTCAATAACATTTGTATAAGACTGGTGTATACATACACAGGCATTCCGCGTGTTTTGGCTTTCATCGGTATAACTCTATATATATGAACAAGGCTTCTAACTTTGGTCAGACACGACCTCGTATCATAACAAAATAGTGGTGGCAGGTGGGAGCACGCGATGGGTAATTTAACGATTGGGGTTCATCCTTACCGGAACCCCGACTGGAGACCTGGTTTGGCCCTCACATACGTCTTTGGCATTTTGTATGTGACAGTTGAATCTGGTTATACCCCTTATGTGAGTATTACGATATTTGTAATCCTATTTTAGGGGAAGGGGCCAAGTGGCTTTGGTGTGGTATGGACTTGGCACCAGGTCATGTTATTCTAATTTCAGGGCTGTTTAAAATTGTTATTTTCTATGCATTCTATGTATTTCTGCAGCATATCGATAATTCTTAAATGATCATATGAACTTGCCACTACAATATGGACGTTAGAGCCTTAAACATATTATTATACAAACAAAGTTTGAGGGGGTATATAGGAGTCAGCTTGTCGGTCGGTCGGTCTGTTGGAAATTCCCTTCCGCTCTATATCTTCTACACCCATGCATGGATTACCAAATGGCTTGGCACAAATGTTTCTCATGATGAGAAGGTGTGTCGCGATCAATAACCACACACCTACGTCCAAGGTCAAGGTCACAGTTGAAGGTCAAAGGTCAAACCTATTGAAATTCCCTTCCGCTCTATATCTTCTACACCGATGCATGGATTATCAAATGGCTTGGCACAAATGTTTCTCATGATGAGAAGGTGTGTCGCGATCAATAACCACGCACCTACGTCCAAGGTCAAGGTCACAGTTGAAGGTCAAAGGTCAAACCTATTGAAATTCCCTTCCGCTCTATACTTCTACACCGATGCATGGATTATCAAATGCCTTGGCACAAATGTTTCTCATGATGAGAAGGTGTGTAGCGATCAATAACCACGCACCTATGTCCAAGGTCAAGGTCACAGTTGAAGGTCAAAGGTCAAAACCTATCGAAATTCCCTTCCACTCTATATCTTCTACAACCGATGCATGGATTATCAAATGGCTTGGCACAAATGTTTCTCATGATGAAGAAGGTGTGCACGATCAATAACCACGCACCTACGTCCAAGGTCAAGGTCACAGTTGAAGGTCAAAGGTCAAACCTAATCGAAATTCCCTTCCGCTCTATATCTTCTACACCGATGCATGGATTATCAAATGGCTTGGCACAAATGTTTCTCATGATGAGAAGGTGTGTCACGATCAATAACCACGCACCTACGTCCAAGGTCAAGGTCACAGTTGAAGGTCAAAGGTCAAACCTATTGAAATTCCCTTCCGCTCTATATCTTCTACACCGATGCATGGATTATCACACTATGCCCAGGGTCAAGTTCACAGACTTGATGCGTTTGAAACCTTAACGCTCAGGTAGATGGCTTATAATCAAAAAGGCCTCGTTTTCTTTGGCTGCCAGTGGGGGTATTCGTGTGCCGACACACAGGTGGAAGACTCGGACCTATGACACCAAAAATATGCCTATTAAAAAAAATCCCATTACCCCACCCACTTGGTCTCGTACATTACCATATAGAAGATGGTAATGTACGAGACCAAGTGGGTGGGGTAATGGGATTTTTTTTAATAGGCATATTTTTGGTGTCATAGGTCCGAGTCTTCCACCTGTGTGCCGACAGGCCACATTTCTAGTTTTAATTGTTATGATACAAGGTTGTGTCCGACCTAGGAAAAGGAGCTGTAATTCGATATTATTTGCATAATTATGTTCTAACTATGATATTATAGCACGATAACAATAATTCTCAAATGTACATGTGCACTTTCCGCCAACATACTCACATTAGCGTTAATAAAATTGCGGAATGTGTTATGATACGACGTCGTGTCCGGCCAAAGTTAGAAGCCTTGTTCATATATATATATGTATATAGTTATACCGACGAAAGCCGAAACACCTGTGTGTACATATAGCTTACCTTTCAGTTATTAACCCTTACAATGCTGAATAAAAATTTGACGTTTGCTGTTTATTTTTTATGTTCCATTTTTCACATCAAAAAAATGGTTTTACATCAATTTAGAATCATTTCCAATGGAGCTGTAACCATGTTTTTACTGAGAGAATTAATAAAATATGACACAGCAGCAGAAGACTATTTTCGGTTCCCGCATTCTAAGGGTTTAAAGGTGATAAAAGGTTGACATGACATCAAACAACAATCCTGATTTGACTGCGTATTTTTCAAGTAGCCAGCAGGCACATAAAACAACATATTTATTGGCTTTTGCAGCTGATATAACACATTATTTTCAACACATAATACCGGTGTCACAGTAAATTCTCCCCCCTGGAAATCTCCCCCATCCCCCCCCCCAACCCACCCCCAGTCGAGCCTGGAAATATCCCCCCCCCCTGGGGAAGAATTTCCTAGGAAATTCTCCCCCCCCCTGGGGGAATATTTCCAGGCTTGATCCTAGGAAATACCCCACCCCCCCCCCAAATTCTCTCCCCCCACCCACCTGGAAATTCTCCCCCCCCCCCCCCCACCCAAAAGTTTGTGTTTGAATGCTACAAAGCAGAATTATTTCCCACCAAACATGTGCACATAGGTCTCACGGGACAGTGGGCAGCTAGCTTTAAAAAGGGGGTGGACGATTTTCTAAATACTTCACTACCGACCCTGTAAGTTACACCAGTGTGTCTAGAAAAATAGGTTTATGAATATTTCTTGACTTTGGGAGGCTTGACAAGGTGTATTTTTTAGAGTATTTCATAATTCTACGAAACTGAATGTTAGCTCCAGTTCATTTTGACATCTTGGAAAATGTCGCCTGCTATGCTGTCTCGCCGGTACGGTTTCGCGTCAGGAATTTAAGGTATTTTTCGGGCATGTTTGTAGCGAAAAATTTTGAGCTGGTTATGACCCCGCTTTGAAATCATTTTCAGAAAATGGTGTGGTGTTACAAGTGATAGAACAAGACATAACAAAGTATCTGTGCCTCATATTTTCATGAAAACAATTCCGATAAATTCAGTCGTGTTGAAACTTTTGGCCAAAAATAGGTGGGTGGGGTAACTTTGTAAAAAATTAATTGAACACATCTGATGCGGTTACAGAATTTTTATTGTGGCGCGCTATTTGTACTTCATTTGCGAGTATTTGTCAATACTTGTCGCAAGAGCCTCCTTAGCTGATTGTGAGAGGCGGTGATTTTTATAAGTCACCCGCCGCCCTCAGAAAACCAGTCAATTTTGGTTATTTTCAACCATCCCGTGATGCCATAGGCACAATGTATGTCATTTGGTAGTATAAGAAAGGGGAACATAAAAAATCACCTCACTCACACCCCACCCCAATCTACCATATGCATAGTGTAAGTCCCTTGATAGACAAGAATATCACAAGATTGGGGGAAGATTTCTGATCAAGTGAAAATGTTTGTGTAGAAATATCTACCATATGCATAGCGGATGTGAATGTCTCTTTGTAGACAAGAATAAACCCCCCTCCCTCATGATGAAATAATGTATGTTGGTGTAGAACAGATAGCATTTGGCATGTATTGAGAGAGGGGGGGGGGAGATTTTCCTAGGAAATATTCCCCCCCCCAACCATCTACCATATGCATGGCGGATGTGAATGTCTCTTTGTAGACAAGAATACCCCCCTCGCTCATGATGAAATATTGTATGTTGGTGTAGAACATATAGCATTTGGCATGTATTGAGGGAGGGGGGGGGGAGAGTTTCCTAGGAAATATTCCCCCCCACCATCTACCATATGCATAGCGGATGTGGGGTGGGGTGGAGAGGGGGGTAATTTTCCTAGGAAATTCCCCCCCCCCCCCCAACCATCTACCATATGTATAGCGGATGTGAATGTCTCTTTGTAGACAAGAATAACCCCCTCTCCCTCATGATGAAATAATGACATTCAGATACCATAGCGGATGATGAAATATTTATTCTCACCCCCCCCCCCCCCCCCCACCCCCCCCCCCCCCCCCCCCAACCATCCTATCATATGCATAGCGGATATGAATGTCTCTTTGTAGAGAAGAATAACTCACGATTGGGGGAGTATTTCTGATAATGTATGTTGGTGTAGAACAGTTAGCATGTGACGCATATTTGCGGGGGGCGGGGGGTAGGGGGGGTGGGGGGGAGGGGGGGGGGAGGGGGGGGGATTTTCCTAGGAAATATCCCCCCCCCCCCCCAACCATCTACCATATGCATAGCGGATGTGAATGTCTCTTTGTAGACAAGAATAACCCCCCCCCTCCCTCATGATGAAATAATGTATGTTGGTGTAGAACAAAGATAGCATTTGGCATGTACTTGAGGAAGGGGGGGGGGGAGGGGGAGATTTTCCTAGGAAATATCCCCCAACCATCTACCATAGCATAGCAGATGTGAATGTCTCTTTGTAGACAAGAATAACCCCCCTCCCTCATGATGAAAATAATGTATGTTGGTGTAGAACAGATAGCATTTGGCATGTTGAGGGAGGGGGGGGGGGAGGGGGGGGGGAGATTTTCCTAGGAAATATTTATTCTCCACACCCCCCCCCCCCCCCTCCCCTATCCATCTACCATATGCATAGCGGATGTGAATGTCTCTGTAGACAAGAATAACCCCCCACACCCCCCAACCACATCTACCATATGCATAGCGGATGTGAATGTCACTTTGTAGACAAGAATAACCCACGATTGGGGGAGTATTTCTGATGAAATAATGTATGTTGGTGTAGAACAGATAGCATTGTGGCATGTATTGGTGGGGGGGGGGGATTTTCCTAGGAAATATTCCCCCCCCCCCCCCGAACCATCTACCATATGCATAGCGGATGTGAATGTCTCTGTAGACAAGACTAATCATGGGCTATTCTTGTCTACAAAGAGACTTCACATCCGCTATGCATATGGTAGATGGTTGTGCGTGGGGGGGGGGGGGGGGGGAATATTTCCTAGGAAAATCTCCCCCCACCCCCCCCCCCCCCCACCCCCCCCCCCCCCCTTCAATACATGCCAAATGATATCTGTTCTTACACAACATACATTTCATTTCATCAGAAATACTCCCGCAATCACCTGCTATTCTTCTCTTCAAAGAGACAATCACATCCACTTTTCATATGGTAGATTGTGGGGGGGGGGGGGATATTTCCCCCCCCCCCCTCCTACCAATACATGGCACTTGCTGTCTGTTCTACACCAACATACATTATTTTGTTTCATCAGAAATACTCCCCCAATCGTGGGCTATTCTTGTCTACAAAGAGACGTCCACGTCCGCTATGCATATGGTAGATGGTGGCGGTGGGGGGAATATTTCCTAGGAAAATCTCCCCCCCCCCTACCAATACATGCCACATGCTATATCTTCACCAACTTTCATTTCATTTCATCACAATTACTCCCCCAATCACCTGCTATTCTTCTCCTTCTCTACAAAGAGAAATTCACACACATCCACTTCGCATATGGTAGATGTTGGGGGGGCGGGGGGGGATGGGTGAATATTTCCTAGGAAAATCTCCCTCCCCACCACCAATTCATGCCACATGCTGTCTGTTCTACAACAACATACATTATTTTGTTTCATGAAAAATACTCCCCCAATCATGTGCTATTCTTGTCTACAAAGTGACGTCCACATCCACTATGCATATGGTAGATGGTTGGGGGGGGATATTTCCTAGGAAAATCTCCCCCCCCCCCCCCTCCCTAAATACATGCCAAATGCTATCCATTTTACACCAACATATATTTCATTTCATCAGAAATACTCCCGCAATCACCTGCTATTCTTCTCTACAAAGAGACAATCACATCCACTTTGCATATGGTAGATAGCATATTTTTCTTATTTTCCATGAAAACACATCTTGGTATTTCATTAGAATTGTCTCCCAAGGAGACAATTTTAATGAAATGCCAAGATATGTTTTCATTTCGAAGCAAACTATTCAACAATTGCTGTCTGTTGATGTGTAAACAGTAGTGTGATTTCATTTTACCCAATTAAAATTTTGAAATACCCAATTGCTTCAGAAATTATGGAATGACAATACTCAATTACTAATTCCTTATCTGGAGCCCTGATAGTGTATTAAACATACCGTAATATACAAATATGTAAATGAGACTGCTAATTGTTAGGTATAGGGAGGTTCCATTGTCATTCGGATATATGGGCCCTGTGTATGCTTTGCCACCAAGAACCTACATTGTAACTGCAGATACGCTACAGCTAAAACCGTCACGAGCCGGTTCATCTGGATCTACACTGTTTGCCACTATACAGGTCTGTAGTGTTGAAAGGGTGAAGCACACAGAAATGTAATATGTGTCTTGTTACTAGACGTTTTGCTGTATTTTCTAACAAATGTGTTCATATACTCATTTTGAGGAATAGCTAATTCCTGGTATTGTCCCTAATTAATATATGTTCACAGCTCAGTCTTGACTAATCAACCTTCTTGATTGCGAGCATGAGAACGGAGTATGTGCTCTGAAAGTTTGAAAAGCATGGACATAGCACACTACATTTATTCTATCTCTGTCGGTGGCAGGCGGGAGCATGCGATGGGTAATTTAACGATCGGGGTTCATCCTTTATGGTCTCGGGGTACGTCTTTGACATTCTTCTTGTATGTGAGAGTTGAATCTGGTTATACCCCTTATATGACTAATATGATTATTCCTAATTCTATTACTTTTAGGGGAAGGAGCCAAGTGACTTTGGTGTGGTATGGACCTGGCACCATGTCAGGTTATTGTAATTTCAGGGCTGAATATATTTTTTCTCGATATAAATATTCCGTTCTGATTTTGGGATTTTCTCCCCAATGCAGCAGGTTAAATACAGGGTCAAACCCGTTGTGGTTCTTTAGTGAGAATATAGTAGCGATGGTCTGATATTCTATTCAACGTTTCATCTGTTTTATCATCTGGTAATGGACAATTGCTGTAATTTGAAGCTGATACAGTGCCGTTAATAGTACATATGTCTTTGTTCAGTTTTCTTATCTGATCATTGAGTGGATAATTTTCATATACGGCATTGCTATCTGATGTGTCCAAATCTTTTTTATTATCAACAGAGATTGTTGTATTTGTTGAACTTGCGCATATTTCAGGTGTTATATTATTTTTAATTGATTCATATAAATGGCTCTTTGTTTCGTCATGCATTATGGAATCAACTGTTGTGTGAATACTGTTTTCATTTATAATGCCCGTTGTGAGCAGTCCATTAGGAATACCTGCAATTGGTTGATTTTCTCTGGAAGTCATCTCACCATCTCTGATTGGTTGAGATTGTGTCCTTGCTGTTACCACAGTTCCCATTGGTACATTACTATTTTCAGGGATTGGTTGATATTCTAGATTATCCATTATCTCATCTCTGATTGGTTGAGAGCATTTCCTTGCTGTAACCGCATTTGCCATCGGTCCATTAATATTTTCAGGTATTGGTTGGTATTCGGGATTATTCATTATCTCATCCCTGATTGGTTGGTTATTTTGTCCAATAATTGCATTTTTTGCAATAGCCAGATAATCACCCTGATCGGGTAAATCAAATGAAGCCACACTCGATGGATCATTTGGAGCAGATGGAAGACTCAGATTCAGGTGTGTGTATTTGTGGGATGGCATGTCTTGTCTAGCACGTGACTTTTCATATTCAGCTGTGACTGCACGGTGAGTGGCCGGTGTGGCCAGGGCAGTGGGGGATTCTATCCGGGACGGCAATGCTGCACCAACACATCTAGTCTCTTCCACTGGTATAGACTGAAAGGAATGGATATTTTCTGTCATGTTATGCTGGAGCATGCATATGGGGTACCATGTGAGAAAACAAACTTCGGAACATTTTTGGCTAGTGTAAATTTTGATAATAATGTGTACTAATGCAATCAGAGATTGGTTAAAAATGCTATTAAGGTGCATAAACCATGTTCCATTTGTAGACTAGAATGATGACTAGCCTTAGAATCTGATCAGATGGTAGCAAACAGTGTAAGGTATGTTTTCTCTGCCGGCGGCCCATATTCACAACTTCTTGTTTTCTATAAGCATATCCTATTTTATTAAAAATGGAAATGGATATACAAGTACAGTCCAACCTACGGAGCCCCGCAGGGGGCATGGATTTTTTTTTATTAATTCATTCCCACAAAATAACAATTTGGTCCCTCCATTTAACAACTTGGTTCCCTCAAATTATAAATTCGTTCCTACGATATAACAAATTGTTCCCACAAATTAACAATTCATTCCCATGGGAACAAATTGTTATTTTGTGGGAAGGAATTATTAAATTGAGGGAACAAATTGTTAATTCGTGGGAACGAATTGTTAAATTGAGGGAACAAATTGTTATTTTGTGGGAACGAATTGAGGGAACTAATTATTATTTTGTGGGAACTAATTAATAAAATAAAAAAGTCTATGTCCCCTGCGGGGCTCTGTACAAACCTGTGTTAAAGCCCACCTCAGAATAGCAACTAGAAATGGACGCTTGTCGACAAGCGCATGTGTATCCCCCTCCCCAGATACACAAGTAGTTTGAAAAAAGGGTGTTCGAGTTATGCTCCGGAGACAAAATCAGTGTGCGGAAAAACAAAGGGAGATAACTAAAAAATTAGTGATGCAAGAGTTGTCATTCTTGTGTGACACATCTTTAGGGTTGTGGTCTATGCATGTGTGAAGTTTCATGAAAATATTCCAAGGGGTGTTCGAGTTATGCTCCGGACACGAAATCAGTGTATGAAACAACAAAGGGAGATAACTAAGAAATTAATGACGCATGAGTTGTCATTCTTGCGCGCGACACACCTTTGGGTCGTGGTCTATGCATGTGTGAGGTTTAATGAAAATATTCCAAAGTGTGTTTGAGTTATGCTCCGGACACGAAATCAGTGCATGAAACAACAAAGGGAGATAAGTACCAAGAATTCCGTGGAATCAAATGCCTCGCCTTGTCCCGCCTTGACTTCGAGCCTGGGCCCGAAAGCAATTTTCACTGGCCTGAACATATTATACAATTATTGACTAGTGAGCCATAGAATATCAGATTATATTCTATGGCTCACTAGTCAGTAATTGTTTTATTATATGATAATAGTCTGTATATAGCACTTACGACCTTATGCTACTAGACAAAAATTGAAAAAGAATTTGAAGAAAAAAAAATGGAAAAAAAGAATGGATTTTTTTTTTTTAAAAATTGAAAATAATAATGCTCGCTACTGGAGCCCAGAATTTTTTTTAATAGTCCTATATTTATCTACATATCATATCTGCACAGGTCCACATATTGCCACAATATTGTCAACACAGTTTACGGAAATGTAATATAATAATTTACCTGTATAAATTAGTGATAAGTTAGTGGTCAGTTAGTGGTCAGTTAGTGGTCAGTCTGGACATTTGCACATGCTAGCACATGCACAGGTGAATGGTTCTCCCAGTCACTATTGTTCAACCGGAGAAGGCTATTGTTCTCTCTACAGGTAAGGTATACAGAGCACACGAGAAAACGGGTCTTCATGCATTATTGTCCAGTTTGTAGAGTGCGTGAAACAAAAAAGGGAGATAGCTAAAAAAATAGCTACACAAGAGTTGTCATTCTTGTGCGCGACACACCTTCGGGTCGTGGTCTATGCATGTGTGAAGTTTCATGAAAATATTCCAAAGGGTGGTCGAGTTATGCTCAATCAGTGTGCGAAACAAAAAAGGTGAGATAACTGAAAAATTAGCTATGCAAGAGTTGTCATTCTTGTGCGCGACACACCTTCGGGTAGTGGTCTATGCATGTATGAAGTTTCATGAAAATATTCCAAAGGGTGTTCGAGTTCTGCTCCGGACAAGAAGTGTCTGCGGCGGACGTGGACACGCGGACTATGTTCGGTGTCAAATCCATAGTATCCCCCGACTTTCGTCCGAGGGATACAATTAGCTGTCTATAGCAGCCACGTTTTTGTTTCCCAATTATTCAATTTACGATACTACATAAATGAACCTGTGAACAAAGACCACCTGGGAATAAAGATCAGTTTTCTCTTCCCATGTCTGGCCTTTATTCACAGGTTTGACTGTATAATAAAGAGGATCTCATACATATACATTTAATCCACATACTTGTCATCTTGACTGGAATTGTGTAGTTTGTCTTCATTATTGCATTTTTACACAAATGAGTCGTAATACATGGTAAACATTTTGTACCACTGTACCAAGAAACATGGATCCTTGACTATAACAATGTCTGATCTTGTACTCAAGTTTCAACTTGAAATTAAATGGTTTGGTTGGCCATGTGTGAGGAGCAGCACAGATTCACCAATGCAAACTGTATGAATTGGGCCATCCATATGAGTATATCCTTGGATGGTGGTACAGCATTGGATTTGAACACCTGTAGCCTATTTCACCAACATTGCAAAATGTATTTTTCTAGCAAAGTATACTTTGAGGCAGTAATCATTTATTTTTCCTGAAATGAATTATTTCATATAGAACTAATGACTGCATATATTTGATGATTAAAAGTATGCAGACTTATTAATAATAATACATGTAATGTGATAATGTAATAAATTCAGTATGATAAAAATTAATAAATTTATCCTAAAATTGAAAAATTCTCCCTCAAAGTATACTTTGCTAGAAAAGCATACTTTTCAATGTTGGTGAAATAGGAGGGTGTAGGTTCAATTCCTGCCCAGTGGGTGGTTGGTCGGGAACACGCGACCGGTAATTCAACGATCAGGGTTCATCCTTACCGGAATTCCGACTGGAGACCTGGTTTGGCCCTCACATAAGTCTTTGGCATTTTGTATGTGACAGTTGAATCTGGTTATACTCTTATGTGAGTATGGACCTGGCACCAGGTCAGGTTATTCTAATTTCAGGGCTGAATATTCTTTTTGTTGATGTAAATATTCCGTTCTGATTTTTGGGATTTTCCCTCCAATGCATCGGGTTAAAACGTGATTGAACCCGTTTGCCAGCCTTACATGACCTTAGCTGTTGATATGTCGTTAAACACCAATAAACAAACAAACAAACAATTCCTGCCCTAGGCATGACAAAAATACTTTCCAAAGTATTTCCATCCCAATTTTGTGACCTTCTCAAAATGTATGTGCAACAGTCTGTAATCAAGGTCCTGGTGGCACAGACAGTTTGAACTGACCAACAACCCTATAACCATAATTATTTGGACACCATTTATTTGGGGAAACGCAAAATATTATTTCCCCACAATGTGCCAATATTTAGGGTTAGTATGGCAGTACTGGTTTAATCACAATAACAATGTATTTGGATACAATTTGCTTTGGGAAACCCCTATTTAATAGGGGTTTCCCAAAGCAAAATGTGTGCAAATATTTAGGGTTAATACAGTATACCTGAGTAGAATGTATGACTGTCCTGCTTGTTGGAGTATGTTGCCTGCATTGTACGAGACGTATGGTCCTCGTGCAATCTCTGGCTTTCCTGTTAAAATATCAGAGTTCCAGAAAATGCACCTGTGGATGTATGTTACCTATTTATTTTAGCTGAATAGTACTTGTACAATATTATACAATACAACAATTTGAAAGTCTTGATTGATATCCAAAATGAGGTGTAAACAATTAAAAAAGGTTGAAAATTAATTTATTTAGCTTGGAAAAAAACAACAACTTCAAATTCTTCCAGCTCAAATAAGTGAATTTTCGACTGTTTTTGAAGAGCATTTCCATTTGTTATGCCCCCTACGTGATAGCAGGTCAAGGGGGCATATTGCATTGCTCTTGAGGTTCTGTACGTCTGTCCGTCTGTGTACATTTACGTTAAAAAGTCAAAAAGTTTATAAGAGTTTCTCCAACATGTAATATCGTCAATATTACGTGAAGGATTGATTTGATTCTTGGAAACTGAAATCATCTGAACGTTTGTCACACAGTCGCGCCACCATTAACACAACCTTGACTTTGGTCACCTTCGAAATGTCGCTGAAGCACTTAGCCATCTTGTTGCATCAAAAAGTTTGTAAGAGTTTCTCCAACATGTAATATCTTCAATATTATGCAAAGGATTACTTCGATACTTGGACACTTGAATTACCAGAACATTTGTCACACACTTGCGCCACCATTAATGTAATACAGGTCATTCTCATTATCTCGAAGTCGAATGGACTGATGAAAATATATCGACATATCTGAACTTCGAGATAACAATTCACCAAATTTATCGGGGAAAAAATCCGAGCAAAATCGCTTCAGAAATGCCTCTTTACTTTATTTCCGGGTTTTCATAAATCGTGGCTTCAGTTTATTCTAAGCTGTTTTCGTAATTAAGAGACGATTTACTTATTGCTACACCGTTTAATTAATTTTTCTGTTAAATAGATTAGATATCACATTAAGTTTAATTGATTGATTATGGTTTTAAGTGAACTGCTTGAACTGGTCATGCAACTTTAAACGCATTTTAGCGGCGGCGGTGTCTTTGGTTTCTATAAACGTGTGAAAACTTACCTGAGTTAATCGTGCTGATTCAGACTTGGCAGCGCCGGGCGCTTAATTTTTGCATCGACATATCAGAATACAAATGTGAAGGAAACATACTATTGGGACTCGATTTCCACTTCGACTAAACTGATATATCGACATATCCGATATTGAGTTATCAGGAGTAAAATATATGATCTATATAGGGAATTTTTCCGGGACCTGGGACGTATATCGAGATATGCAGGTATATCGAGATAAACGATATCGAGATAACGAGATTCAGCTGTATCTTCAATATTATGCAACGGATTACTTTGATATTTGAATTACCTGAACATTTGTCACACACTTGTGCCACCATTAACACGACCTTGACCTTTGTCAGTTTCGAAATGTCGCTGAAACACTTGGCCATTTCGTTGTGTCTAACAGTTTGTAAGAATTTTGTTTCTCCAACAGTTAATATCTTCAATATTATGCGAAGCATTGCTTCGATACTTGGGCACTTGAATCACCTGAACTTTTATTAAACACTTGTGCCACCATTAACATGACTTTGACCTTCGTCGCCTTCGAAATGTCGCTGAAACACTTAGCCATTTTGTTTTGTGGCGTTGCCTCGTTTCTTGTTCTAGTTTATGATCCAGTATGCCAGAGGGCATACCCATGTTTTACAAACATAATCTCTATTTTTCTTTTGTTTCGTTTAGGAACCTTAACAAATCTTCGCTGTGTATGTATGGATGAAAGGTCGAATGATCCAAGATTATGCTACAGTTGACTGTTGTTACCTGTGCGCCCCCGGGAAGAAAACGCAGATGACTGCTGTAGCCAGTGAGCCTATAGCTAGTCCGAGGACCACCGGGCCCGCAGCCTGTCCAACAGTTAACTCATCCAGACCCTCACAACTAGAGGCAGCTACAATGGGAACCAATACACTTTATTGGATATTTTCCGTAAATGACTTCGAAGTTGACGAAATTTTCATAGCAAATGCGGAATTATGCATTTGATATGAACATTTTGTCATTTTTCACAATGTCTGTAAATATAGGCCCATTTAACTGTTTTGACTGAATAAATGGGGCTTATGGTATTTCTGACCAGTGTAGCTCCTGATCAAATAACACATTCCTGTGTCCTGATAACAAAATATATTGCTTGTTAGAAGCATGATGGGTGTTTCAGAGATGGAATGGCGAACAGTGCAGATCCTGATCAGACTCTGCGGATGCACATACAGGCTGATCAGGATCTAAACTGGTAGCAAAACCCATAAACCCCATTTCTCCAGTCAAAGACACATATTAAAAAAAGTTACAGAACTTAAGGTGGGTGGCAGGTGGGAGAATGCGATGGGTAATTTAACGATCGGGGTTCATCCTTACCGGAATTCCGACTGGAGACCTGGTTTGGCCCTCACATACGTCTTTGGCATTTTGTATGTGACAGTTGAACCTGGTTATACCCCGTATGTGAGTATTACGATATTCGTAATCCTATTGTAGGGGAAGGAGCCAAATGACTTCGGTGTGGTATGGACCTGGCACCAGGTCAGGTTATTCTAATTTCAGGGCTGAATATATTTGTTCTCGATGTAAATATTCCGTTCTGATTTTGGGATTTTCCCGCCAATGCAGCAGGTTAAAATGGGATCGAACCCGTTTGCCCGGCCTTACATGACCTTAGCTGTTGATAGGTCGTTAAACACTAATAAACAAACGAACAAACAAACAAACGAACAAACAAACAAACAAACAAACAAACAAACAAACAAACAAACAGCTCAGGCTCAGCCAATCAAAGTGATTGATTGCGAGTTGAGATTGCCAATAGATGCTCAGAAACGTTGACATAGGCGTAAGAATAATGCAGGCATTTGTGTAGCCGAGAATAGCCAAATGTGTGGTACATGTTTACCGTAATAACCATAAATATGTGGACACCATATAAAACCAAATGAATACAACCATACTGGCTCTAAACATTGGGACACTCTTTGTTGTGGGAAACATTAGAGTTGTGGGTGGTTGGTCGGGCGAACACGACGACGTAAATTAACGATAAGTGTTCCTAAGGAATCACGATTTGCTTTGTTTCTATTTTTGGCTCTTTTGTTACCTGGGAGTTGAATTGGGTTATTGCCCATTTTAAAAGTAGTAAGATTATTATTACTGATTCTACTGCTTTTGGGAGGGGACCCAAGTGATTCTGGTGTGGCATCACATCAGGCATCAGATCAGGATTATTCTGATTTTTCTTTTTTTATTGTAAATATTCAGTTCTGATATTGGGAGTTTCCGCCCATTTGTACATTTACTTGAACATGTACTTATACTTGTACAGGTAATATATGGGATTTAGTACTAAACCCATTGATCCGGCCGTAAATGACCTTAGCTGTTGATAGGCTGTTAAACCCCAACAAACAAACATACTGGCCCTAAACATTGGACACTCTTTGTTGTGGGAAACCAGATATTTATATGTGTTTCCAAGAATAAATGTGTTCGAATAGTTAGGCTTATTACGTATGTTAGATACAAAAAAATTATTGATTTTTTTGTATCTAACATACCGCAATAAACCTAACTAGTGGCCCACCTTGAGCTTCTCTTCCGCCATTTGCTTGGAGATGATTGTTTGGAATGGCACACGTTGTAGCTGACAGCTGAGTTTTGTAGCAGACTCCTGGGTCTAGCCTTGTGTCGCAGAAAGGGCAGCTGGGTATGATGGCGATATCTGAAGGCAAATGGATGGTGTCGACCCTTACAAGATACAAGCTAGATACAGCTTCAAGATTTTATTACCAATTATGGGTCCACAAAAGACAAATAATTTCATACTTTGATTATAATGAGTTGAAAACAAGACAACGAGCAAGAACAATCTGAAACTGTGACAGTGAAATATGGATCAATAGTACATGCAGATAGAAACAACTGAATTAGTAGCTGCAGTGATGAACATGATCATGGGTCTGGTCAACAAGCACAGCCAATGCCCATAAGCCCAAGTTTCGCAGCCACAGGCCCAGTTATGAAAAGTATACATGTAATAATGTCAAATGGACAAACTTACAGGGCCAGATTAAACTATTGTCGTCTGTGTTACCAATTAATCAAACATGAAACAATAGGTGACCAAAATACTTTGTCCCAGCCTTTCAACTCTGCATTGTAGCAGTGGAAATAACAGCCGACATATTATGAGTATTTAAAACACGCCTTACCCCCGGTGTCGTAGTCAGCGTATGTCCGTCCGTCTGTCCGTCTTCAAAACTTAACATTGGGGGAAATTTGTTATACTTTCTGTTTCCTTTCACTCAATTTCTTGATAGTTCACACTTGCCTCCTCTAATGATATTCTATGAGTTTCTCATCACCTATAGGGGCCATTGAGTCGACAGACCACAGTTTCTAGTTTCTGTTTCCTTTCACCCGACTTCTTGACGTTTCACACGTGCCTTCCTCTAATGGTTCTCTATAATACCATGCAAAATCCAGGACCCTCAGACTTCCGCTAACTCCAAGGCCAAGGTCACAGTGTTCGTGTTTTCACAAACTTAACATTTGGGGAACTTTGTTATACTTTCTGTTTCCTTCCTTCTGCCTCACTTCTTGATATTTCACACATGCGTTCCTTTAATGGTTCTCTGTCATGCCGTGACAAATCCGCAACCCTCAGAGCCCCCCCCCCCCTCCCCCCCCCATGCGATCGGGGATCATCCTATCTGGAGCTTTATTGTGGGTGACAGGTGGGAGCATGCGATGGGTAATTTAACGATCGGGGATCATACTATCTGGAGCTTCATTGTGGGTGACAGGTGGTAGCATGCGATGGGTAATTTAACGATCGGAGATCATACTATCTGGAGCTTCATTGTAGTTGACAGGTGGGAGCATACGATGGGTAATTTAACGATCGGGGATCATCCTATCTGGAGCTTCATTGTGGGTGACAGGTGGGAGTATGCGATGGGTAATTTAACGATCGGGGATCATCCTTGTTGTAATCCCACAGATATTTGGCTTTAAATTTCCATTAGTTATGCGCTCTCCACTCCATGGGGATTTTAGGCTGCCTCCATTAAAATCATGTGATACGCAACCGCGACGTGACGTAGTTGTAAAGCGTATCTGCCCCATGGGTGTTTAACAGGGACGACACATTTGTGGCTGTGATTGGAGAAATGGGGTTTTGGGATTTGTCACCAGTATAGCTCCTAATCAAATATAATACTTATGTAGCCTGATAACGATACATATTGCTTAGAATCATGACATGTGTTTCATTGATGGAAAGGTAAACAATCCAGATCCTGATCAGACAGTGCAGATTGTGCACCCATCAGACTGCTGCATTTGCAAGCTGATCTAGCTCTATACTGGTGGCAGAGACAATATGCCAGGTTTAGTAAGATAGTGAACCATATTTCACATCAAAGAGTGTCACATACTGCCAAAGAGTGTCACATACTGCCATCTGAATTTCAAAGATATTGTAGTCCCTTGGTTCCAGGCATGTTTCTGTTGGTCGTAAAACATATTTACACAGCACATGAGAAAACACCACTTGTTGCTGTGTCATTATATATTTCATTAGGTAGATCCTGCTTCTGAGTTTGGCAAAATTTTATTTTTACTTTAATTTCAGTTGTATTCAGGCAAATAAATAAAATGAAATCTGATTAGGGGCTACACCATTCATTTGACATTGTATAGTGCGGTACCGTACTGTAGACTTTGTATTTTGCTGGTTGCAAACATGATCCTGTCTGTTTTGTAATGAAACAAGTCATTTGTTTTAGGTGGAAATCTCCCTCAAAATTGTTACTAAAATGTCAGTATGGTACATAAGAAAACACACCAGTGCATTAGATCATCCGTATAATCATGAATATGATTGTTTCAATTCGTGAGTAATGTATTACACTGCAGATTGTAATGATTGTTTGACTGGACGACTAACAGTGCATACGCTGATCAGACCGTGCCGGGTGCTGACAGGTCTGGGTCTACACTGATTGTAAACACAATAAGCATGGCTTAGTTAGATTAACTATTAATGTAGACATGTAACACGCGTCTGGATAAAGGTGTGAACAACAAGTGTTGACTTGTGGACAAGATATATACAGAAATGGAATATTTCGATTTTATCAACATACGTATTACGAGGTCGATTTTGTTAGTTTATTAACCTGATTATATATTAATTACAACTTGGGGATGTTTTGGTCAAATAGGTGCCGTTTTTACCTGGGATCGCTTTGACCCGGGGCCGTATTGACCAGCTCCAATTTTACCGATTAGGTGATATGCTTGTACACAGCCCCGCACTGTGACGTCACGGCTATCCAAGACGGCGACTTACAGGCGATTTGAAGCCAGTTACAAAACATAATAATGGCATTGATCATTTTTTTTTGTCACTACGTTATATACCGCGTTCGTGTTATTTCGTTATTATTTAATATGAATCCAGCGAGTCCGTTCCTATCTTTTAAACTAGTGTCGTCTGCTGTGTATATGCACCGGTCTCGGTTTCAATTATGTTATAACTTATAGAACCCTTTAAGGATTGCTTAACTATTTCAATACAGGGGAAAGCATTACTTGAGAGAAGGGGGAGGCATTACTTGAGAGAAGGGGAGGCATTACTTGAGAGAAGGGGAGGCATTACTTGAGAGAAGGGGAAGACATTTCTTGAGAGAAGGGGAAGACATTACTTCACAGAAGAGGAAGGCATTACTTGAGAGAAGGGGAAGGTATTACTTGAGAGAAGGGGAAGGTATTACTTGAGAGAAGGGAAGACATTACTTGAGATAAGGGGAAGACATTTCTTGAGAGAAGGGAAAGACATTACTTGAGATAAGGGGAAGACATTTTTATTGAGAGAAGGGGAAGGCATTCCTTGAGAGAAGGGGATCACATTATTTGAGAGAAGGGGATCACATTACTTGAGAGAAGGGAGTGATAATACTTGAGAGAAGGGGGACGCATTATTTGAGAGAAGGGGATGACATTACTGGAGAGAAAGGAGTTACATTACTTGAGAGAAGGGGAAGACATTATTTGAGAGAAGGGGATGACATTGCTTGAGAGAAGGGAGTGATAATACTTGAGAGAAGGGGGACGCATTATTTGTGAGAAGGGGATGACATTACTGGAGAGAAAGGAGTTACATTACTTGAGAGAAGGGGGAGGCATTATTTCAAAGAAGGGGAAGGCATTACTTGAGTGAAGGGGGTGGCATTACTTGAGAGAACGGATTAACATTACTTGAGTACTTGGGAGAAGGGGAAGACATTACTTGAGACATGGGGATGACATTACTTCAGAGAATGGGAAGGCATTACTTGAGGGAAAGGGATGGCATTACTTGAGAGAAGGGAGTAACATTACTTGAGAGAAGGGGAAGACATTACTTGAGAGAAGGGAGATACATTACTTGAGAGAATGGAGAAGAAGACATTACTGGAGAGAAGGGGTGACATTACTTGAGAGAATGGGATGCCACTACTTGAGAGAAGGGGGTGACATTACTTGAGAGAAGGAGGTGTGCCATTTCTTGGTGAATGGGAATGCATTACTTGAGAGAAGGGAGAAGAAATTACTTATGAGAAGGGGGAATTGGAAATTAGGTATTATTGCTTGATGGAGAGGAGGGGAATACATTGCTTGATAGAAGGGGAATACATAACTTGACAGAAGGGATGACATTTCTTGAGATAATGGGATGACATTGCTTGAGAGAAGGGGATGACATATATTGAGAGAAGGGAGATTTTGCATTATTTCAGTGAAGGAGATGACATTACTTGAGAGAAGGGAATGCCATTACTTGAGAGAAGCGGGTGACATTACTTGAGAGAATGGGAAGAGGGAATTACATTACTTGGGAGAAGAGGAATGCATTACTTGAGAGGATGGGGGAAGAAAGAAAATTACTTAAGAGAAGGGAGAATTGGTAATGATATTATTACTTGAGATGAGGGGAAGACATTACTTGAGAGAAGGGGAATACATTACATGAGAAAACGGGAGGGGGAGACATTACTTGAGGAATTATATTATTACTTGAGAGAAGGGGAAGATATTATTTGAGAGAAGTTGGTGACACTACTTGAAAGAAGGGGAAGACATGACTTTAGAGAACGGGAAGATAAGACTTAACAGAAGGGAAGACATGACTTGAGAGAAGGGGAAGACATGACTTGAGGGAAGGGAAGACAAGACTTAACAGAAGGGAAGACTTGACTTGCGAGAAGAGGATGACATTACTTGAGAGAAGGGAATGCCATTACTTGAGAGAAGGGGGTGAGATTACTTGAGAGAAGGGGAATACATTACTTGGGAGAAGAGGAATGCTTTACTTGAGAGGAGGGGGAAGAAATTACTTAAGAGAAGGGAGAATTGGTAATGATATTATTACTTGAGATGAGGGGAAGACATTACTTGAGAGAAGGGGAATACATTACATGAGAAAACGGGAGGGGGAGACATTACTTGAGGAATTATATTATTACTTGAGAGAAGGGGAAGATATTATTTGAGAGAAGTTGGTGACACTACTTGAAAGAAGGGGAAGACATGACTTTAGAGAACGGGAAGATAAGACTTAACAAAGAAGGGAAAGACATGACTTTGAGAGAAGGGTGGGAAGACATGCTTGAGAGAAGGGAAGACAAGACTTAACAGAAGGGAAGACATGACTTGCGAGAAGGGGATGACATTACTTGAGAGAAGGGAATGCCATTACTTGAGAGAAGGGGTTGAGATTACTTGAGAGAAGGGGAATACATTACTTGGGAGAAGAGGAATGCTTTACTTGAGAGGAGGGGGAAGAAATTACTTAAGAGAAGGGAGAATTGGTAATGATATTATTACTTGAGATGAGGGGAAGACATTACTTGGGAGAAGGGGAATACATTACATGAGAAAACGGGGTGGGGGGGGCGACATTACTTGAGGAATTATATTACTACTTGAGAGAAGGGGAGAAGGGGAAGATATTATTTGAGAGAAGTTGGTGACACTACTTGAAAGATGGGGAAGACATAACTTGAGAGAAGGGGACGATAAGACTTAACAGAAGGGAAGACATGACTTGAGAGAAGGGGAAGACATGACTTGAGAGAACTGAAGACAAGACTTAACAGAAGGGAAGACATGACTTGAGAGAAGGGGATGACATTACTTGAGAGAAGGGAGATACATTACTTGAGATAAGGGAGAAGGAGAAGACATTGCTTGAGAGAAGGGAGATGCATTACTTGAGAGAAGGGAGAAGGAGAATACATTGCTTGAGAGAAGGGAGTGACATTACTTGAGAGAAGGGGAAGACATTATTTGAGAGAATGGGATGACATTACTTCAGAGAAGGGAGTGATAATACTTGAGAGAAGGGGGACGCATTATTTGAGAGAAGGGGATGACATTACTTGAGAGAAGGGAGTTACATTACTTGAGAGAAGGGGGAGGCATTATTTGAGAGAAGGGGATGACATTACTTGAGAGAAGGGGAAGACATTATTTGAGAGAAGGGGATGACATTACTTGAGAGAAGGGAGTGATAATACTTGAAAGAAGGGGGACGCATTATTTGAGAGAAGGGGGTGACATTACTTGAGAGAAGGGAGTTAAATTACTTGAGAGAAGGGGGAGGCATTATTTGAGAGAAGGGGATGACATTGCTTGAGAGAAGGGGACGACATTATTTCAGAGAAGGGGAAGGCATTACTTGAGTGAAGGGGGTGGCATTACTTGAGAGAAGGGATTGACATTACTTGAGAGAAGGGATTGACATTACTTGAGAGAAGGGGAAGACATTACTTGAGACATGGGGATGACATTACCTCAGAGAATAGGAAGGTATTACTTGAGAGAAAGTGATGGCATTACTTCAGAGAAGGGAGTAACACTACTTGAGAGAAGGGGAAGACATTACTTGAGAGAAGGGAGATACATTACTTGAGAGAAGGGAGAAGGAGAATACATTACTGGAGAGAAGGGGGTGACATTACTTGAGAGAATGGGATGCCACTACTTGAGAGAAGGGGGTGACATTACTTGAGAGAAGGAGGTGTGCCATTTATTGGTGAATGGGAATGCATTACTTGAGAGAAGGGAGAAGAAATTACTTATGAGAAGGGGGAATTGGAAATTATATTATTACTTGAGAGGAGGGGAATACATTGCTTGATAGAAGGGGAATACATAACTTGACAGAAGGGATGACATTTCTTGAGAGAATGGGATGACATTGCTTGAGAGAAGGGGATGACATATATTGAGAGAAGGGAGATTTTGCATTATTTCAGTGAATGGGATGACATTACTTGAGAGAAGGGAATGTCATTATTTGAGAGAAGGGGGTGACATTATTTGAGAGAATGGGAAGACATTACTTGGGAGAAGAGGAATGCATTACTTGAGAGGAGGGGGAAGAAATTACTTAAGAGAAGGGAGAATTGGTAATGATATTATTACTTGAGATGAGGGGAAGACATTACATGAGAAAACGGGAGGGGGAGACATTACTTGAGGAATTATATTATTACTTGAGAGAAGGGGAAGATATTATTTGAGAGAAGTTGGTGACACTACTTGAAAGAAGCGGAAGACATGACTTGAGAGAAGGGGAAGATAAGACTTAACAGAAGGGAATACATGACTTGAGAGACGGGGAAGACATGACTTGAGAGAAGGGAAGACAATACTTAACAGAAGGGAAGACATGACTTGAGAGAAGGGGATTACATTACTTGAGAGAAGGGAGATACATTACTTGAGAGAAGGGAGGAGAAGACATTGCTTGAGAGAAGGGAGATACATTACTTGAGAGAAGGGAGAATGAGAATACATTGCTTGAGAGAAGGGAGATACATTACTTGAGAGAAGGGAGATACATTACTTGAGAGAAGGGAGAAAGAGAAGACATTGCTTGAGCGAAGATGATACATTACTTTAGAGAAGGGAGAATGAGAAGACATTGCTTGAAAGAAGGGAGATACATTACTTGAGAGAAGGGAAAAGGTAATGCCATTAAGGAGAAGACATTACTTGAGAGAAGGAGGAGACATTACTTGAGAGTAGGTGATGGCATTACTTGAGAGAAGGGAAATACATGACTTGAGAGAAGAGGGAAGACATTACTTGAGAGAAGGGGTGACATTACTTGAGGGAGGGGGGAGAAATTACTTGAGAGAGAAAAAAAACGTAAAAGGGTTCAACTTCCCAACAACAGCTAAGGTCATATAGAGATGGGACCACAGTTTAGTCTCATCCGACAGACCAGTGGGATGGAAATACTATAACAGTATTGTTGATGCCCTAGGCGATGTTTGAACCCACAACCTTCGGTTTGGAAGTCAGATGTTCTAACCCGTAGGTCACAACCCATCCCTATTACTTGAGAGCAGGGGATGCCATTACTTGACAGAAGGGGGTGGCATAACTTGACCGAAGTGAAATACTTCACTTGAGAGAAGGGAAATACATTACTTGAGAGAATGTGAGACATGACTTGAGAGAAGGGTAAGACATATTATTTGAAGGAAAGGGAAGACATTACTTGAGAAAAGGGGAATACATATACTTGAAGGAAGGGAAATACATTACTTCCTCTTCTCCCAAAGTAATGGCGCCACCTAAAGGTGGCGCCATTACTTTGAGAGAAGGGGAATACATTACTCGAGAGAAGTGGATGACATTACTTGATTGTAAACAACAGAGACAAACACTTACATTTCCGCAAGCTTTCGCAGTCAAACCAGGGTCCATCTGTCCGACACAGGTTCCAGTGGCTGTCCAGAAGGTCATACCCTGTACACTGACCGACGTACGTACGGACGAAATGCTCTATGTAACCTACCAGTGTTTGATCACTGGAATTATAAATACAGTCGAACCTTGAGGACCAGTGGGACCCTGATCATCCAATGATTCATGCATAATTGCTTCATTAATGTGATGGGATATATGCATAACATACATTACTATATCCTACATGGTGCATAAAGTTGCCACGTCGGCCATCTTTGTGTGTACAAGCCATCGGCCAGTTTTAGCTCTTGTTACGTTTGAAACCTACCACTAATAATATGACAACACATTAATAACATTTTGTACAACGCGATGGGTAGACATCAGACTACACCGTGCTATTCCTTGTTTTCATCAAATGTATATACAAAGTCTGATATCTGAAGGGTCTGTTGACCCTTTGTTAAAATGTTTGAGAATTCAGTAGACAGCGTAACAGTAAGAACCATACACAGTGCTGTAGATATTGTAATGTATTTTCAGTATTTCAGCTGGTCCGGTTAGCTCTAAGCTCTAGCACGAGACCAGCTCAATCAACCGATGACCAAAATACTGAACGCTGAGCTATATGGAAGTACGTAACATATTATTGCATCTTAGACCAGCTACCTCTAGCATGGTCTAGGTTACTCAGCATGATGAACTGCTTATATATTTCTAAGCTGGCAGCCTCACGTTGGACGCCAAAATATGTAACGTATTTTTCCTATCTCATCTGGTCCGGCTAGCTCAAGCACGAGACCAGCGTAATCATCCTATGATAAATATACCGATGGCTGAGCTACATGTGGCAGCCGCACGTTGGGCGCCAAAATTGTGTAACGCCCAGCTAGCTCTAGCATGGTCTAGGCTATTGGGCATGCTGCACGCTATATTTGCAAGTTCAAGTGGCAGTTCCCCGTTGGGCGCCAACATTATGTAACGTAGTATGCCTCTGACGGTCCGGCTAGCTCAAGTAAGAGACCAGCGTTCACGGCTGGCATCAGCTGTCTACAGTCTGAGCAGCCGTGCTATCAACTTATCAATATGTTGAGCACCAAGTTACATTAAATTCTGCCACTCAGCAGCCTAACTAATATTCTCATAAGTCGGGTCCAGCTTGACAACCGAATGATATAATTCTACCATTCCTGGTATCAAGCTGGGCCGGTATAACTGGTTTCTCAGTGGTGGTTGGTCGGGCAAACGTGACGGCTTAAATTAACGGTATGGGTTCCTCCTTATAGGAATCACGATTTGCCTGGTTTGGCCCTCGGGTACATTTTTATCGTTGGCTCTTTTGTTACCTGTGAGTTGAATTGGGTTATAGCCCATTATAAAAAAAGTATTAATGATCCTACTGCTTTTGGGAGGGGGCCAAGTGATACTGATGTTGCGAGGACCTGATATTAGATCAGGATTATTCTTATTTCAGGGTTGAATATATTGTTTTTTTATTGTAAATATTCAGTTTTTAGGATTTCCCCCCATGTGTATATGCACTTGAACATGTACATGTACTTGTACATGTACTATATGTCATTTAGTAGTACTAAACCCATTGACCCAGCCTTAAATGACATTAGATGCTGATAGGCCGTTAAACCCCAACAAACAAACAAAAACAAACATCGAGAACTGGTTTCTCAGCCCGTCTCATGCGGCGAGGCTGAGACTACGTATCTGGGCACTATTTACAATATATATACAGATATAGATTTTCATCGGGCGTACCTCGCCAATGATTGGTTACCAATGATTATGGACAATGATCGTTTCAATGAGTGGATGAGCACACATAATCAAGACATGAATAGACCAAAATCAAGCACATACAATATAGTGGGCGGAGTGTCTCAGCTACAAAGGTTTGAACTATGTTGGGATTCCCATCTCTGGCATGGGCTATGCCAATGTAGCTGTATATTAATGCAATGTTATGAACTGCTCAGCTGAGCGATGTTCTGAGCTATCTATCTGAACTGTCCTATCCACAGTTCGCAGCCTGGCATATGCCAACGTCTCAGGCTGGAGCTGGTCGACGAGTCTGGTGGATCATGCTGGGGGTATCCTCGAGCTATAGCCGAGCATGGGGCTTGTTCCATGGGTCTGGGAATATGTCCCCTACAGTGCTCAGCTCAGGTCTAGAAAAATAGGTTTATGAATAGTTCTCGACTTTGGGAGGCTTGACTAGGTGTATTTTTAGAGTATTTCATAATTCTACGAAACTGAATGTTAGCTGCGGTTGATTTTGACATCTTGGAAAATGGCGCATGCTATTCTATCTCGCCGGTACATTTCGTCATTTTGGGGGTGGGAGATATCCGCGCCCTATTTCGACAGCAGCTTTCATTTTGTACATTTTTCTTTGGTTGCGTTTTACGTAAAATTAGCAATAGAGAGCGAGACGAGCAGTTTCAGGGAAAAAACATTTTCCCTTAAGGTCTCACAGGACAGTGGGCGGCTAGCTTTAAAAAGGGGGTGGACGATTTTCTATATACTTTACTACCGACCCTGTAAGTTACACCAGTGTGTCTAGAAAAATAGGTTTATGAATATTTCTTGACTTTGGGAGGCTTGACTAGGTGTATTTTTTAGAGTATTTCATAATTCTACGAAACTGAATGTTAGCTCCGGTTGATTTTGATATCTTGGAAAATGGCGCATGCTATTCTGTCTCGCCGGTACGGTTTCGCGTCAGAATTTAAGGTATTTTTCGGGCATTTGTAGCGAAAATTTGAGATGGTTATGACCCTGCTTTGGAATAATTTCAGGAAATGGTGTGGTGTTACAAGTGATAGAACAAGACAGCAAAGTATCTGTGCCTCATATTTTCATGAGAGCAATTTCAACAAATTCAGTCGTGTTGAAATTTCTGGCCAGAAGTAGGTTGGCGGGGTAACTTTGTGAACAATTAATTAAACACATCTGATGCGGTTACTGCATTTTTATTGTGGCGCGCGATTTGTACTTCATTTGCGAGTATTTTTCAATACTTGTTACAAGAGCGTCCTTAACTGGTTGTGAGAGGCGGCGATTTTTATAAGTCACGCGCCGCCCAGCAGTACATTTTGGCTATTTTCAACCGTCCCGTGATGCCTCAGCTCAGCTCCTGGTTTCAACATTCAATGAGGTTTGACAAATATGGCACACCGTTTTACTATTTATTCCCAAAACAAGATATCTCATAAACTTTAGTAGATATCTAATGTATTATATAAGATATCTACTAAATAAATAAGGTATCTTAATTAAAAAACACTTATATAAGATATCTACTAAACTTTAGTAGATATCGTATAAACTATAGTAGATATCTTATAAACTTAATGAGATATCTCATAAAGTTTATAAGATATCTTATAAACTATAGTAGATATCTTATAAACTTAATGAGATATCTCATAAAGTTTATAAGATATTTTATATACTTTAGTAGATATCTTATATAAAATTTTATATCAGATATCTACTAAAGTATATAAGATATAACATAAACTTTAGTAGATATCTTATATAATTTAGAAGGTATCTTATATACTATATAAGATATCTACTAAAGTTTATAAGATATCTCATATACAATTTTATATACGATATCTACTAAAATATATAAGATATCTACTAAACTTTAGTAGATATCTTATATATGTTAGTAGATATCTTATATAGTATATAAGATATCTTATATAGTTTAGTAGATATCTACATCAATTATTTAAATAAGATATCTACTAAAGTATATAAGATATCTTATATATTTTTAGGAAAGTTTAATTAAATTACAAAATAATGCATTCTTCCCAATAATTTAGCGCCGCAGCAATTTTCTACACTGTTCTGCACTCACCATTCAGGGTATACGATGGTCGCCTGGGACGGCGGTCTGAGCATCCGGTTGATCATGATCTACACTGTTTACTGTTTGCCACCCTTCACCCTTATATAAGGTGGGAGTACGTTTATTAATGGAGGACGGAGGAGGGTGGAGGGTGGGAAACAGTAAACAGTGTAGATCATGATCAACCGGATGCTCAGACCGCCGTCCCAGGCGACCATCGTATACCCTGAATGGTGAGTGCAGACCCTAGTAAGGGTGTATGTATGAACAGTGTAGATCGCGACTGATGCGATAGTGTAAACCCTGATCATCATAGGGAACGTCAGCAGGTACGAACAGCGTATACCCTGTCCTTATATGGGTGTATACCGTTCGTCCGTCTATGTGAATGACCAGCGTAGATCCGAATAAGCTGGTACGACAGCAGGTACGATCATTGTATGTACATGTGAACCGTGTTGACCCTGATCATACAGTCATGTGCGTGCGTGCGTGCGTGCGTGTGTGCGTGTGTGCGTGCGTGCGTGTGTGCGTGTGTGCGTGTGTGCGTGCGTGTGTGCGTGCGTGCGTGCGTGCGTGCGTGTGTGCGTGTGTGTGTGTGAACAGTGTAGACTATATCTGCGAATTATTTATGTAGAGTTGTCATTGGTTGAAATTCAAATTTTAATCAATTAGTCAATTTCGTGCGGCATCAAAGGGAGCACTCAGTATTTCCTACTTTTTATAAGATATCTTATATAGTTTAGTAGACATCTTATATAAGTTCCTTTATAAGATATCTACTAAACTATATAAAATCTATTAAAATATATATATTATATAACATATAATATATTATAAAATAGATATATATAAGATATCTATACAATTTTACTTATCTTATATACAATACTAAAGTATAAGATACTACTAAAACTATATAAGATACTCTATTAAAATATATAAGATATCTTATATAACATATAATATATGTCATAAAATATATAAGATATCTTATATAGTTTATAAGATATCTTATATACAATTTTATCTTATCTTATATACAATTCTACTAAAGTATATAAGATATCTACTAAACTTTATCAGATATCTTATATACTATATGAGATATCTTATATAGTATATAAGATATCTTATATACTTTAGTAGATATCTTATATATATATATTATATAAGATAAGATATCTTATAAACTATATAAGCTATATTATAAACTATATAATATATCTCATATAGTATATAAGATATCTGATAAAGTTTAGTAGATATCTTGATTTGGAATAAATAGTAAAACGGCGTGCCATAGACAAACGCAATGATCGTCTAAACAACATCAATATGCTTGTGACTATGGCACGCTGTTTTACTATTTATTCCAAATAAAGATATCTACTAAACTTTAGTGTCTACACTGTTCACACACACACACACACACACACACACACACACACACACACACACACACATATGATCATGGTCTACACGGGTCACAATGTACATACGATGATCGTACCTGCTGTCGTACCTGCTTATTCGGATCTACGCTGGTCATTCACATAGACGGACGAACGGTATACACCCATAGAAGGACAGTGTATACGCTGTTCGTACCTTCTGGCGTTCCCTATGATGATCAGGGTTTACACTATCGCACCAGTCTCGATCTACACCGTTCATACATACACCCTTGCTAGGGTCTGCACTCACCATTCAGGGTATACGATGGTCGCCTGGGACGGTGGTCTGAGCATCCGGTTGATCATGATCTACACTGTTTACTGTTTCCCATCATCCACCCTTATATAAGGTGGGAGTACGTTTATTAATGGAGGGCGGAGGAGGCTGGAGGGTGGGAAACAGTAAACAGTGTAGATCATGATCAACCGGATGCTCAGACCGCCGTCCCAGGCGACCATCGTATACCCTGAATGGTGAGTGTAGACCCTAGCAAGGGTATATGTATGAACAGTGTGCTGCGGCGCTAAATTATTGGGGAGAATGCATTATTTTGTAATTTAATTAAACTTTCCTAAAAAATATATAAGATATCTTATATAGTTTAGTAGATATCTTATTTAAATAATTAATGCAGATATCTACTAAACTATATAAGATATCACATATACTATATAAGGGGCCATATAAGATATCTACTAAAATATGTAAGATATCTACTAAAGTTTAGTAGATATCTTATATATTTTAGTAGATATCTTATATAAAATTGTATATGAGATATCTTACAAACATTAGTAGATGTCTTATATATTATATAAGATATCTTCTAAATTATATAAGATAGCTACTAAAGTTTATGAGATATCTTATATACTTTAGTAGATATCTGATATAAAATTTTATATAAGATATCTACTAAAGTATATAAGATATCTTATAAACTTTATGAGATATCTCATATAGTTCATAAGATATCTACTATAGTTTATAAGATATCTACTAAAGTTTAGTATATATCTTATATAAGTGTTTTTAATTAAGATATCTTATTTATTTAGTAGATATCTTATATAATATATTAGATATCTACTAAAGTTTATGAGATATCTTGTTTTGGGAATAAATAGTAAAACGGCGTGCCATATGTGACGAGCAGCTGGGCTGAGCGTCAAGTTTCAATACTTGCTCAGCCCAAATGGAGAGTGGTCAGCCATATAGCTGGGCGTACACCTCAGCGGAGTGTTTCAACACAGTGCTGGGCACAGCTCGCAGTCTGAACAAGGGCTCGACAAACGTAATGCTCGTAAAACAATACCACCAGTCGCTCGTGTACATTATGATCGCAATGATACATAATACCTGAACTACTGGCGATGGATTATGTCCAAGTGAACAGAAGTCGCTCTGCTATCTTAACTGTGTGAAACACAAAGCCAAGCACTCCCAATTTTGACAGCGAGACCCTTTCTGGGAAGGTTCCCAGCCTCTGCTATTATGACGCGTATGCCAACAGAGAAAATATACCAAACGCCGAGCGCCGAGCGATTAGTATTAAATCATAATACCAGCAATTTCACGGTGCTACAGCGAAAATATGCTCCACTGTACAATAGCAAACTACGGGAATAGAAAAGATTGATTTGCTCAGCACTTTACGATAATTATTACAAAAATCTCAATAATAAGACACCGGCATACGTTTATCATGCGGAGATGGCAACTCGATGCTCTGTATAATATACTCCAAGAAGAACAGGGTCAGATATACTTTATATGGATATTCAGTCACATGTATGATGTATGATTCTACTACATTTGAAACACCAAATCTGCATAAAGTCAAATAATTAATGCTAGCTCTAAATATATAATGCTAGCTCTAAATGATTTATAGAGATCTTCAAATGATTTGGAGTTAGCTGTAAATATTTAATTCTAGATCTAATTATTTAGAACTGGCAATAGTTATTTAGAGCTAGCAATTATTATTTGAGTTTATGTTGATTTGGCGTTCCATATACCTGCATATTCCTTCCATGGTCTGCATCTGTGTACAACCAACGAGCATCGCAAAACCTGTAACATAATGCAAACCATTGCGCCATTTAGTTGTATCACTCAAATAGAGGGCGGCATTGTTCTTGGTTCCACAAACGAACGATTGCCTATTATATCGTTTACACATTGTTTTCACATCGTTTTCGTTTTTATCACGCCCGCTTGCCGTCGACGTGATCTAAACACCGCTTTAACCAGTAGCCTATTTAACCAACATTGCAAAGTATACTTATCTAGCAAAATATACTTTTATGCAGAAATTTTCAATTTAAGGAGAATTTTTTGTTGTTATTATACTGAATTTATTACATTATCACTGATAATGTATACATTCAGTTTTATAATTATGCATACTTTTAATCATCAAATATATGCAGTCGTTAGTTCTATATGAAATAATGCATTTTGGGAAAAATAAATGCTTACTCCCTCAAAGTATACTTTGCTAGATAAGTATACTTTGCAATCGGCTACAGATACTGGGACTATCAAATACCTCGGCGGGCGTGATATGCTGGCCGCGGCCATCTAGTTATAATTAGTCACGTTTAAACCAATGAAATGTTATCAAATCAAAAGCAACGAAAACGAGTCAACTATGCTTTGAAAGAAATGACAGGCGTTTTAATAGTTTTCACGTACACACAGTACAAACGAGAATCGTTTCTTTGCATATTGTCGTGCAAAACGATGGTTTTCAGTACGTTTTCCCTTATATGTTGTTTCTCATGTCATTAATGTATTTTAAATCCACCGTCGAATGTTATTATGCCGCACCAGTGTTGTAACAATATCTCGTTTTCAAAGAAAATTCGAGCATCTTACAAGCATATCTGCTCGGAACAATAGGAGTTCGTTGGAATTTGAAATTGCACAGAGACAAATGGTAGTGACTCTCATAGTTGAGACTGCGTCTCCGATACTGCCTCAGATATCCAATATGTGTTTTTTCACGTCATGAGCTGTAAATCAAGGTGTATGATCACGTGGTTACAACAACAACAACAAGTACTGAAACTTCCAGAATCCATCCGATTCAAAGTACGTATTATTTTATATTGTCCTTATTACGCAACGGATTTTGATGAAATATGTCGCATCAAACGCGTCTTGTTAAGCTGCATTTTGGTGGTCTCTGTATTTTGGCCCAAACTTCTGTCGTTTTTGCGCAGAATCGATTTCCGTATCTACCGACACGGAAATCGATTCTTCACAAAAACGACATAAGTCTGTGCCGAACTCCCTGGACCATCAAATGCAGCTCACGAAGACGCGTTTGCTGCGCCATATTTCATGAAAATCCGTTGCATATTAAGGAAAATATCAAATAATACTTTGGAGTGGGCGAGCTTTCAACACGTTCAGCCGTTGTTTTTGTTGTTGTAACCACGTGATCATGCACCTTGTAAATGACATAAACAATATGGCAAAGTTAATTAACCAAAGTGATACGTATTCACAAGCACAGTTATGAAGGTCCAACTAGCAAGGCCATATTAAGGGCAGCATGGATGTGTGGCATTTGTCCCCCGTATATTAAAGTAATCCACAACAAAATATGCGTTATATTCAAGTACATGCTATCAGAAACTGTCACAGCTATTTAATAGGGGAGATAATTGGGGTTAGCATAATTTGTCATTTTCGCTATACATGTACCAGTAACGAAAAATAGTTAAATTTGTTCATTTTTTTGTTGTAAAAATATAATACTACCACATTTAGAAAGACATTCCCATTAGTATCGACGCTAGTGTAATTAAGTTAGCTACACTAATTTAGTAACTAAACTATCTAGTGCAAAACATGTGTATAATGTTGAATAAAACTAGCGTTGTAATCGGTAGTTATTTTTCAGCAAAAGAACGATTTTTTTTACCAAATCCCACTTTTCTAACAGGCGAGTTATAGTGTACAATTAGGTTCAGAAATATGATACGAATCCACAATTAATCTATGTTTTCCTATTCTATTTCATGGCTTTCTGAGACCCAGTGGAACATTCGGAAAATATCAACTACCGTCAGTATATACACTTGCAGGCAATATTAAGTCAATGGCTGTAATAGTAAGAATGACACAAATCTTAACAAAAACATCAGCACATGTATATGAGACGTTTACAAAATTTACCATATTTTACGTAAATGGCGTCAAAAGTTGACAACATTTCCCGAATTATATTCCGCATGTACTCTGAATATTTTGTAAACTTTTTACTTTATTTATGAAAAATATTGTAAATGCATTTAATGAAATTACGCAGATGTCCGAAGGTACAAAATCACATGGCGTGTCACAATATTATGTAAAATGTAGGTTTTAAATAAGTGTAATACTTACATATAATCCAGAACATCCGTAAAGTTTTAGGTTTCCAAACTAACATTCTCCTGGTTCCAAGAAAGCAAGTGGAATATAACTAAATGTTGAAAACAGTTGATGCCAGACACTAGTATATATTGCACCGATATGTCTTGTTTCAGAAGTGTACATGTACAGCACTGGGTAACTAATTATAATAAGTGTGATATAATATATGAGACAAGCCATGTGACTTTGTACCTACGATGATATACGATATTTCCTAAACAAATAAAATGTTCCGATATTGCCATAAATGACGTCGTAAGTTGACGAACTGTTCACAATAAATGAGTAATACGAGTCCGCAGTGTTGACGTCATTTAATTCAGTAAATAGTTTTCATGAAAAATCTCAAATCTTAGCTACAAACTCATATGGCTCGTCTCTCGTCTCATACGACTAGTAAACGCACCAGTAGCCTATTTCACGAACATTGCACTGTATACTTTCTAGCAAAGGATACTTTGAGGGAGCAATCATTTATTTTTCCCGAAATGCATTATTTCATATAGAGCTAACGACTGCATATATTTGATGATTAAAAGTATGCAGAATTATTATACTGCATTTATTACATTATCACAGCCAAAAAAGTATACTAGAAAAGTATACTTTGCAATGTTGGTGAAATAGGCTACTGGTGTCACAACCACATAGTAATATAACGTCCAATCTATCACTTGGATGATCAATCAAATGACCAGGTATTGTCCACTCAGAGTAACCTGTCCGCTTGAACATTGGCCTGAATAGTCGGGAAGAAATAGGACCGGCTGTCATGTTTCGCTGTAATTGAGACACGCCATCTCATTTTGTACATAAGAACATTTTTCATGACATATATTTACAGAAACTGCGATATTTTATGTAAATGACGTCGAAATATGACGAGATTTTCCTAGCAAATGCGGAATACTATTATTCCGCATTTGCTATGAAAATGTCGTCCACTTTCGCCGTCATTTACGGAAAATATCGTAAAGTTTGTAATTAGTTTTAATGAGATATGCTTGATAGAGAGAGCTCCAGGTAAGTATCACCCACAGGTAACTGAAAAAAATCCCACAAATGGGGGAAAATCCCAAAATCAGAACTGAATATTTACAATAACTATATATTCAGCCCTGGAATAATCCTGATCTGGTGCCAGTTCCTTGCCACACCAGAATCATTTCGTCCTCTCCCAAAAGCAGTAGGATCAGTAATAATCTTACTACTTTTATAATGGGCAATAACCCAATTCAACTCCCAGGTAACAAAAGAGCCAAAGATAAAAACGTACCTGAGGGCCGAACCAGGCAAATCGTGATTCCTATCAGGAGCCCATACCGTTAATTTACGCCTCGCGTTCACACACCCGCGTTACAGACAGAAATGTCCGGTTATAAGAAGTGTAGCAAATCGTATTGTTGCTCGCGATCAGGCTACGTCGGCCACGGAATGGCTACCAGCATAACTAATGTGGGGCTATGATAGCCGCATATGTCGTATGGTACAGTTTCACAACATTGGGGAAGAGGACGGGAAGGTATGCGTATCTTAAGGATGATTTGATGTATTGGTGTTTAACGGCCTATCAACAGCTAAGGTCATTTAAAGCCGGGACAACGGGTTCGATCCCGCATTTAACCTGCTGCATTGGGGGCGGCCGTGGGGTGGGGTGTGGGGGGGGGGGATGGCCCAAAATCAGAACGAAATATTTACATATTAGAATAAACGGACACGGTGCCAGGTCCATACCACACCAGTCACTTGGCCCCTTCCCCTAAAAGTAATAAGATTACGAATAATCATATTATTCATATAAGGGGTATAACCATATTACATTATCACATACAAGAATGTCAAAGAGGTACCCAAGAGCCAAATCAGGTCTCCGGTCGGAATTCCGGTAAGAATTGAATCCCTATCGTTAAATCACCCACCGCATGCTACCAACCAACCACCACTATCTTATGGATGAATCCATCGTTATGGGTTAATCTTGCTGGGATTCACACCTGCGACCAAGTGATCTGGGGGCCGTTTCACTAAACTTCGTACGACAAAAATGTTTGTAAGTGCAAAATTATGATTGTCTGTAAATTTCACATTAACAATATTTTCTTGTAAACAATTATTGGACTTACATTTATTGAGCATAGACTATGCTCAATAAATGTAAATCCAGCAATTGAAATTTCCAGACGATTCTAAATTTACACTTACGAACATTTTAGTCGTAGGAAGTTTAGTAAAACAGGCCCCAGGTCTAGTATGGATGCAATGGATACTGTCGTTCAGTGCTGAGCGTGTTTTATTGTAATTATAGGGCTAATTGTACCGTGCTTCCATGTGCAGGCTAATTCCGTCTTGATATGACGGAGCTGCCGAGCGGACGTAACCCACCACTCAATCAATCTCAACGTTGGGCCTAGTTGCAGCCTGCAACTATGTGACCCTCCCGTACTACGTTGGGCCATGTAATGTGAGACGGATACGATAAACGTCACACGATGTCCAAACACATAGCATGCACTTGTCATCAATAATTATATGTTTATTGTGACGCATTGTAAATGACATAAAGGTGTCAATTAATGCACGATATCGTGAGACAGGTATACATATTTTCATCTTTGATTATCATGTACGTCATATTTGACACAGACAATTATCCACAAGGGATTTATACCACTTTAGACTTGTGTTAGTCTACTAGATACGTATAAATGACAGACGATAATAAGTTGCTGGCGGTCAATCGATGAGTCCAAATATAAGTAGACCAGGTGTATTATCATATCATAGCCTCGTTTTCGTGTATACTAACTACATGATAAAGTTCACGTGCATGCATGTCAATATAATAGTGTATCTTGGTGCGCAAAATAGACATGTAGTGTGGCTCAGTGGTATCGAAGCGGGAGAATATCCATACGTTAGCGGAACTTTTATTCATTTTATCTGGTCGATTGTTCGAACCTCACAAAACGCAATAATGTTGTCGATATCATTCTGTGTTTTTGTTATGAATGCTTGCTGGAGAAGGGAATAAGTGAAACGGTGAGGGTTATCACTATTGCTGTTTGACCTCAATATGACATGATATGAGAGAACATACTCCAAGATTCTTCATGTACACACATATGTGCATTTAGTTATTAGTTTTCTTCAAAGTGAGAGACTAACGTTCTACATGTAATCTATCTCATTCTTAGTTAATGCAATGTGTAAGAGCAACACACACACAAAATAAATATATAATAAAATATAAAAAAATCTAAATATATGTGTATACATGAAAGAAAAACTAAGATTCGAACTCACTACCTACGGCATTGATATCTTCACTGTAACCACTCGACTACATAACACTTGATGACAAATCTCAAAAATCAATATTGAAAAGGAATATTGCCACGGGTATAGTCCGCAGACGATAACTTGCTACTTGTTTACATACAAACCGATCATAAACAAAACACAGAATAGGTGAGAAAGGTAAATATACCCGTGGCAATATTCCTTTTCAATATTGATTTTTGAGATTTGTCATCAAGTGTTATGTAGTTATATCATGTAGTTAGTATAAACGAAAACGAGGCTATGATATGATAATACACCTGGTCTACCTATATTTGGACTCATCGATTGACCTCCAGCAACTTATTATCGTCTGTCATTTATACCTGTCTCACCTATTCTGTGTTTTGTTTATGATCGGTTTGTATGTAAACAAGTAGCAAGTTATCGGCTGCGGACTATACGTGTACATGCGAATTATTGCCAGTTATTATCACTCGTGCAAGATTATCTATATTATATGAGACAGGCCATGTGATTGTGTACATAAGATGTGTGATTTTAACAGAAAATCTGATATTTTCTGTAAATGACTTCGAAAATTAACGAAACTTTCATAGTAAATTTCGTCAAATTTCGATGTAATTTACGGAAAATATTGTAAATTTTGTATTGTAAATATATTTTATGTGATATCGCACATCTTCCCGGGTACAAAATCACATGGCGTGTCTCACGTATGGGACCAAATGATCTGAAGTGATGATTATATCTGATACTAGATCAGGATAATGGGGCATCCGTGGTGTAATATTGAACTTTCAGCGTAGAATCACAGGTGCCTTTAGCGGGTCTTTGATGGTCATTTATTGTTTTTACGTATGTATATATGTACCTAAACACGTGTCTAAACAATGTGCAAAACGATTCATGTACGCCCGTTTCTATGTAAATGCATATACATGTATATAATCATCTGTAGCGAAACGGGCGCAAATGAGACAAGAGATAGGCCATGTCATTGTTGTACCTAAGATGTGTGCAATTTTTCATGAAAACTATTTATTGAAACTGTGATACTTGCATGCTTTGTAATTGCATTGACGTAGAAATTATACGATAGTTTCATAGTAAATGCGGAATTCTATTATTCCACATACATTCTGAACATTTTATTTACATAACTTTTGTAGATATTTTGCATGAGATATAGCACATCTTCTAAGGTAAAAAGCACATGACGTACGTGTCTTATATGTATTGTTTTATATATTGTTTAGAAAGGTGTTTCATGTATTTACCCGCAATAATTAACCATCCAATACACAAAAAAGCACATGCGCGTTGAATATTGGAAATGCTCACCGTGCAGTTATGACCTCGTCGTTAAACGGATGTAAATCTCCATTCGGAACAATCATTGATGGAAGACATATTTTATACCCTGGCTTACATAAGAGAAACTCTACATCTCCAATAAAGTTCAACGTCTCTATGCCGGCCACCCTGAGAAGTCCCCATGGTGTCCCGTATAGATGTTCCTTTGTACGTCAGGCATATGACCACTCCAAGACATGTGTTCATGCTTTGCAATCGCGTACATACATCACCATCGGAGATAAATGATAATGAAACACATAAAACTTAGCAACACGTGGGTTTACACGATGTCCGGTTTAGAAACGTTCCACTCTTTTTATTCATTGGCGGCATATGGTTACAACTATTTAATCTCCTCCATAGCACCACTGTCTAAAATATTATAACCGAGTCTGTCTACAGCTGGGTTCCCCATTCTCCTATTAATGTGTCCAATGTCGCCATTCATTTCTTCTTCAGTTGGCCCGGCTGTTGCTGGTGTTCTCTTTTCTGTTGTGGATGCTGTCTTCGTTCTTTCCGCTCTCTCATTAGGTCTGTTGAGGATCCAAATATGTTAGCATTATCACTTGGAGATACTTGTTTTGTGTTCAAACACGGGGTGTTTGAGACATGTAATGGCTGCAGTATGAAGTATTCGTGTTGAGGTTCATCATCACCATCAATAATGCTCTTCAGAATTACACCGCCTTGTCTTTTTAATGAGAATGAATGGCCTGTCTGAAACCCATTCTCGCATTTATAGTTTCCTTTCTGAGCATTATGCATGTTTATAAATGATTCCTCCGCGTATGAATAGTACTGCGACGATGCCTTCCGTCATTTGTTCACATTACAGGTTGCCTGTGTATCATCGTTATCCGGTACAGTATATGTATGATTACTTCTACAACTCGCTGTTAGATCTCGTGTATCAGTTAGTACCGAGTCTTGACTGGTGTCTGTTGTAATTCCAGAATTCACACCTTCTTCCATAACGAAATACACATGTTCTCCAGACTCATCAATTGTAGTGTTCGTCCTGTCAATCTGTTTATATTCCTGTTTACTGTCGGGACATACGCGTCGGAAACTCGAATATAGTTGGTCCTCTATAGTGTCGTATGGCGGGTCACTCCGTAAGCTGGCATAGCTGGAGCTGGTCACGGGACTAAGGCGCAATAGCGTCCCCGTGTCCTTGGTCGGCATCGGCGGCAGGTTCAGGGCGGCTGTCTGAAATTATCAGACACATAATAGTCGGGTTATCATGGACGAACTATAGTCATGCGTGCGTATTGCCTAACATTTTAGCAGAACATCTACTTTTATGTCACGATTCAAAATGTGACTGACTGGAGAAATAAGGCTTATGGGATTTATGACGAGTGTGACTCGTGATCGGATAACACACTCATGTAGTCTGATGACGATCTGCGGATGCACATGCTGATCAGGATCTACACTAGTAGCACAATCCATAAGCCCAATTTCTCAAGTGACAGCCGCAAATTGATTTTAAATAAAAACTAATGTATTTTTTGGCGCTCTCTTCGGAGAATTAAGATTGAATATGAAGTGTTTCAGCCAATCCGTCGTACGGGGGTTGGGGCAGTAAACGTGTCTTCACTATGAATCCATCCTTAGTGGGATTCATACACTAACGGTGAATCTTACATTTACATAGGAATGAAAAGGTTCAATGTACATATCCTCATTATATATCACAGGAGATAGCTTAAAACTATATATACTAATCATAAACAGAACAATCCGCTTGGCTCCGTCGTATGAAAATAGTTCGCATGATATTGATTATCTCCCTTGCCGAAAGTAGTTCAGTGATTTATTAATTCCAAATAAGACGTGTTTGCGTAATGCTGGTATAAGTCATGTAAGATCGATCAGAATTGTGTGAGCTGCAGGTTGGTTGTCAGATGAGTGGTCATTTGGGGCTGTTATTGGAGAAATGAGATGCACAGGCTGACCAGGATCTGCATTGTTCGCCATTCCATCAATGAAACGCCCGTCATGTCAATAATATAGATTATTATCAGGCTACAGGAGTATGCTATTTGACCTATAGCTACGCATACGCTCAATTTCTCCAGTCACAGCCACATTTAACGATGGGGTCCATCATCACCAGTAGCCGATTTCATCAATATTGCAAAGTATACTTATCTAGCAAAGTATACTTTGAGGGAGTAATCATTTATTTTTCCCAAAATGTATGATTTCATATAGAACTAACCACTGCACATATTTGATGATTAGTATGCATACTTATTATACTGAATTTATTACATTATCACAGCCAAAATGGCTGTGATAATGTAATAAATTCAGTATAATAAAAATTAATAAATTTGTCCTTAAATTGAAAATGTCTCCCTCAAAGTATACTTTGCTAGATAAGTATACTTTGCAATGTTGGTGAAATATGCTACTGAATCCCGATATCCCTGGTTTGGCTGTCGGTTATAGTGCTGGCTTTCTTGTACTGGATACTTGACTCCGGTTATATGCATTGAAAGACTCAAAGAGTAGTAAGGTTAGTGCTAATACTAGTTTTACAATATAGGGTGGGGCTGTGACTGTGGTCAGACCAGTAGGCGATTCATCAAAATTGCAAGTCCAAAGATATGGTCGTGTGCTTTGCAATGATGACACAATGGCCGAATTCGTACCGACTGATAACATAATGTCTTACCAGGCACTGACCTTATACGAATATCCGGGGTCCACCGAATTATAAATTCACGTTCCATTGGTCAAACAACATCAATTGACGATACCGAAGAACGTCAGTGTAATGTGCAACGTAAACGAATCCGCGTTTTTCTTTCAATGGGAGCTATATTGTTATATTTGGCTAGCATAAAGCGTTACCTGATAAATAAAATACCAGCCTAGTGTATGTGAACATAAAGATTATCAGGCACGGCTCGGAAACAGTAGGAATTCCTCGTCGAACCTCGGAATTCATAGCCTGGCCTAATCAACTTAATATCAAAGACACGAGCCTGGTATTCTCTGTATATTTCAGTGAAACCAATTTTACTTTTTTACGTTGTTCTGTGCGTCTGGTTTACAGAGGGAATATTGTACCATGTCTATGTTTAGAGAGGCGCTATTGTACCATGTATATATTTAGAAAGGGGCTATTGTATCATGTCTAGCGGCTATTGTACCATGTCCATGTCTATATTTAGAGAGGGTACTATGTCTATATTTAGAGAGGGGCTATTGTACCATGTCTATATTTAGAGAGGGGTTATTGTGCCATGTCTATATTTAGAGAGGGGCTATTGTATCATGTCTATATTTACAGTGGGGCTATTGTACAATGTCTATATATATAGAGGGGCTATTGTACCATGTCTATATAGGTTAATGTACCATGTCTATATTTAGAGAGGATCTACTGTACCATGTCTATATTTAGAGAGGTGTTATTGTACCATGTCTATATTTAGAGAGGGGGCTATTGTACCATGTATATATTTAGAGAGGGGCTATTGTACCATGTCTATATTTAGAGACGGGCTGTCGTACCATGTCTATATTTAGAGAGGGGCTATTGTACCATGTCTATATTTAGAGACGGGCTGTCGTACCATGTCTATATTTAGAGAGGGGCTCTTGTGCCATGTCTATGTTTAGAGAGGGGCTATTGTACCATGTCTATATTTAGAGAGGAGCTATTGTACCATGTCTATATTTAGTGAGGGGCATTTAGAGAGGTGCTATTGTACCATGTCTATATTTAAAGAGGGGCTATTATACCATGTCTATATTTAGAGAGGGGCTCTTGTACCATGTCTATATTTAGAGAGGAGCTATTTTGCCATGTCTATATTTAAAGAGGGGCTATTGTACCATGTCTATATTTAGAGAGGGGCTATTGTACCATGTCTATATTTAGAGAGGAGCTATTGTACCATGTCTATATTTAGTGAGGGGCATTTAGAGAGGTGCTATTGTACCATGTCTATATTTAAAGAGGGGCTATTATACCATGTCTATATTTAGAGAGGGGCTCTTGTACCATGTCTATATTTAGAGAGGAGCTATTTTGCCATGTCTATATTTAAAGAGGGGCTATTGTACCATGTCTATATTTAGAGAGGGGCTCTTGTACCATGTCTATATTTAGGGAGGGGCTATTGTACCATGTTTATATTTAGAGAGGGGCTATTGTACCATGTCTATATTTAGAGAGGGGCTATTGTACCATGTCTATATTTAGAGAGGGGCTATTGTACCATGTCTATATTTAGAGAGGAGCTATTTTGCCATGTATATAAAGAGGGGCTATTGTACCATGTCTATATTTGAGAGACTTTGTACCATCTATATTTAGGGAGGGTATTGTACATGTTTATATTTAGAGAGGGGCTATTGTACCATGTCTATATTTAGAGAGGGGCTCTTGTACCATGTCTATATTTAGAGAGGGGCTCTTGTACGATGTCTATATTTAGAGAGGGGCTATTTTTCCATGTCTATATTTAAAGAGGGGCTATTGTACCATGTCTATATTTAGAGAGGGGCTATTTTACCATGTCTATATTTAGAGAGGGGCTATTTTGCCATGTCTATATTTAAATAGGGGCTATTGTACCATGTCTATATTTAGAGAGGGGCTATTGTACCATGTCTATATTTAGAGAGGGGATATTGTACCATGTCTATATTTACAGAGGGGCTATTGTACCATGTCTATATCTAGAGAGGGGCTATTGTACCATGTCTATATTTAGAGAGGGGCTATTGTACCATGTTTATATTTAGAGAGGGGCTATTGTACTATGTCTATATGTATTTGCGAGTATCCGTCGCGGACCGTGGCATGGCCGGCATCGCTTCCTGTATTCTGTAGTGGCGCTGTTTTCCATCCTCGAAGTTTGGTAACAAATCTGCAGATATAAAAAATAGAATTACAGTGAAACCTCTCTAAACCGGACACCAAGAAAACAATAGTGATCTTATTTTTGATGTGTATCTTGGTCGGGTGATAATGTTTGTTCATGATCGCATAGCACATAACTATGGCTCAGAATGATCAAATGTCTGTTTTACAGTGAAACCTCTCTAAACCGGACACCCTGGGAGGTGCTCCCAGGGTGTCCGGTTTAGAGAGGTTTCACTGTATCCCGACATTACTGACATCAGGATATTATGCAATGTTATTTCAATACGATTATGGAACATTTATTTTGAACATTTCTGTTGCAAAATGATCGCGAATGAATACATAAATACGTAATGGTTAATGTATCATTTTTTAGAAAAGTGGAAATATTTTGAAACTACCTTCTCTTCAGTTTAATTTTGATATGATCACGGAAAGTTTGACAATGTATTGCCTCGCGTTATAATTACGTGTGTGCTACTGAATATCATTATGAATTGTGCAAACAGTTGAATTGCAGACAAGTAGTAACATAACGCCAATGCGATATTTCCTATCGCACTGATGGAATGGCGAACAATACAGATCCTGTGGTGCACAGGCTGATCTGGATCTAAACTGGTCGCAAACCCCATACGTCCCATTTCACAAGTTATTCTAATTTCAGGGATGAATATATTGTTCAATATATATATATTCCGTTCTGATTTTGGGATCTCCCCGCCCGCCCCCCCAATGCAGCAGGTTAAATACGGGATCGAAGTAAGCATCACAAAAGCGTCAGAGAAGTGCATGCTTTACATACGAAAACGGTAAAAGGTGACGGTACAACAGGTCATGGTCATGTTAATTGGGTCATGCGTATGTTCCGAATGCTCCCATGCAGCAAGGTCCAAATATTGAAGCAATCCGTGAAGTAATATTAAAGTTATATCATGAAGAAGAAGTGTTTCTGCAAACATTGTGAAGGTAAAAAAAATCCCAATGTCATGCTACTGGTGGCATGATGGTGTTCCGAATGCCCACATGTATCATGCGTCCAAATATTAAACGAGCCATCAAGTAATATGATTGCATGTTTCCGCAAATATGTGAAGGTAAAAACGTTCAAGGTCATGTTAATGGCGACATGAGTGTGTTCCAAATGCTCCGTCAAGTAATATTAAAGTTATAACATGATGAATAAACTTATACAAACTTGTTGACACAAAACAAATGGCAAAGTGTGTCCGCAAATAAATGTGAAGGTAAAACAGGTCAAGGTCATGTTAATGCTCACATGTATCCAGTGTCCAAATATTGAAGCAATCCATCAAGTAACAGTAAAGTTATACCATGATGAAGAAGCTTGTACAAACATTTTGACATTTGTTGACGCGGACGACGACGACGCGGACGACAACAACGATGACGACGACGACGAAAAAAGCGGCGACTATACAGGCGCGAAAATGAAAGGGACAGTGAGAAAATGGGTGCTAATAGCCCCTATTTTCCCACTGTTCCCGTCACATCATACATACACACCCGGAACAGGTGAATGTGTCGAGTTATTGCTAGTTTCAGTGACCCGGTCGTCGGTTGCTGTCCGCCGAGTTGTAACCGCCGCTGTATTCAGTTTGCTACTCGAGGCACCACGAGATAGCGCATTTGTAATTGTTGATTCATTACGGTCCGAGACCGCAGTAACGTGTTTCGACTGCGACGTTCGAATGGCGCCTGTCTGTGCATTTCACATCGGCCCCAGAACTGTTGATGTTGGACTCGTGTGTTCCGTGTAAGCACTGAATCTTGTATAGGATGACGGACGTACTGTTGTTGATGTTGATGTTGATGTTGTTGTTGTTTTCCCAGTGGCGATGGATGCGGGAATACGCTACGTTGTAGTCTGTGCATTTCGTGTTGGATCCAGAACCGTTGATGTTAGACTCGTCGTGGAAGAACTGTACTGAGTATGTGATGTCCGATGTATTGTTCTCCTAGCATTTCCAGTCGATATGGATGCGGGATCATGTTTGCTAGTTTGTATATTTCATGTTGGTCCCCGAACTAACGATGAAACAAACGTCATGATCGTGCTATAGTGTGCATATGGGATGGCGGATTGTTTTGCCATTGTTATTGTTGCAGTCGGCCCTGGTGTAGTAGGGCGTGTAGCGTGAACTGGTGTTGCTGTGGCAGTTTCATTTTGACCGTGTTTGGACGTGGTAGCCAGTCCACAGGGAAGTCTTCTGTTGCTTAGAATGCTTATATTGTTGTCATTCATATACCGCAGATCTGTAATGTACATGAACATAGCTCCAGATAAGTTGCGTATTAAATACCCAATTAAAATTGCCAAACACCCAATTGAAATCAGGAGTAGCGAGTATCAAAAAGCAATACAAAATGTGTGGTACCTTTATCATGCTGCAGAAAACAATGAACATATCACAAATATAGCATGTTTTTCTTATTTTCCATGAAAACACATCTTGGTATTTCATTAGAATTCGTAAGACATGTTTTCCTTTCAAAGCAAACTATTCAATAATTGCTGTATGTTGATGTGTAAACAATTGTGTGATTTTATTTTACTCAATTAAAATTTTGAAATCCCCAATTGCTTCAGAAATGATGGTGACAATATTCAATTGTTAATTCCTTATCTGGAGCGCTGTATGAAACTTGCACACTAACGTATTTTCTGTAATAGTATATATTGTCATTTGATTGGCAGCGAACAAAATGTATTGCATATATATGTACGCTAGGCGTTCGTGTTGTAATACCACGGTGTTTTAAAATCATAATGCACCTGTGTAATATGAGACCTCAATTTATATGACAAATGAGATCACTACAGAAATCAGATTGGGTGATGATAAGCATAGCTTCAATGTATGATGTTATGCTAATGCAGAAAATATAATCTAACATTGGTGTTGATGCAATATGATGTTTATTAAACTCGTTGACTAATCCCATAAGAAACTCAGCATAGCTTCATTGAATTGTTACATGTGACCAACTAAAGGAAGACGTATTTAAAGGCACAATTCTATAGAAGACCTAATATCCTGAAATTTCAAAAACTTATGGATACTTCAAATCTAAGTAAACAAATCCGCTATAAAATTTGCCAAATTTACACTGATAATAATGAACACATTTAACGAATAAACAAGCGATGCATACACATATCCAATAATAATTAATCAACGTAGGTGAATTATGATAACATTATAACAAGTCTTACAAACAAAATATGCGTGATTAATGGTATAACTAATATACAAATACCTCTCCGCAAAACTAAAACCAATAATGCTATACGACTATATTTCCTACTTTATAACGTGAAATTACGTTTAATGATATACGAGTAACATACATTCATACAGCCCATACTTGTAACACTGTTGCTAAATACATTCTAGCTGTAATATGTAACTTGCATTTCCAAGAGAGGTCATTTGTAATAATTCCATGCGTCAACATCCCTGGTGAAAATGACAAGTACATATTCAATTGAATTAATTATGTAGATTATTTGAATACTTTGGCATAATACCTTCACTACCTTTCGTATTTTCGACTATATAATATGAGGAATTCACAAGCAAGTACTTGCAATAATGGCATCAACGCACTGAAGACGTAAGGATAGCATACACACTATTCCAGGACCACACACTTGTCACTGACTGTGTCTCATATATTATATTGAGTGTGATATTTTGACATACATATAAATTATATATATACATGTATTTGATTGGAAATAATTGGTTAGCATCCACACATTGAACACATTATCAGGTTTCATGTGTCGCGTTTCAGTATGTAGTTTGTAACTAGGTCACTACAGCGCTCTAATAAACTGAAAAAGAGTTCTAAGCAGTCTGTTGAACTATTAAGTGTAATATTCGTATTATGCATACATTTCGGAAGTACTACTGATACGTCATATACATACGTGACCGCAAAATAACTGTGGTAAGCAAAATAAGGGGAAGCTAGTCATGCAGTGACGGCTGGAAAAACTGGCTGTCCGGAATATGAAATCCATAAAAGAACGGCACATACTGGTCGGAATACTGTGAATATGTTTTATTTGATATATAAATGATGAACCTAAGAGTACCGCGAAAACAGAACCTGGTTATATCTCCTTTAAGTACTGAGTGTTATACATTTCAAGATAGGAATATACCGGGTAGCTTTGACTCCTATGTTATGATAACAGGAAAAATAACAAAGAGCCATTCAAGTAGTCATTGAACAAACAAAGACAGTTTATTTCTATGGGTAATATATCGACTTGCTGTACCAGCGATAACTACCTCCCAAATTGACATTCATTATTACATGTATTACCAACCTTTAATCACTGTGTCACTTTGTTTCTTTTCAATATGGCCAATACAAAACAGTAACTATTTTAGATTTCACAGTAAGATTAATATATACATGTAGACTAAAATGGAAGCCAACATTTTTGCGACATTATATGGTTGCCATCTTGAAATTCGGCAGTCATTGTAAGGTCTTGGTAACAAAACATCCCAAATAGAAAGCCAAAATAGAATGCTGAAATTAATGAGAAATCACACTGTTTGTACTTCGTACTTATACGCAGTCTCAAAACTATTTTCAGTTTTTCAAGATGTCATTTTGTGGCCATTTTGGATATCTTGATCCTAACAGCATCCAACCTAACAAACAACCAGTAGGTGTGGTCTGCTAAAATTAGCAAATATGGCACACAAGTTATACATTTAGATTTATAGTTTAATTTAGTTTTATATTGCTCAACATTGCGGACGGCGGCCATCTTGGATTTTTATTTCAATGACTTATTGACTTTCAAACCAACACACACACACACACCCTCCAGCAGGTTTTGCATGCTAAAATTAGTGAATATATACACATTAGTTTTACTTTTAGCTTAGCTCCCACTAACAATGTGCAGTATTATGTATGTTAGATGATGGACGGCAGCCATCTTGGAGTTCAAAGTCCAAACTAAAAATTAACCGTACCAACAGTTTTGGCATGATATAATTATTGGGAAACGACACCTCATTTGTGTTTATTGCTTATCTCATTACACAGAATTTTCTATATTTCAAAATGTCGTTGGCGGCCATTTTGAATGTTGTGCTCTAAATAGTTTTCCCATCATTTTTTAAAAATGAATAAGAACTATTATTTTCCTGAAATTGTTCAATTTTACAAATCAACAATAACAAAAAAGGTAGGAACATAATGGTCATGGAATGCTCAGAAATTACCCTACTAATATATTACCTGTAAAGTACATGTACATTTTCAAGTACAAATGGGGGGGGGGGATCCCAAAATCAGAACTGAATATTTACGATACAAAAACTATATATTCAGCCCTGAAATCAGAATAATCCTGATCTGCCACACCAGATTCACTTGGCCCCTTCTAAAAGCAGTAATAGTCTTACTACTTTTATAATGGGCAATAACCCAATTCAACTCCCAGGTAACAAAAGACGAATATAAAAACGTACCTGAGGGCCAAACCAGGCATATCGTGATACCTATAAGGAGGAACCCCTACCGTTAATGTACGCCTTCGCATTCGCCCGACCAACCACTCACGCGATGGGGATAGTACGAAAGCGGTAACTCGATACCGCGATAACGATAGTATCGTAACTTCGTATCGTGTTATACGTGCTATCGTACGGTAATATCGCCTTCCTGATGAATATGTGCACGTGCATTGCTTATCAGCCAAAATGAAGTAAAGTAACGGTGAATTGGCTCCACAGTCGTCATCCATAGATTTTTAAAACAATGTTGATATTATTGTTGCATACAACCTAAATATTGATAAAAATCGGGTTTTAATTTAGACAGCCATCTTTGTAATTTGGCAAATTGACTTTCTGCATCATTGTTTCAATCCGTTGCAACAGGTCCTGTAATTATGACAACGTATCCATTATGCCATTTCCCAGTCGATGAGCCAACGTTTTCAATACATGTAGCCTCCAGAGTTCAAGAGTCAAAATGTGCCGATCAAAATATCACCACCACCCCCCCCCCCCCTCCCCACCAAAAAAAGGGTCAAAATCGTGTGAGCAGATCTTTTGAATGGAACTTGTTTTCAAAATGGCCCCCAATATATGTAGAATTCCTATAGTTATGTTAGTATGCAGTATGGAGCATAAATGCATGCGATCAAGTTATGACAAACGTGAGTGTTATTACAATAATAATTCAGTATCAGACACCTTGTAAATATCAATATCATTACATGCAGTATTCACTGATTGGCATTGTATCGACATTGGTAATTACAGTATTACAATCAAGAACGTCAGTACCAGTTAGCATTATGGTGGCAACAATTAAAGAGGCAGATCAGATTTTTTTTTTAAAAATACTATAAAAAATAGAAACGTGTTTTCACCATGGCCCTGTGTAAAGTGGTTTAATTGAAGATATATGACGATACTAGGACCGCTGGGTTGTTTCTATTTTCACCCATATAGTTAAATACATATCGGATTTCCTATCTTGTTGCGTTCAACGAGATCGAAATGTGATACTTATATGGGTGTCGGTGATATCGGTGAAAATTGAAACAACCCAGCAGTTTTATTTTATGATCCCAAAATCAGAACGGAATATTTACATCCAGAAAAAATATATTCAGCCCAGTGGTTAATGGTTGATTTGTTTGTTTGTTTGTTTATTAGTGTTTAACGGCCTATCAACAGCTAAGGTCATATACGGCCGGGCAAACGGGGTCGATCCCATTTTAACCGGCTGCATTGGGGGGGGGGGGGGGATCCCAAAATCAGAACGGAATATTTACATCGAAAACAAATATATTCAGCCCTGAAATTAGAATAACCTGACCTGGTGCCAGGTCCATACCACACCAAGTCACTTGGCCCCTTCCCCTAAAATAGGATTACGAATATCGTAATACTCACATAAGGGGTATAACCAGATTCAACTGTCACATACAAAATGCCAAAGACGTATGTGAGGGCCAAACCAGGTCTCCAGTCCCGATCGTTAAATCACCCATCGCGTGCTCCCACCTGCCACCCACTGACAATGGTTGACCAATCTAGTAGTATGCATATTAATGTCACAAGGACAGCAGTAACAAACTACAATTGGCTGTTTGATGAGACAAATCCCTCAAAATTGAATAAATCACTAATATCCTTTTACATACTGATTTCTGAGTTGGATGATTTCGAAGTTTTTCAGCATATGATACTAGTTTAACAAATACAATGCTATCGTTCATATCAACTGATATGTCAATTGATCATATTACGATGACTGAATTTCGCCAAGTAGTAGCGCAGTTGAATAATGATTCCATTTTACACTGCAAAAGCTCCAAGCTTATTTGCATTATCCAACAATTGATGAACTAGAACTAAATTAAGAGTTGTAACCTACTCACACACCTTTCACAAAACAAATCATCTGGATATACACGTTTTCCATCACCATGTACTTTTCATATTACACACAAACTCCAATCGACATGTATTGTGGGAAATGAAGTGGCGTTTGCATTATATATTTCTGTATCTATATTTGGTTATGTAATGGAACAGTTACTAATAGTTAGCTCTACTTTACACTTATTTTAACTGCCACCGACATAATATTACTACACTAGTATTGTTAGTTATTGTTTTATGTATTGAACTGCCTCACTCATGATAACGCTTATATGAAGCAATATGGTGTTGCCTTCTAATTTGAACTGTTTATATTGTTTGTAGTTGTGGACACATGTACCATATCAAAAGATAGATAAAGCTACTATATGAAAATAAAATCATCATCACTACTACGAGACATTATGCATTCACAGGTCCACTACACTATTCAATGAAGGGTTCGTCATTTTATGGGATTTATGTCATGCGAGTGGCATAAATTCTCATTGTATTACTAATTTAATACGAGTACCAAAACTGTATATATACTATTGTAGTGTTGTATAGGTATTGCTATATGCAAATTAAAATAAAGTATGCAAAACAAATATACTTCTGGCGGCCATTTTGGAATCATAACAATGAAAACTATTTAATTCTGCTCCTTTCAAGCGCATGGAATTGTAAAATATAAGGATGCAAATAACTAGAATTAACGGAATGCGTATGTGTGCAACACAATAGACACACGTTTATTTCAGTGGCCATCTTGGCTTTCCAGCGGCCAGGAGACCCGGTTCAATTAGCACTACCCAAGAATTCGGAACCCCATCCATTGCTTGTAAGCAAAGTTACGTAATTATATCCTGATTTGCACGATCAATGTGTTTTATCTGCCTCACTAGTATCAATACGTTTCCAGTTTCAGACGAAATTTACACTGGTGCAGCATTCTGTACCGGCGTAAAATGTTTCAAGTCGAAAAAAGCACCGGTTTCCCAATGAGATGCCACTCAGTCCTACATAAATAGCTATCACATAAACAAATGTGTTATCTAGTAACCGTGCAAATTTCTTACCCCAGTTACCATGGTTACTAGATGCAAATGTGAGTATGCAAGTATCTTTTCAAGGTGTATGATCACGTGGTTACAACAACAACAACAACAACAAGTACTGAAACTTCCAGAATCCCTCCGATTAAAGTCCGTATTCTTCTATTTTGTCCTTATTATGCAACGGATTTTGATGAAATATGGCGCATCAAACGCGTCTTGTTAAGCTGCATTTGGTGGTCTCTGTACTTTGGCCTAAACTTCTGTCGTTTTTGCGAAGATTCGATTAGATTCTTCGCAAAAACGACATAAGTATGTGCCGAACTCCCGGGATCACCAAATGCAGCTCATAAAGACGTTTGCTGCGCCATATTTCATCAAAATCCGTATTAAGGAAAATATCAAATAATTCTTACTTTGGAGTGGACGAGCTTTCAACACGTTCAGCCATTATTGTTGTGGTTGTAACCACGCGATCATGCACCTTGCTTTTGCATGAATCAGAATGGGAATGTGTCGACTATTTCAACGTGAAACATTTTACGCCGGTGCTGAGTGCACCATCAGTTTAGAGATCCATGTCAGTGTGTTAGGGATTATTTACGATTTGCCACACCACCCGAGAACAAAGACCTTACGCCATTTGCAACCACTGTAGATGTTAATCATTCTGCACATTTGTGGCTGTGACTGGAGAAACGGGGCTTATGGCATTTGTGACCAGTGTAGCTCCTGATCAAATAGCACACTCATATAGCCTGATGACGATCAATATTGCTAGTTAGAAGCTTGATGGGCGTTTCATTGATGGTATGGCGAACAGTGCAGATCTGATCAGATTGTGTGGATACACAGGCTAATCTGTATCTACACTGGTAGCAAAACCCACAAGTCCCATTTCTCCAGTCACATTTGCATATAGCTTTATGTTTAATATGTTTGCTAATGCTAAGGCAGCCTCGTACATACCGAGCTCCGCAGGGGACATGTTTGTTTTTTTTATTAATTCGGTCCCATGAAATTCCACGTTCCATGCGAGGCTCCGTACTTGCATGCATGTGCTCGGTGAATACACAATAGGTCAAGTTTGTTTCAAACGGGCGTACAAAATTCTTGTCAGAATGTGAGGTACACATGCTCTGTGCATGGGATTTGTGTTATGGCATAGAGGTTCAACCACACTAAATCAACTGATATGCATGCGCGCAAAACGTAGTACGGTAAACAAATCCAGATGTAGTTATGTCATACTCATAGACTCTGTTTGTTTGCAGAAAGCGGTCTATTGACTAATCTACAGTACTTCACATGAATGTTAACCCCGAGACCACTACACACAACAATTGTCGTCTGCTGTTGCTTGTATATCTTGCCTTATTTCTCAATATAAACATGGTTTGACAGCAATTCAGAATCATTCCCAATGGAAATGTTTCAAAGCATAAAAACGTACCCGAGGGCCAAACCAGGCAAATCGTGATTCCTACAAGGAGGAACCCCTACCGTTAATTTACTGCTGCTATTGTAGCTGCTACAGTGAGTGATAAAGGGACATAAAATCACAAGAACTTACAATTGAAAATGACTACATCATTGATGCAGAAAAAGTAGTCAAGGTCAAATTGCGCAGAAAATTGTTTTTGGAAGCAGCTGTAACTGGATGTTCAAATTATTGAAGGATTGAACTCACAACCTTCGCATTGAAATCCAATGCCATGTCCCCTAATATTACCTGAAAATGGATGGTAGATGTACCCTTAACATTTGCTAAACGTGGTAACTGAACATTGTGCACGACGCCGCCCGACTTCATCACTCCAATAGCCAGGATTTTTCTCTCAAAAATACCGCCCCAAAACAGTGATATATTTCATAAAAAGTTGACAGTTTTCAGAGCAAAATTTGCTCTGAAAATGTTGGCAGCTGTCATTTCATACTGAAAATATCAGTTTCTGTAAATATTTTTGATGAGAAATCGTATTTCTTCTTAGGTACATCACATGGCATGGCATGTACTCCACACTACATGCATTTATGATGATGACAAGCAGGATTTACTGCAAACTATTCTACGAGATAGACGGACTTCACATGGAACAAGTCACAAATTACGCCCGTCTAATATGGGCCAGACAGCGAAGATGCAGAAATGTGAAGAAGAAACCGTAATGTGAATTTGAAAATTTATAGAATTATTTCTTCCTCGTATTGTGATAGATATACTAATTTAGGTCGAGATGTGTAAAATAGAAAGTATATAGAATAGCATACAAAATGTAGAAAAAATGGCATGGTGGGGGCCAGTGAATAATAGTAATTATTTAATTATGGGCTCCAGTGAAAACCGGCAATTATTTAATTATGGGATCGAGTGAATTGTGGGTTCGCAGTGTAAAACTGCAAAACATTAATGGTGGTATCGGTAATTACCATACGTCACGTCCCGCGCGTTTTTGTCCACTCGAGCGAAAAAATACGCGCGGGAAATTGTGGGTTCACCGTGTAAAACTGCAAAAAATTAATGGTGGTATCGGTAATTACCATACGTCTCGTCAGAGACATAGAATACAGAGATTGGCAGGTTCCTATTAATGTTATTTATTGTACTAAATGTCGGGTGAAATTGAGTTTTCCGCATACATTACATGCACGTACGTACGTAGAACGCAATTCGAACTAGCATGCTTTTATAAATATGTGCGTACGACACGTACATGTAGAACGCAAGAAGGCGAGATCGAGATCGCAAATATGCGAGATTGTAACATAAACAAAATATACCGCCGTATCCACCCATCCCCAACTAGCACATTTGCAACATATAATTTTCGGTCTAGCTGCACACCTGATGGTGTTTACAATCATCAGTCGGTAATCCATTTTCACGTGCAAAGTGTGCCTGACCTTTAGGTTAGAAGACACCAAATGGTGCGAAATCGCCCAGGGTGTATGCAAAAGTAGTCCGGTATAAAAAAATAGTGCGGGTGTTTTGAGGTCACAGACACCGTTTGCTTGCAAATCTTGATCCATTACTACCCAGTTTCACTTGAGGAACATTTTGGGGTGCCTTTAACACCAGTTTTCAGCATATTTGTAGCATTTAAAAGAAAACACTGAACCTGTTGGTCACTTGATGTAAACGGAGTTTCCGTGGCCAAAAAATGTACACAATATTGGAGGATATGACAAGGTTGGATTTTTCTTTCTTAGGAGTAAGTGCACCTATTGTTTAGTTCATGCAGAACCAGTACAGACTGGCTGCAGGTCATGTACAAGTGGGTCCCACAGCATCCATACGAATAGTGAAAGTAGGAGAGACTGGCCTTATTGGATGGCATTCGGTTAAATTATGTAGTAAAACTATTTGGTGGTATCTAACCTATAAGGTGTGCCTAGGCCCTATGCGAGATATATTTTTTTGTAGAATTTGAAGTTGGAAGTTTATGTTTCTTGTAGCTATGTCTCTGGGAACATAATTTAAAGTTACTGGACAAGAGTAATCGAGCGGACTCCGCGATGCAACACATTTGTTCTTTTTGTATCGCAGACGGACAGTTATCGGCTTCAACATGTTCTAAAATCTTGATTTCTCAGCTTTATTTGTCAAATATAATAAACCAGTGTATGTAAATTACCTGTAGGTGATTTGGCTTGGATTGTGACAGTAACATACACCAAAACAGTCATTATAGTGTGTTTTTCATATTTTTTTTTCATTCGTATTGGCTTCCTGATCGACAATTAAGAAGTTCGGGAAAGTGGCGCGACATCGCGACGTTGTTCCAACATTTGCCAAAATTAGGCGTAAGTGTATCGTTTTCGCATATCGGTATAGTACCAATACATTAGTACTCAGAAAACATTGTTTTTCCTTTCCTCCTGTGTCATAAAGCAAATTTCTTGACTGACCGTTCCAAGCCAGTACCCTTCTGTCTGTCGACCATTCCAGAGTGGCATACATGTTGGTATAGTTTCAGTGATGAGTTTATATGTAGAATGGTTAGCTATAACACTATTTAGGGTAATGCTATGTGATTTTATGGAGGTTTGTGCTTTTAATTCATCATCTATTAAAATTCTCCATAGTTCTGTAGTAGCTCAATTTAAGGCAGAATGTGGACAGTCACATGGTGGAGTTACACAGCTGCTGTGTGACAACCATTTGAGATATTTGCTCCAAACTTGGTACTGTATCCAGGAATAGATGCTAGTTTTGAATAGTGAAAAATATTGTAGAATGATTTGTAGTGCGACTGGTACACTTATAGGTTAGAAGACACCAAATGGTGCGAAATCGCCCAGGATGTATGCAAAAGTAGTCCGGTATAAAAAAATAGTGCGGGTGTTTTGAAGTCACATACACCGTTTGCTTGCAAATCTTGATCCATTACTACCCAGTTTCACTTGAGGAACATTTTGGGGTGCCTTTAACACCAGTTTTCAGCATATATGTAGCATTTAAAAGAAAACACTTGATGTAAACAGAGTTTCCGTGGCCAAAAAATGTACACAATATTGGAGGAAATGACAAGGTTAGATTTTTCTTTCTTAGGAGTAAGTGAACCTATTGTTTAGTTCATGCAGAACCAGTACAGACTGGCTGCAGGTCATGTACAAGTGGGTCCCACAGCATCCATACGAATAGTGAAAGTAGGAGACTGGCCTTATTGGATGGCATTCGGTTAAATTATATAGTAAAACTATTTGGTGGTGTCTAACCTTTAGAACTGGGCGGAAACGAACATACCAAAACCACGCTATGAAGGCTCACGTCATCGAATTGAGCATTAGCTTGTGCAGTTTCACATTTGTTTTATTTCTTGATAAAAGCAAGATTTGGCAGCACATGAGAATCGTCTCCTTAGAGAGTCTAATATTTTGTAAAAACAAAATTCTTTTCACATTTGTTTGACCATGCAAACAATTGACAAATTCAGAAATCACGCCATTTCAGTTTACCACGTGTTACATCGGTTGTTATTAGTACGTATGGTCGCTCGTTATCACTGATCGTTATGGGCATTACTTTCCTTCGTATATAAGGTGGGTCAGTAATTTTTATTGATGGGTGGTAGGGTTGACATATATTTTTTTTTATGGATGGGTGGTGGGGCTGGCTTTTTTTTTATTGACGGGGGTGGTTTTTTTCTTCTTTTTAAATGATGGGTGGTTGCTGGGGGTGAACAAAAATTAATATTGATGTGTGGTGGGGTTTGAAAAAAAGTCCCCCCCACCCATCTGATTAATTCTGGAATTGCCCTAAGTTAAAAAGTCAATATTTGTGTTAACAAAATATTTGGCATACAAACAAGGTGCACATGTACATATGTGTAGAAGATGTGTGTAAAGTTTCAGATCGATTGACTGAAATGTTTTAGAGGAGTAGAGTACACAAACTCTGTACCCTATATAGAATTGCATACAAACATGTAGAAAATTGGCCAAGTTAAATAGGTGATATTTTTGTTAAAAACATATTTGTTTCCGCATAAAAACACCAAGGTGCACATCTTCAATATGTGCAGAAGACGCGTGTAACGTTTCAGATAGATTGACTAACAGTTTCAGACCTGGGGGCCGTTTCACTAAACTTCTTAGACTAAAATGTTCGTAAGCGCAGATTTAGAATCGTCTGCAAATTTGAATTGATGGATTTACATTTATTGAGCATAGGCTGCATATGCAGCCTATGCTCAATAAATGTAAATCCAACAATTATTTACAATAAAACAGTGTTAATGTGAAATTTGCAGACTATCATAATTTTGCACTTACAAACATTTTAGTCGTAGGAAGTTTAGTGAAACGGGCCCCAGATGTGTACACAAACTATGGGCAAGTATTAAAATGGGTATAAAAAACAACAAACATAATATATATCCGAACAAACGAACCCGTTCATCAAAACGAGGAATATTGTATTTGTGCATAAAACACGACACGTGTTGATAATTCCAAATGATAGCATTGATATTGAAATTGATGTATCAAATTTGGTTACTAGTAAGTATATTTTGAAGCAACTTTAGATATTTCATTTCATTAGAACTGCTACATACAGTTTTAATGGTACCAATATACAATGTACATGATATATAGAGGCCTTAAGGAACAAAAAATAATGATTGAATATCAAACACAATTTGGTAAATGTTTGGACAAAACCTGGCATATGCCACTGCGGCCAGTGAAGACCCCGATCTCTGACAAAAGGGACCATCTCTGACAAAAGGGACCGTACAACGTTTGTGACCAGGGCATCAGAGATAAATGCAGGGCTCCAGAAAAGGAATTCGTAATTGAGTATTGTCACTCCATCATTTCTGAAGCAATTGGGTATTTCAAAATTTTAATTTGGTAAAATAAAATCACACTACTGTTTACACATCAGCAAACCACAATTATTGAATAGCTTGCTTCTAAATGAAAACATGTCTAGGCATTTCATTAGAATTGTCTCCTTGGAGACAATTCTAATGAAATACCAAGATGTGTTTTCATGGAAAAATAAGAAAAGTGTGCTATATTTGTGCTTTTTGATACTCACTACTTCTGATTTCAATAGGGTTTTTGGCAATTTTAATTGGGTATTTAAGCAAATACGCACCTTATCTGGAGCTCTGCAATGTGTGCATCCATGCAGTTTGATGCAGTGTTCACCATTCAAGGCAATAGTATCATCAAACAAGGGGATCCCAATCAGACTGTGATATGCACAACAAATTAGCATCAACAATTATTAACCATTAGAATGTGGGATGATTAAATTGTTATATGCTGTTGTTTTATATTTTGTCATCTTCCTCAATCAGAACATCATTTGACAGCACCTTAGAATCATTTCCATTGGAAAATATTTTAAAGTGTTGTCAAACCATGCTTTTTAGAAGAAAATTGGTATATAAACAATTCAAAACAGAGGACAAAATATAGTTCAGCATAGTAAGGGTTAAAATTTACTATGGCTTTAAAACCTTTCCCACTGAAAAACACTGGTAACTGGCTCCTTACCCCCACGACACATTTAAAATTATATAAAATATTTTTTAGGAACATAAATCTCTGAAATGCGACAGCTGTTATAAACCCTCGTATGAAACTGGATGTGACTTTGCATTTAGGCACCAATGTTAGACAATATGATATCACAACGGTTGTTATGTTTTACACAGCGCAGTTGCAGATGACATCCCACCAAACAAAATTTTATGCCATTTAATTAAACCAATCTAGTCTATTAATGAGGTCTCAGAAGGAGCATTTGAATTACATGTAGTTTCAAGAATTTATCTCATCTCCGATTACTTTGTCATATTAGATTTAATGTTATATCCCCTTGGTTGTCTGGCAGCCTGTCACATGATCTACGAGAAGTGAGCATCAAAGTCATAGCTGTCGGTTTTGTCATCGGTGCCGAGGTCAAATGCCGAGGTAAGGGCGTCCGACAATTCTCCAGCCACCCGCTCTGGAAATATACAATGACACATGTTGCTTAAAAATGGTAAAATAACATAATGAATGAACTGATGTGTATCCTTCATTGTTGCCAAATTTGGCTCTTTTTCAAACATGAAATCAGTAACAATGATGGATGTACCAGATATCCAGATAAGCTGCGTATTTGCATAAATACCCAATTCAAATTGCCAAAAACCCAATTGAAATTAGAAGTAGTGAGTATCAAAAAGCAATGAAAAATGTGTTTATCATGCTACAGAAAACAATAAACAAATATAGCATATTTTCTTATTTTTCTATGAAAACACATCTTGGTATTTCATTAGAATTGTCTCCAAGGAGACAATTCTAATGAAATGCCAAGACATGTTTCATTTAGAAGAAAACTATTCAATAATTGCTGTCTCTTGATGTGTAAACAGTAGTGTGATTTTATTTTACCCAATTAAAACTTTGAAATACCGAATTGCTTCAGAAATGATGGAGTAAAAATACTCAATTACTAATTCCTTATCTGGAGCCCTGATGTACCCCTCAAAACTTTAACGAAAAACGAAAATTGATTGGGCCACAGAATGAAAATATGGATGATGACTAATAAGTATATGAACTATGAAGTATCAAGTCAATCTCACTTACGGTTACAAAACTTTAACACAAATCTTGGGCAGACAGACAGGCAGCCAGACGGAGTGGCGACTATATGTATGCCGAATAATCTTTTCGGGTACATAAAAAGGTGGTGTAAGAGTTTAACATTGCAGCAACAGCCAATGTCATACAGAGATGGGGTAGCTGTTTCAACTCTCATCCGAAAGACGAGCAGGATAGAAATGCTATCAAAGTATTTTATATGCCTAGGGCAGGGATCGAAGCCACAACCTTTGATACAGAAGTTCAATGTTAGACTATCCAGCCATTAGTGGAAAACAGAACTCATATACAGAACCCCATATAGCCACTCTCCCACTGACCACACATCACACATATAGCCATTCTCCCACTGACCACACATCACACATATAGCCACTCTCCCACTGACCACACATCTAGCCCCCTTCTCCCACTGACCACACACCACACATATAGCCACTCTCCCACTGACCACACATCACACATATAGCCCCCTTCTCCCACTGACCACACATCACACATATAGCCACTCTCCCACTGACCACACATCACACATATAGCCACTCTCCCACTGACACATCACACATATAGCCTCTTCTCCCACTGACCACACACACACATATAGCCCCCTTCTCACTGACCACACATCACACATATAGCCCCCTTCTACACCTGACACACATCACACATATAGCCCCCTTCTCCCACTGACCACACATCACACATAGCCTTCTCCCACTGACCACACACACACATATAGCCCCCTTCTCCCACTGACCACACATACACATATAGCTCTCCCACTGACCACACATCACACATATAGCCACTCTCCCACTGACCACACATCACACATATAGCCACTCTCCCACTGACCACACATCACACATATAGCCCCCTTCTCCCACTGACCACACATCACACATATAGCCACTCCCACTGACCACACATCCACATATAGCCCCCTTCTCACACTGACCACACATCACACATATAGACCCCCTTCTCACACTGACCACACATCACACATATAGCCCCCTTCTCCCACTGACCACACATCACACATATAGCCACTCTCCTGCTGACCACACATCATACATATAGCCCCCTTCTCCCACTGACCACACACCACACATATAGCCCCCTTCTCCCACTGACCACACATCACACATATAGCCCCCTTCTCCCACAGACCACACATCACACATATATCCCCTCTCCCACTGACCACACATCACACATATAGCCCCCTTCTCCCACTGACCACACATCACACATATATCTTCACCCATGACCACACATCACACATATAGCCGCAATCCCACTGACCACACATCACACATATAGCCCCCTTCTCCCACTGACCACATCACACACACCCCTTCTCCCACTGACCACACATATATCCCCCTTCTCCCACTGACCACACATCACACATATAGCCACTCTCCCACTGACCACAAATCACACATATAGTCCCCTTCTCCCACTGAGCACACATCACACATATAGCCACTCTCACACTGACCACACATCACACATATAGCCCCCTTCTCCCACTGACCGCACATCACACATATAGCCCCCTTCTCACACTGACCACACATCACACATATAGCCACAATCCCACTGACCACACATCACACATATAGCCCCCTTCTCCCACTGACCACACATACCCCTTCTCCCACTGACCACACATAGACCCCTTCTCCCACTGAACCCACACATCACACATATAGCCCCCCTTCTCCCACTGACCACACATCACATATAGTCATACCCTGACACAGATCCCACTCTCCCCACTGACCACACATCACACATAAGCCCCCTTCTCCCACTCCCCACATCACACATAGCCTAACCCTTCTCCCACTGACCACACATCACACATATAGCCCCCTTCTCCCACTGACCACACACATCACCACATATAGCTTCTCCCACTGACCACACATCACACATATAGCCCTTCTCCCACTGACACATCACACATATAGCCACTCTCACTTAGCCACTCTCCCACCTGACACATCACACATATAGCCCCCTCTCACTGACCACACACCACACACATATAGCCACTCACACTGACCACACATCACACATATAGCTTCTCCCACTGACCACACATCACACTATAGCCCCCTTCTCCCACTGACCACACATCACACATATAGCCTCTCACCCACTGCACATCACACCATACTTCTCCCACTGACCACACATCACACATATTGCCACTCTCACACTGACCACACATTCCACACATATACCACTTCACACTACCACACATCACACATATAGCCCCTTCTCCACTGACCACACATCACACATATAGCCCCTCTCCCACTGACCACACATCACACATATAGCCCCCTTCTCCCACTGACCACACATCACACATATAGCCCCACCCCCTTCTTCCCACTGAAACCCCACATCACCCCCCACATATAGCCACTCCCTCACATGACCCACATCCAGCATATAGCCCCCTTCTCCCACTGACACACATCACACATATAGCCCCTTCTCCCACTGACCACACTTCACACATATAGCCCCTTCTCCACTGAACCACACATCACACATATAAGCCCTCACCCACCTGACACATCAAAACATATAGCCCCCTTCTCCCACTGACCACACATCACACATATAGCCCCCTCTCCCACTGACCACACATCACACATATAGCCACTCTCCCACTGACCACACATCACACATATAGCCCCCTTCTCCCACTGACCACACATCACACATCTCCCACTGAACCACACCCCCCTTCTCCCATGACCACACATCCCCCACCTATGCCCCCTTCTCCCACTGACCACACATCACACATCTAGCCCCCTTCTCCCACTGACCACTTCAAATGAGGTACACGAGACGAGAGCAGCATCCAACTATTGTGTTTATCTGACAGTATGCACACAAAATCTAGTGGAATCACTAAACCAGAAACATCGGGACATTTAGAGATTCCACTGTAAATCAGGCATATGAGCCCTCAGACAATTGTCTTTGTGAACATGAACACACATCATCATCAAAGACACAGAACAATGAAACCCATCAAAATTTGCCTGGTGTCCGATGTACAAAGGTTCCCCTTTATTACCAACCTCGGCGTCTCCTTTGTTTCTTCATTTTCTTAAAGTCCATCTTCTTGGCCTTGTTTAGCTGTGGCAGGCCGACATTCAGCTTGTCCGAGCTGCTTTTGTTGCTGTCTGCCTTACTGGAGCCAGTCGATGATTTCTTGGACCGCGACCCACTTGTGGATAGGGAGACGGTCACCTTGCCCATCTAAAATGTAGAATATATAATATAATACACATGTTCTTTATCAAAATAGTGTGAAACTGTATTGGCAGTGTTATGTGACGTCCGGTTTACTGCTACAATATGGATGTCACATAGACCATGTGGTCGAAAATTTAATAAAAAGAGTGACTTTAAAACAATGTGTATTAAATTAAAATGTGCTTCCCTTCGGAGGTTATTGGAAATTACTATAATATAATATACACCCTATGTGATTTTGTACCTTCTACAAACAATGCCGAAAAAATTACAACATTTTTAAATTCCGCATTTGATTTCCTGTGACAATTTTGTCAACTTCCGATGTCATTTATGGAAAATATTGTAAATATGTTTCATGAGAAACCGCACGTGTTCTTAGGTACAAAATCACATGGCGTGTTTCAAACGTGTAAATTTTGTTGATGTTGACAAATTCAGCACGCCTCCTTTGAATATTTGTAATGTTTGGGAAAGCAACTGAGGCTTGCTCAATCTGCCAACATGAAAAATGTATACACAAGCAATTGTGAATCTAGGAGGGCCCATTGTCTTGTCATGAATGGCCCCAAACATAAATACTGAGGGGCCATCAAATTTAGAAATCGTCGAGAATTATGAATCCAATCTGAGGAGAAATTACACAGCAACAGCAGATATAAGATGATGGTTGGTATTTCAATATCACTCTTGAACATGATTTATAATTTGATTGATTAATTATTGGTGTTTAACGGCCTATCAACAGCTACGGTCATTTAAGGCCGGGCCAACGGGTTGGACTATCCCGTATTTAACCTGTCCATAATGAGGGAATTTCCCAAAATCAGAACTCGATATTTACAGAAAAATATTTATCCCGTCAACACAGTGCGTATGTGCCGTGAAACACGGTGCCGTGAAACATTTTTGGTATCCTGTCAATACAATTTGGAGATGCAGCTGGGGTTATTTGTTTGCATTTTAAAGCCATTTGTAGGTGTTGACAGGATAAATAGAATAGTAGGTTAGTGCCGTGAATGGGAAAACATATCTGGCGGAGCCTCGCCCATCCCATTTCCTAAGCCTTGCCAGATATTTTTTCCCATTCACGGCACTAACCTACTATTCTCTATATATTCAGCCCTGAAATTAGAATATCCTGATCTGGTGCCAGGTCCATTCCACACCAATCACTTAGCTCCAAACTCCAAAACCATATAAGTCAGCATTCTGGTAATGATCGTGAAATTACCCTTTGCATGGTCCCAACCAACCATCTACTATCTATAATTTGAAGCTGAACAAACTATTTTCATTGTATTATTAAAATCTGGCATAAGATGACGTCTACATTCTGGCAAAAAAGAATAACACACTCAACGATCTATATTGCTTGTTAGAAGCATGACGGGTGCTTCATTGATGGACTGGCGAACAGTTCATATCCTGATCAGACTGACTGCGGATGCACAGGCTCATCTACACTGGTAGCAAATGCCATAAGCCCCAGTTATTCGGTCACATCCACAATATCATGTTTTTTTCTTCAATACTGGCATATGAAAATGGCCACCAACAACGAAGTGAAAACAAGAGCTCCGCGGAGCAAGATGTCCCGCCTGGTGCAGTTTGATAGTACATAAGGAGCTTTTAATAACTTTGGGGTTAATGAGCACCATGGGCTTTCTGTAGAATGATGTGAGATGTTGTTAAAAAATACACCTATGAAATATTAAAGCATTCCATTGAGGGAAAGAGAAGTTATTATGAAGTGTAAAGTTTTGGAAACAAAACATTCATGCCATACGCTTTCTGTAGAATGATGCAGGATGATGTTACAAATGCACCTATGAAATATTAAAGCATTCCATCAATCGAAACAGAAGTTATTGCAGATTAACCCCAATGTCAAATTTTGTGATTGACAGACGGACAGACGGACAAACAGAAAACTTTTGCATCCCTACGCGAGGGGATAATAAACTAAAACCAAAACACTTATTTTCCAACAAACACAGATAAACACAAACAAGAATGCCACCAACAACATGTATCTCCTGGCACCGATGCTAAATTTCTATATTAGATATTTTTGGAAGTCCGTGACATTGACCTTGGGGTTACCGGACACCATGAACTTTCTGCAGATGATGCGGAATGTTCTTACAAATGCATGTATGAAATATTAAAACATTCCATCAAGAGAAACAGTAAGTTACAATAAATTAACCTGAGCGTTTTCTAAGCCCATGACCTTGACCTTGGGGTTAGCCAGCACCATGGGATTTCTGTAGAATCATGCCTGATGTTGCTATAGTTTACATCTAAGAAATATTAAAGCATTCCATCAAGGGAAACAGAAGTTGTAATAAATTAAACCGAGCGTTAAGTTTTCCAAACCCGGAATTTTCTAAGCCTGTGACCTTGACCTTTGGGGTTAGCGGGCGCCATGGGCTTTCTGCAGAATGATGCGGGATGTTGTTTCAAATGCAAATATGGAATATTAAAGCATTCCATTGAGGGAAACAGAAGTTACAACGAATTAACCCGAGTGTTAAGTTTTAGAAACATAGCTAAATGCAAAAACTTAACGTTGAATGCATGTGAAAAGTAGGTCAATGAACCCTGAAAACCAGGCCAAGGTCACATGGGCTCCCTCTGTGTGAGATGGTTACACCACAGTGTTGATGTATACCAAGTCTGGAGGTCGTAGGACTTATAGTTTTCCGGAAACTGAGCTAAATGCAAAAAATTAACATTGAATGCATGTGAAAGGTAGGTTAATAAACCATGACCAGATGGCCGCGGCCCGCATGTCGAGCCCGCCGAGGCATTTGATGGTATTTTTAAAAACTTTAACGCAGATTTCGGACGAACACCTGGACGTCATTGTGATCACTGTCTCGCTTTCCGAAAGTGGGCTCGACAAAAACTATGTCACGGTCACATGGGCTCCCTCTGTGTGAGATGGTTACACCACAGTGTTGATGTATACCGAAGCATTCCATCAAGGGAAACGGAAGTTGTGATACATTAAAGTGAGCATTAACTTTTCCAAACACGGAAATTTGTGTGACCTTGACCTTTGGAGTTAGCGGGCACCATGGGCTTTCTGTAGAATGATGCGGGATGTTACAAATGCATGTATGGAATATTAAAGCATAAACCGAGCGTTAACTTTTCGAAACACGGAAATTTCTAAGTCAGTGACCTTGACCTATGGGGTTAGCGGGCACCATGGGCTTTCTGTAGAATGATGTGGGATGTTGTTACAAATGCATGTATGGAATATTAAAACATTCCATTGAGGGAAACAGAAGTTACAATGAATTAACCTGAACGTTAAGTTTTAGAAACAGAGCTAAACGCAAAAAGTTAAAGTTGAATGCATGTGAAAAGTAGGTCAATGAACCATGAAAATTAGGTCAAGGTCACATGGGCTCCCTATGTCTGAGATGGTTACACCACATTGTTGATGTACACCAAGTATGGAGGTCGTAGGACTTATAGTTTTGTGGAAACTGAGCTAAATGCAAAAACTTAATGTGAAATGTTGAAGCCGCCTACGCCGACGCATACGCCGACGGAAAAGCTATGCCTATGTCCCGCTTCTGCTAAAGCAGGTGGGACAAAAACTTCACCTGATCATCTTCCTCCATTTTCTCTTCATCATCTTCATCTTCTGACATTTCCTCCTCCTCCTCCTCATCATCACTAGGATCATCATCAGCATTGTCCGCCGTGACCATTGAAACTTTATTCAAATCATTCACATCCATCACAATTTCTGTTGGGCCCAATGACTCCACCAACAAATGCTTGGTGGACTTTGCATCTAGGTCTGAAAGTGTCAAACACATATGAGACACGCCATGTGATTTTGTACCTTCGCACATCTGCGTAATTTCATGAAATACGTTTTATAATACAAAATTTACTATATTTTCTGTAAATGGTGTCAAAAGTTGACAATATTTTTAGTATACATATACTCGTACATTTTTTTAACGTATTACAAAATCATATGGCGTCTCAAACTACAATAATATCCGGTTAACCTTTCCAGCACTAAAGACCATATGATAATACTTGCAAACACAGAGAATACCAGGCTAGTGTCTTTTTGGTATCAAGTTTATCAAGAAAAGGCTGGGAAATGTGTAGGAATTTTGATGTGAACCAAGAAATTCCTGCTCTTTTTGAGCCGAGTAGGATAATGTGTTTGTTTGTTGGTGTTTAATGGCCTATCAACAGCTATGGTCATGTAAGGCCGGGTAAACAGGTTTGAGCTCGTTTTAACCTGCTGCATTTGGGGGGGGGGGGGGGAATCCCAAAATCAGAACAGTGAGTGAGTGAATAGGGTTTAACGTCCGCTTTTCTGACATAGAGGTACAAGCCTCAGGGAGTCTACACGCAGACGGGCAAAATCAGAACAGAATAGGTTCGAGCTCATTTAAACCGGCTGCATTTGCATTTGGGAGGATCCCAAAATCAGAACAGAGAACAGAACAGGTTTAAGCTCGTTTTAACCTGCTGCATTTGGGGGTGGGGGGGGGTGGGGGAGGGGAATCCCAAAATCAGAACAGAGAACAGAATATTTACATCGAGAAATTAGAAAAACCTGACCTGGTGCCAGGTCTATACCACACCAGTCACTTGGTACCTTCCCCTAAAGTAGGATTACGAATAATCGTAATACTCATATAAGGGGTATAACCAGATTCAACTGTCACATACAAAATAAATTCAAAAGACGTACATGAGGGCCAAACCAGGTCTCCAGTCGAAATTTCGGTAAGGATGAACCCCGATCGTTGAATTACCCATCACATACTCCCGACCAACCACCCACTCCAAGTCGGATATAACAAGAATTCCGCCACGGAAGCGGTGTCGCGCCTGCCGAGGCATTTGACCGTGAACATTACAAGTAAATAAATGACCTTGACCTTGATAATTTGGATGTGGGGGTGTGCGTAATGAAGCATCATCCATAGACAAACATGGATGTGAAATATTATCAAAGTCTGGCAAGGGGTTAAAGAGATATTGTGAAAAAACAATAACTTTTAACGCATTTCTGTTACAAAACCCGTGAACATTACAAGTAAATAAATGACCGTGACCTTCAGAATTTGGATGTGGGGGTGTGCGTAATGAAGTATCATCCCATGACAAACTTGATGTGAAATATTATCAAAGTGTGGCAAGGGGTTAAAGAGATATTGTGAAAAAATAATAACTTTAACGCATTTCTGTTACAAAACCGGTGAACATTAAAAGTAAATAAATGACCTTGACCTTGAGAATTTGGATGTGGGGGTGCGTGTAATGAAGCATCATCCCTAGACAAACATTGATGTGAAATATTATCAAAGTCTGGCAAGGGGTTAAAGAGATATTGTGAAAAAACAATAACTTTAACGCATTTCTGTTACAAAACCGGTGAATATTACAAGTAAATAAATAACCTTGACCTTCAGAATTTGGATGTGGGGGTGTGCGTAATGAAGCATCATCCCTAGACCAACATTGATGTGAAATATTATCAAAGTCTGGCAAGGGGTTAAAGAGATATCGTGAAAAAACAATAACTTTAACGCATTCCTCTTACAAAACCGGTGAACATTACAAGTAAATAAATGACCTTGACCTTGAGAATTTGGATGTGGGGGTGTGCGTAATGAAGCATCATCCCTAGACAAACATTGATGTGAAATATTATCAAAGTCTGGCAAGGGGTTAAAGAGATATTGTGAAAAAACAATAACTTTAACGCATTCGGTTACAAAACCGGTGAACATTACAAGTAACAAATAAATGACCTTGACCTTGAGAATTTGGATGTGGGGGTGTGCGTAATGAAGCATCATCCCTAGACAAACATTGATGTGAAATATTATCAAAGTCTGGCAAGGGGTTAAAGAGATATCGTGAAAAAACAATAACTTTAACGCATTTGCCTTACAAAAAACCGGACGACGACGGAAAAAGCGCCGACTATAGTCGCGCCTCTGCTAAAGCAGGCGCGACAAAAACACACTAGCCTGGTATTATATTGATCAGGTAACCTTTATCCAAGATGGCCAGATATAAAGTTTTTGTTGAAAGTATGCATTCTTGTCTCTGTTATGATATGTGGAGGTAACTGGAGAAATGGGTCTTATGGGTTTTGCGACCTGTGCAGATCCAAATCATCCGCACAGTCTGATCTGTATCTGCACTGTTCGTAATTCCATTAATCAAACACCCATAATACTTCTCACAAGATATATAGATCATTATCAGGATACAGGAGTGTGCTATTTGATCACGAGTTACTCTCTTTTCTATATTGTGTAACAGAGAGATGTTGAGTCTGTACTAAAAGTACAGGCATAGGGGTTAAACACCAGACTTACAATCCGGAGGTTGTGTGTTAAAAGCTTAGGCCTTAGGCATCACATATACTTTCATAGTATTTCCATCCCACTGGTCTGTCGGACGAGACTTTAAACTGTGGTCCCGTCTCTATATGACCTTAGCTGTTGCTGGGACGTTAAACCCATTTACTTTCACTTTTATTTTTTCTGTACTAAAAGTCACCAACATGATGGTACCAGTACTTACTGTCAATGATCTTCCTCTCCTCGCCTAATAAGGCACCAATGTCAAACTCCTGGCCCATCTGTGTAACAAACTCCGCACTCACGTGACTCGCCTTTTCCCGCTCTGGGGGGTGGGTGTAATATGTGATTTTACCGCTGAAATACAGTGGAACCCCTCTAAACTGAAATACAGTGGAACCCCTCTAAACCCGACACTCGGGAAAATATAGATGTTTACCGTAGATGTGTTTCGCTGTAATCTATCTCTGATTACAATGAAGTGCTCACATGTCTGATTTACAGTGGAACATCTCCAAACCGGACACCCTGGGGACCTCCCACACTGTACCAGGGACCGGTTTGGAGAGGTTCCACTGTATCAGGTTTACAATAGGCAAAAACAGCACATGTTTTAGAATTTATCATGGTATAAAACTGTAAAAAGTCCTTCAAGCAGCAGTGTTGTTGGACTTTTACAAGTTTGGATTCCCGAAAAAGTCCAGAGCTCCAGATAAGGTGCATATTGGCGTATTTTTACACACTTATTTTAGCTGAAAACGCATTGATTATCAACAGTGGGAGTACAAAATACTCACAGCAAAGTGAAAATACGCATTGACTTTCAAATTGAGTAGTGGAAATACTGTAATAATGTTGAAAATTTACTTTAGCTGATCTGCAAAAAGCAAACACTGTTTAAATTTGTTTTGATCATTCGTTCCTATTTAATAACGAAGAAAATCAATAATTCATTTGTAAAGATAAAATAAGAATTTACTTTGAAATTAGGGGGTACAATACTCTTTAGACACAAAGCTTATCTGGAGCTCTGAATTCTCAACAAAGTATCACCTATCTATATTTTTTTCAACACAAACACCATGGTGCACATATTTCTTCCTTAAACTGCCAATATACATCTATTTAAAAGTGACTGAACATATGGTTGGCTGTGACTAGAGAAATAGGGGTTATAGGTTTTGCGACCAGTTTCGACACAGATCAGCCTGTGCATTCTCTATCAATGAAGCACGCGTCATGCTTCTAACAAGCAATATAGATCACTATCAATCAGGCTACCGGACTGTGCTATTTTGAGCTACATTCGTCACAAATCCTATTAGCCCCAATTCTTCAGTCAGTCACATTTTATACACGACATAGATTTTTTTTCATCAAAATACCAGCACAAGTATACGTCAATATGAACAATGTAGATTGATCAGTAGCCGATTTCACCAACATTGCAAAGTATACTTTTCTAGCAAAGTATACTTTGAGGGAGTAATCATTTATTTTTCCTGAAATGCATTATTTCATATAGAACTAACAACTGCATGTATTTGATGATTGAAAGTATGTAGAATTATTATACTGAATTTATTACATTATCACAGCCAAAATAGCTGTGATAATGTAATAAATTCAGTATATTAAATAACAAGTAACGAGGCAAAGCCACGAAGGCCAGTTTTTTTCCAAGCATAGACACTTGGATAACATAATTATACACACTTTTTGTAGACTAGATGGCCGTGGCCTGCATGTCGCGCCTTGGGGCGAGGCATGGACACTAAAAAAATAGATATAGTAGATGGAAAAACTTTAACCAAAAAACTTTAACCGGACACATGGACGAACGGACGGACGTATGCCAAAATGCCGACGATATCGCACTTTCCGCAAGCAGGTGTGACAATGATGATAAACACCCATGTGAAGTATCAAGGTATTGGGTGAAGCAGTTGCAGAGATATAGTACACGAAAAAACTTTAACAAAAAAATTAAATTCAAAGTAATTTGAACTTGACATAGGGCACAGGATCGCGCTTTCCGCAAGCAGGTGCAACAATGATGATAAACACCCATGTGAAGTATCAAGGTATTGGGTGAAGCAGTTGCAGAGATATAGTACACAAAAAAACTTTAACAAAAAAATTCAAAGTAATTTGACCTTGACATTGGGCACAGGATCGCGCTTTCCGCAAGCAGGTGCGACAATGATGATAAACACCCATGTGAAGTATCAAGGTATTGGGTGAAGCAGTTGCAGAGATATAGTACACGAAAAAACTTTAACAAAAAAATTCAAAGTAATTTGACCTTGACATTGGGCACAGGATCGCGCTTTCCGCAAGCAGGTGCGACAATGATGATATACACCCATGTGAAGTATCAAGGTATTGGGTGAAGCAGTTGCAGAGATATAGTACACGACTTTAACAAAAAAAATTCAAAGTAATTTGACCTTGACATTGGGCACAGGGGCCGCACGGTTGGGGGTAGAATGAAAATATGGATGATGATAAACACCCATGTGAAGTTCAAGGTAATGGGCGAAGCATTGCAGAGATATAGTATAACAAAAAAGTTTTAACCAAAAAACTCTAACCAGACGTACGTTAAAAAGTTAACGTTGAAAATGGTTAAGTCAATTACGTAGAAATAATAGGTGAAGGTAAAAAAATGGTCACATGTTGGATAGTTGTATGTGGTAGGCACCCCTTGGTTATGAAGCTGTGAAAGTTTGGTGGTCCTAGGTGGTACAGTACCAAAGAAATGGACTTAAACACGAAAACTTAACATTGTAAACGCGAAAACTTAACATTGAAAATGGCTAAGTCGACTGCGCGGAAAAAATGGGTGAAAGATTGTTTAAAAAAAAAGAGTAACATGTTGGATAGTGATATGTGGTGGGTACCCCGTGATTATGAAGCTGTGAAAGTTTGGTGGTCCTAGGTAGTACAGTACCAAAGAAATGGACTTAAACACGAAAACTTAGCATTGTAAACGCGAAAACTTAACATTGAAAATGGCTAAGTCGACTACGCGGAAAAAATGGGTCAAGTTAAAAACAAGAAACGAGGCAAAGCCACGAAGGCCAGGTTTTTTTCCAAGCATAGACACTTGGATAACATAATTATACCCACTTTTTGTAGACTAGATGGCCGTGGCCTGCATGTCGCGCCTTGGGGCGAGGCATGGACACTAAAAAAAATAGATATAGTAGATGGAAAAACTTTAACCAAAAAACTTTAACCGGACACACGGACGAACGGACGGACGTATGCCAAAATGCCGACGATATCGCGCTTTCCGCAAGCAGGTGCGACAATGATGATAAACACCCATGTGAAGTATCAAGGTATTGGGTGAAGCAGTTGCAGAGATATAGTACAAGAAAAAACTTTAACAAAAAAATTCAAAGTAATTTGACCTTGACATTGGCACAGGATCGCGCTTTCCGCAAGCAGGTGCAACAATGATGATAAACACCCATGTGAAGTATCAAGGTATTGGGTGAAGCAGTTGCAGGGATATAGTACACGAAAATACTTTAACAAAAAAATTCAAAGTAATTTGACCTTGACATTGGGCACAGGATCGCGCTTTCCGCAAGCAGGTGCAACAATGATGATAAACACCCATGTGAAGTATCAAGGTATTGGGTGAAGCAGTTGCAGAGATATAGTACACAAAAAAACTTTAAAAAAAAAATTCAAAGTAATTTGACCTTGACATTGGGCACAGGATCGCGATTTCCGCAAGCAGGTGCGACAATGATGATAAACACCCATGTGAAGTATCAAGGTATTGGGTGAGGTGAAGCAGTTGCAGAGATATAGTACACGAAAAAACTTTAAAAAAAAAATTCAAAGTAATTTGACCTTGACATTGGGCACAGGGGCCGCACGGTTGGGGGTTAGAATGAAAATATGGATGATGATAAAACACCATGTGAAGTTTCAAGGTAATGGGCGAAGCAGTTGCAGAGATATAGTATAACGAAAAAGTTTTAAAACCAAAAAACTTTAACCAGACGTACGTTAAAAAGTTAACGTTGAAAATGGCTAAGTCAATTACGTAGAAATAATAGGTGAAGGTAAAAAAATGGTCACATGTTGGATAGTTGTATGTGGTAGGCACCCCTTGGTTATGAAGCTGTGAAAGTTTGGTGGCCCTAGGTGGTACAGTACCAAAGAAATGGACTTAAACACGAAAACTTAACATTGTAAATGCGAAAAGTTAACATTGAAAATGACTAAGTCAACTGCGCGGAAAAAATGGGTCAAGTTAAAAACAAGAAACGAGGCAAAGCCACGAAGGCCAGGTATTTTCCAAGCATAGACACTTGGATAACATAATTATACCCACTTTTTGTAGACTAGATGGCCGTGGCCTGCATGTCGCGCCTTGGGGCGAGGCATGGACACTAAAAAAATAGATATAGTAGATGGAAAAACTTTAACCAAAAAACTTTAACCGGACACACGGACGAACGGACGGACGTATGCCAAAATGCCGACGATATCGCACTTTCCGCAAGCAGGTGTGACAATGATGATAAACACCCATGTGAAGTATCAAGGTATTGGGTGAAGCAGTTGCAGAGATATAGTACACGAAAAAACTTTAACAAAAAAATTCAAAGTAATTTGAACTTGACATAGGGCACAGGATCGCGCTTTCCGCAAGCAGGTGCAACAATGATGATAAACACCCATGTGAAGTATCAAGGTATTGGGTGAAGCAGTTGCAGAGATATAATACACAAAAAAACTTTAACAAAAAAATTCAAAGTAATTTGACCTTGACATTGGGCACAGGATCGCGCTTTCCGCAAGCAGGTGCGACAATGATGATAAACACCCATGTGAAGTATCAAGGTATTGGGTGAAGCAGTTGCAGAGATATAGTACACTTTAACTTTAACAAAAAAAATTCAAAGTAATTTGACCTTGACATTGGGCACAGGATCGCGCTTTCCGCAAGCAGGTGTGACCATGATGATATACACCCTGAAGATCAAGGATTGGGTGAAGCAGTTGCAGAGATATAGTACACGAAAAAAAAAAAAAAACTTTAAAAAAAAAATTCAAAGTAATTTGACCTTGACATTGGGCACAGGATCGCGCTTTCCGCAAGCAGTGCACAATGATGATAAACACCCATGTGAAGTATCAAGGTATTGGGTGAAGCAGTTGCAGAGATATGTACACGAAAAAAAAAAAAAAAAAAAAAAATTCAAAGTAATTTGACCTTGATATTGGGAAGCAGCGCACGGTTGTTAGAATGGGAGATATGATGATGATAAACACCCATGTGAAGTTTCAATTGTGAAGGTGCGAAGCAGTTGCAGATTGATATTCTATGTATAACAGAAAAAGTTTTGAACAAAAAACTAATGGGCCAGCACGTACGTTTAGTTAAAAAGTTAACGTTGAAAATGGCTAAATCAATTACGTAGAAATAATAGGTGAAGGTAAAAAAATGGTCACATGTTGGATAGTTGTATGTGGTAGGCACCCCTTGGTTATGAAGCTGTGAAAGTTTGGTGGTCCTAGGTGGTACAGTACCAAATAAATGGACTTAAACACGAAAACTTAACATTGTAAACGCGAAAACTTAACATTGAAAATGGCTAAGTCGACTGAGCGGAAAAAATGGGTGAAGTTAAAAAACTAGATGGCCGCGGCCTGCATGTCGCGCCTTGTGGCGAGGCATGGACACTAAAAAAAAAGATATAGTATAACAAAAAACTTTAACTAAAAAACTTAACCAAAAAACTTAACCAAAAACTTTAACCAAAAAACTTAACCAAAAACTTCAAAGTAATTTGACCTTGACATTGGGCACAGGGGCCGCACGGGAGGGGGGTAGAATGAAAATATAGATGATGATAAACACCCATGTGAAGTTTCAAGGTAATGGGCAGAGCAGTTGCAGAGATATAGTATAACAAATAATTTTAACCAAAAAACTTAACCAAAAAACTTAACCAAAAACTTTAACCAAAAAACTTAACCAAAAACTTCAAAGTAATTTGACCTTGACATTGGGCGCAGGGGCCGCACGGAAGGGGGGTAGAATGAAAATATAGATGATGATAAACACCCATGTGAAGTTTGAAGGTAATGGGCAAAGCAGTTGCAGATATAGTATAACGAAAAACTTTAACCAAAAAACTTAACCAAAAACTTTAAACAAAAAAGCTAACCAAAAACTTCAAAGTAATTTGACCTTGACATTGGGCACAGGGGCCGCACGGGAGGGGGGTAGAATGAAAATATAGATGATGATAAACACCCATGTGAAGTTTCAAGGTAATGGGCAAAGCAGTTGCAGAGATATAGCATAACAAAAAACTTTAACCAAAAAACTTAACCAAAAACTTTAACCACAAAACTTAACCAAAGAACTTAACCAAAAACTTTAACCAAAGAACTTAACCAAAAACTTCAAAGTAATTTGACCTTGACATTGGGCACAGGGGCCGCACGGGGGGAGGGGGGTAGAATGAAAATATAGATGATGATAAACACCCATGTGAAGTTTGAAGGTAATGGGCAAAGCAGTTGCAGATATAGTATAACGAAAAACTTTAACCAAAAAACTTAACCAAAAACTTTAAACAAAAAAGCTAACCAAAAACTTCAAAGTAATTTGACCTTGACATTGGGCACAGGGGCCGCACGGGAGGGGGGTAGAATGAAAATATAGATGATGATAAACACCCATGTGAAGTTTCAAGGTAATGGGCAAAGCAGTTGCAGAGATATAGCATAACAAAAAACTTTAACCAAAAAACTTAACCAAAAACTTTAACCACAAAACTTAACCAAAGAACTTAACCAAAAACTTTAACCAAAGAACTTAACCAAAAACTTCAAAGTAATTTGACCTTGACATTGGGCACAGGGGCCGCACGGGAGGGGGGTAGAATGAAATATAGATGATGATAAACACCCATATGAAGTTTCAAGGTAATGGGCAAAGCAGTTGCAGAGATATAGTATAACGAAAAACTTTAACCAAAAAACTTAACCAAAAAACTTAACCAAAAACTTTAACCAAAAACTTTAACCAAAAAATAAAAAAACTTAACCAAAAAACTTCAAAGTAATTTGACCTTGACATTGGGCACAGGGTCGCACGGGAAGGGGGGTAGAATGAAAATATAGAGTATGATAAACACCCATGTGAAGTTTCAAGGTAATGGGCAAAGCAGTTGCAGAGATATAGTATAATGAAAAACTTTAACCAAAAACTTTAACCAAAAAACTTAACCAAAAAACTTAACCAAAAACTTTAACCAAAGAACTTAACCAAAAACTTTAACCAAAAAACTTAACCAAAGAACTTAACCAAAAAACTTAACCAAAAACTTTAACCAAAGAACTTAACCAAAAACTTTAACCAAAAAACTTAACCTTACAGCTTAACCAAAAACTTTAACCGGACACTACGTACGTACGTACGCCAAACGGCCGACTATATCGCGCTTTCCGCAAGCGGGCGCGACAAAAAAGTAACATGTTGGATAGTGATATGTGGTGGGTACCCCTTGATTATGAAGCTGTGAAAGTTTGGTGGTCCTAGGTGGTACAGTACCAAAGAAATGGACTTAAACACGAAAACTTAACATTGTAAACGCGAAAACTTAACATTGAAAATGGCTAAGTCGACTACGCGGAAAAAATGGGTCAAGTTAAAAAAAAAGTAACATGTTGGATAGTGATATGTGGTGGGCACCCCTTGATTATGAAGCTGTGAAAGTTTGGTGGTCCTAGGTGGTACAGTAACAAAGAAATGGACTCAAACACGAAAACTTAACATTGATTGTGGATGCCGCCCGCCCGCCCACCCGGCTTTCGCCAATCCAACAGCCTGGTTTTTTTTCTCAAAAATTTTTTTTTTTAAAAAAACCTGGCTAAAAAGTAACATGTTGGATAGTGATTATGTGGTGGGCACCCCTTGATTATGAAGTTGTGAAAGTTTGGTGGTCCTAGGTGGTACAGTAACAAAGGAAATGGACTCAAACACGAAAACTTAACATTTATTGGACGGACCGCCCGCCCGCCCCGCCCGCCCGCTCCGCCCGCCCACCCGCCCGCCCGGCTTTCGCCAATCCAATAGCCTGGATTTTTTTTCTCAAAAAACCTGGCTAAAAAAGTATCATGTTGGATAGTGATATGTGGTGGGCACCCCTTGATTATGAAGCTGTGAAAGTTTGGTGGTCCTAGGTGGTACAGTACCAAAGAAATGGACTTAAACACGAAAACTTAACATTGAAAACGCGAAAACTTAACATTGAAAATGGCTAAGTCGACTGCGCGGAAAAAATGGGTCAAGTTAAAAAAAAAGTAACATGTTGGATAGTGATATCACAGGTGGAAGACTCGGACCTATGACACCAAAAATATGCCTATTAAAAAAAATCCCATTACCCCACCCACTTGGTCTCGTACATTACCATCTTCTATTTATAGAAGGTGGGTATGAATATGGCAATTATAGAAAGAGCCCTCTATTTTCCGAATCGCACAAACACAATAAACATCGATTAAATGTATGAAATAATGTCTCTGGCAATCGATAAAGGTATTAGGTGTGTGAATATACTCACTTCTAATCGCTGTTTCAAGTATTTATTGAGTTATTCGCGTTTTGATTACCCCATCCAAAGCGAAAGTTGCGTGTACGAAAGAATCTCACACAGAATCGGAGGCCGTCCGGCGTGGATCATCGGTCATATTTGACCAATAACTGATCGCCAGCTCAAACTAAAGTGGTGCACCATGACCATATACATTAGCAACTCCAACCATACAAAGTTCGTCCAATTGTGATCGTTCACCGATCTAAAAAACACCTTTTTTCTACTTTCATTCATGATTCGCGTACTATCAGATTATGTCTTCCGCAATCCCGAAATAGGTTGAATGACGTCATACAGTTTAGATTTAGTCAATGAGAGATGTTCTTTACATAGACGCTTCCAGTTGTATTATGGAAGATGGTGCATTGACCCAGTTTCAGATAATGAACGAAATTAGACAAAAAAGTGTTTTTTAGATCGGTGAACGATCACAATTGGACGAACTTTGTATGGTTGGAGTTTCTAATGTATATGGTCATGGTGCACCACTTTAGTTTGAGCTGGCGATCAGCTATCGGCCAAATATGACCGATAATCCACGCCGGACGGCCTCCGATTCTGTGTGAGATTCTTTCGTACGCGCAACTTTCGCTTTGGATGGGGTAATCAAAACGCGAATAACTCAATAAATACTTGAAACAGCGATTTGAAGTGAGTATATTCACACACCTAATACCTTTATCGATTGCCAGAGACATAATTCATACATTTAATCGATGCTTATTGTGTTTGTGCGAATCGGAAAAGAGAGGGCTCTTTCTATAATTGCCATATTCATACCCACCTTCTATAAATAGAAGATGGTAATGTACGAGACCAAGTGGGTGGGGTAATGGGATTTTTTAATAGGCATTATTTTGGTGTCATAGGTCCGAGTCTTCCACCTGTGAGTGATATGTGGTGGGCACCCCTTGATTATGAAGCTGTGAAAGTTTGGTGGTCCTAGGTGGTACAGTAACAAAGAAATGGACTCAAACACGAAAACTTAACATTGATTGTGGATGCCGCCCGCCCGCCCGCCCGCCGCCCGCCCGCCGCCCGCCCGGCTTTCGCCAATACAATAGCCTGGATTTTTTTTCAAAAAACCTGGCTAAAAATTAAGAAATTTATCCTAAAATTGAAAATTTCTCCCTCAAAGTATACTTTGCAATGTTGGTGAAATAGGCTACTGGTTGGTTGAATAGCGTCGGTATATTTGTGGCTGTCACTGGGTAAATGGGGCTTATGGGATTTGTGACCAGTGTAGCTCCTGATCAAAATAGCATTCCTGTAGCCTGATAGCGTTATATATATATGTGTTCAACTCCTAATCAAATAGCACACTCCAGTAGCCTAATAACCACCTATATTTCTTGTTAGAAACATTGATGAAATGATGTACAATGCAGATCCTGATCAGACTGCAGATGCACAGGCTGATCTGGATCTACATTGGCCGCAATACCCAGAATACCCATTTCTTCCATCACAGCCACATTTAAGGTTATTACGTTATGTCCGCTTGTGCTCCGGTCAGACTGCAGTCTATCGTAGCAGTCCCATTGGCAATACAACCGAATATGCACGGCCCTGTACACGGCCCTGTATTGAATTTCTACACATTTCCGAGCCTGGACTGTTTGTTTGTTTATTTATTGGTGTTTAACGGCCTAGCAACAGCTAAGGTCATGTAAGGCCGGGCAAATGGGATCAATCCCATTTTACCCTGCTGCATTGGGGGGAAAATCCCAAAATCAGAACGGAATATTTACATAGAGAAAAAATATATTCAGCCCTGAAATTAAAATAACCTGACCATACCACACCGAGCCTTGACTGATAAACTTGATATCAAAAAGACACTTGGCTGATATTCTCTATTTACGCAGACTTACGAGGTCCAGTCCTGCAGTACGGTCCTGGCGGCCTTATTCACATCGGGCACCCCACGCTTCCTGTACCGACCAAGTCGTTTGGCCAGCAGGGACAGGAACTCACTGACGTCCTTATACTCCGGCAAACAGTAGTGCAGCATCATCTGTCCGCCAGCAAACATACAGCGTACAGTCATTTCATGGTCATGCAGGGAAAAGTCAAAACTGTTGCCAAAACAGGGTATAGTCACAACCATGTAATATCAACTTGTTGGGAGTTGGATAATAATATTGATTGATTGGCTGGCTTTTATGTTAACCCTTACATGTACAAGTATGATGTATTGAAATATTAACCCTTAGACCGTTACTCACAACAATTGTCGTCTGCTGTTGCTTTTATATCTTGCCTTATTTCTCAATAAAAACATGTTTTGACAGCGCTTCTGAATCATTTTGAATGGAAATGATTCTGAAGTGCTGTCAAAGCATGTTGTAAATTATTCTAAAGTGCTGTCAAAGCATTTTTTTGATGATAAAAATGGAAAATAGAAAATAAACAGCAGACGACAACAAAATTAAGATAGCGGTGTAAGGGGGAAATAGCAATGTGACATACACACTGGAATGTACCTGTAAGGGGAGAGTACTGCATGTACAGCACTGGAAAGTACCTGTAAGGGGAGAGTACTGCATGCACACCACAGTAATGTACCTGTAAGGGGAGAGTACTGCATGTATACCACTGGAATGTACCTGTAAGGGGAGAGTACTGCATGTACAGCACTGGAATGTACCTGTAAGGGGCGAGTACTGCACCTGTAAGGGGAGAGTACTGCATGTACATCACTGGAATGTACCTGTAAGAGGAGAGTACTGCACCTGTAAGGGGAGAGTACTGCATGTACATCACTGGAATGTACCTGTAAGAGGAGAGTACTGCACCTGTAAGGGGCGAGTACTGCATGTACATCACTGGAATGTACCTGTAAGGGGAGAGTACTGCATGTACATCACTGGAATGTACCTGTAAGGGGAGAGTACTGCACCTGTAAGGGGAGAGTACTGCATGTACATCACTGGAATGTACCTGTAAGGGGAGAGTACTGCATGTACAGCACTGGAATGTACCTGTAAGGGGAGAGTACTGCATGTACAGCACTGGAATGTACCTGTAAGGGGAGAGTACTGCATGTACATCACTGGAATGTACCTGTAAGGGGAGAGTACTGCATGTACAGCACTGGAATGTACCTGTAAGGGGAGAGTACTGCATGTACATCACTGGAATGCACCTGTAAGGAGAGAATACTGCGTGTACTGCATGTACTGCACTGGAATGTACCTGTAAGGGGAGAGTACTACATGTACTGCACTGGAATGCACCTGTAAGGGGAGAGTACTGCATGTACATCACTGGAATGTACCTGTAAGGGGAGAGTACTGCACCTGTAAGGGGCGAGTACTGCATGTACATCACTGGAATGTACCTGTAAGGGGAGAGTACTGCATGTACAGCACTGGAATGTACCTGTAAGGGGAGAGTACTGCACCAGTAAGGGGAGTACTACGCATGTACATCACTGGAATGTTCCTGTAAGGGGAGAGTACTGCATGTACAGCACTGGAATGTACCTGTAAGGGGAGAGTACTGCACCTGTAAGGGGAGAGTACTGCATGTACATCACTGGAATGTACCTGTAAGGGGAGAGTACTGCATGTACATCACTGGAATGCACCTGTAAGGGGAGAATACTGTGTGTACTGCATGTACTGCACTGGAATGTACCTGTAAGGGGAGAGTACTGCATGTACTGCACTGGAATGCACCTGTAAGGGGAGAGTACTGCATGTACATCACTGGAATGTACCTGTAAGGGGAGAGTACTGCACCTGTAAGGGGAGAGTACTGCATGTACATCACTGGAATGTACCTGTAAGGGGAGAGTACTGCATGTACAGCACTGGAATGCACCTGTAAGGGGAGAGTACTGCATGTACAGCACTGGAATGTACCTATAAGGGGAGAGTACTGCATGTACTGCATGTACTGCAATGGAATGTACCTGTAAGGGGAGAGTACTGCATGTACTGCACTGGAATGTACCTGTAAGGGGAGAGTACTGCATGTACTGCATGTACTGCACTGGAATGTACCTGTAAGGGGAGAGTACTGCATGTACATCACTGGAATGTACCTGTAAGGGGAGAGTACTGCATGTACAGCACTGGAATGTACCTATAAGGGGAGAGTACTGCATGTACATCACTGGAATGTACCTGTAAGGGGAGAGTACTGCATGTACAGCACTGGAATGTACCTATAAGGGGAGAGTACTGCATGTACAGCACTGGAATGCACATGTAAGGGGAGAGTACTGCATGTACTGCACTGGAATGTACCTGTAAGGGGAGAGTACTGCATGTACATCACTGGAATGTACCTGTAAGGGGATAGTACTGCATGTACATCACTGGAATGTACCTGTAAGGGGAGAGTACTGCATGTACAGCACTGGAATGTACCTATAAGGGGAGAGTACTGCATGTACTGCATGTACTGCACTGTAATGTACCTGTAAGGGGAGAGTACTGCATGTACATCACTGGAATGTACCTGAAAGGTGAGAGTACTGCATGTACAGCACTGGAATGTACCTGTAAGGGGAGAGTACTGCATGTACATCACTGGAATGTACCTGTAAGGGGAGAGTACTGCATGTACATCACTGGAATGTACCTGTAAGGGGAGAGTACTGCATGTACATCACTGGAATGTACCTGTAAGGGAGAGTACACTGCATGTACATCACTGGAATGTACCTGTAAGGAGAGAGTACTGCATGTACAGCACTGGAATGTACCTATAAGGGGAGAGTACTGCATGTACTGCATGTACTGCACTGGAATGTACCTGTAAGGGGAGAGTACTGCATGTACATCACTGGAATGTACCTGTAAGGGGAGAGTACTGCATGTACATCACTGGAATGTACCTGTAAGGGGAGAGTACTGCATGTACAGCACTGGAATGTACCTATAAGGGGAGAGTACTGCATGTACTGCATGTACAGCACTGGAATGTACCTATAAGAGTATGCATGTACATCACTGGAATGTACCTGTAGGGGAGAGTACTGCAGTACATCACTGGATGTACCTGAAAGGTGAGAGTACTGCATGTACATCACTGGATGTACCTGAAAGGTGAGAGTACTGCATGTACAGCACTGGAATGTACCTGTAACGGGGAGAGTACTGCATGTACATCACTGGAATGTACCTGTAAGGGGAGGAGTACTGCATGTACATCACTGGAATACCTGTAGTGAGATACTGGTAATGTACAAATCACTGGAATGTAATGAGTAGGATACTCTAGCATGTACAGCACTGGAATGTCCTGTAGTGGGGAGAGTACTGCATGACAATCACTGTAATGTAACCTGTAGTAGATACTGGCACTGTAAGGGGAGAGTACTGCATGTACATCACTGAAGTGTACTGAAAGGTGAGAGTACTGCATGTACAGCACTGGAATGTACCTGTAAGGGGAGAGTACTGCATGTACATCACTGGAATGTACCTGTAAGGGGCGAGTACTGCATGTACAGCACTGGAATGTCGCTGTGCCTGGAGAAATGGGGCTTATCACATTTGTAACCAGTGTAACTCATGATCAAATAACACACTCCTGTAGCATGATAATGATCTACAGTCGAACCTGTGCTAAAGACCACCTCCGAATAGCAATCACCTGGCTGTAAAGGCCACACTTTTGTTGTCCCAATGGCACAATTACTATATAAATGATCCTGCAAATAAAGACCACCTGTGAACAAAGGCCAGCTTTTTTTACTTCCCATGGCTGGCCTTTATTCACATGTTTGACTGTATATTACTTGTTAGAAGCATGACGGATGTTTAATAGATGGAATGGCAGAAAGTGAATGGGCTTAACATCCCAGCAGCATCTAAGGTAATTTAGGGACAGGACCTCCGTTGCAAGTCTCATACGAAAGACCAGTGTGATGGAAATACTATGAAAGTATTTTTGATGACTAAGACGAGGTTTGGACCCACACCCTCTGGTATTGAAGTTCTAACCTCTTGGCAAAAACGCATCCCTGGACATGGCAAACAGTGCAGATCCTGATCATAATCCCCATTGCTCCAGTGACAGCCACAAGTGATTGATTGCTATTTAACGGCCTATCAACACACCCGCTTAAAACTCTTCAAATGCTTTATTATACCCACTTTTTTGGGAAAAAATGGGTATATTGTTTTCGTCACGAGTGTCCGTCCGTCCGTCCGTCCGTCCGTCACGTTTCTTGTAACTCGAAAAACTTTTTCACCTTCATACCTACGCACCTGATATTTGGTATGTAGCTTCGTTATCATGTGCAGATGCGCAAAGTGAATTCGGATTTTTCATCCGACCCTCAATCATGGATTATCTCCCCCTTTCGGACTCAGAATTTCCCATTTTTTCCTTGTAACTCGAAAAACTTTTTCACCTTCATGCCTATGCGCCTGATATTTGGTATGTACCTTCGTTATCATGTGCAGATGCGCAAAGTGAATTCGGATTTTTCATCCGACCCTCCATCATCGATTATCTCCCCCTTTCGGACTCAGAATTTCCCATTTTTTCCTTGTAACTCGAAAAACTTTTTCACCTTCATACCTACGCGCCTGATATTTGCTATGTAGCTTCGTTATCATGTGCACATGCGCAAAATGAATTCGGATTTTTGATCCGACCCTCCATCATGGATTATCTCACCCTTTCGGACTCAGAATTTCCCACTTTTTCCTTGTAACTCGAAAAACTTTTTCACCTTCATACCTACGCGCCTGATATTTGGTATGTAGCTTCGTTATCATGTGCAGATGCGCAAAGTGAATTCGGATTTTTGATCCGACCCTCCATCATGGATTATCACCCCCTTTCGGACTCAGAATTTCCCTATTCTTCATTGTAAGTCGAAAAACTTTCTCACCTTAATACCAACATTTCTGATATTTGATATGTAGCTTCGTTATGATGCGCAAAGTGAATTCGGATTTTTCATCCGACTGTCCATCAAGGATTATCTCCCCCTTTCGGACTTAGAATTTCACTATTTTTCCTCGTAGGTCGAAAAACTTTTTCACCTTAATACCTACGCGTCTGATATTTGGTTCGTAGCTTCGTTTTGATGTGCTGATGCGCAAAGTGAATTCGGATTTTTTATCCGACCCTCCATCATGAATTACCTCCCCCTTTCGGACTTAGCATTTGGGGAAAGTGGGTATATTGCGATGGCGCGCCATCGACTTTTTCTAGTTACAAGTTATTTTCAGCATTGCACACTTCTATATAATCACCACAAACACTGTAATACCTTAACACACATTCATATGTGCATGAAATGCATAAATAACAAAAGTTAACAATTCGAGGACTGAATATCTTATCACTCATGTCCAGACATGTGACTACAACAGCGAGCGCATCTGCGGGAAATACAAATTTACAGAAACCAGGAGCATAATTCACCAAAATTGCCTTTTATACTTACCTTGTTAAGTACACTTTGAGGAAGTAATTTTCAATTTAAGGTTAAATTTAATAATTTTTATTATACTGAATTTATTACATTACCACATTTTGGCTGTGATAATGTAATAAATTTAGTATAATAATTCTGCATGCTTTTAATCACCAAATATATACAGTCGTTAGTTCTATATGAAATAATGCATTTCGGGAAAAATAAATGATTGCTGCCTCAAAGTACACTTTGCTAGATAAGTATGCTTAGCAATTTTGGTGAAATTGGCTACTGACCAAGACTTCGTAAATTCATCATTGTCACACCCAAAAGCTCACTTAGGTTTGTAGCCTGATATTAGTGTACAATGTAGTGCATGCTGCGGTGCATTATGGGAATCAGGGGCCCGTTTCACTAAACTTTGTACGACTAAATTATTTGCAAGTGCAAAATTATTGTAGTCTGTAAATTTCAGATTAACAATGTGTTCTTGTAAACAATTATTGGATTTACATTTATTGAGCATAGGCTGCATATGCCTATGTTCAATAAATGTAAATCCATCAATTGAAATTTCCACACTATCCTAAATTTGCACTTACAAACATTTCAGTCGTACAATGTTTAGTGAAACGGGCCCCAGATGCCTAGTATTGCAGCCAGGATCGGTGGGCCACGTGACGTACCTGTTGTTTACTACACCTGTTGAGTATAGCCTGTACCGCCTCTGTGGGGTCATCCAGGGTCTCCAGCTGAAATCCCCATGGTAACAGAATTATTGCTGTGATGATCCAACTCGCTTTCTAACCCGATATGGACACTGGAGTCGCAACGGACAATTGAAATAATGAACAGTGAAGACCATGATTATATTCTATATCTTTGCATGTCACCAATACAATATGCCAGAAAATAACAAAACTGAAAGTGAATGGGTTTAATGGCCCAGCAACAGCTAAATGTCATTTGGGAATGGGACCTTGAGTTTATTGTTTGTTTGTTGGGGTTTAACGGCCTATCAACAGCTAAGGTCATTTAAGGCTGGGTTAATGGGTTTAGTACTAAATCCCATATATTACCTGTACAAGTACATGTACAAATCCTGATCTGATGCCAGGTCTCGCCACACCAGAATCACTTGGCCCCTCCCAAAAGCAGTAGGATCAGTAATAATCTTACTACTTTTATAATGGGCAATAACCCAATTCAACTCCCAGATAACAAAAGAGCCAAAGATAAAAACGTACCTGAGGGCCAAACCAGGCAAATCGTGATTCCTATAAGGAGGAACCCATACCATTAATTTACGCCGTCTCATTCGCCCGACCACCTCCCACACACCTTGAGTTTAAGTCTCATCTAAAAGACTAGAGGGATGGAAATAATATGAAAGTATTGTTCATGCCTAAGGCGAGGTTTCAACCCACGATCTCTGGTGTTCTAGCCCTAGGCCTCCAACCATCCCAGCAACCTGAGAGGAATGGACATTGGAGTCCCAATGGATGTTTGAAATAACGAACAGTGAAGACCAGGACTATATTATATGTCTTAGCATGTCACAAATACAATATGCCAGAAAATAACAGCATTGGAAATGATTCTGAAGTGCTGTCAAACCATGTTTTTATTGAGAAGGCAAGATATAAAGCAATAGCGGTCTAAGGGTTAAGATATTTGGTCTCGACAAACAGTATGAACAGTATTGAAATAGAAATTTCAATGCCATTTTTGACCGACCTCTAACTGACATTGACCTTGGACATAGACACATGGGTATTGAATGTGACACACTGTCTCATCATGACAAACATTTGTGGCAAATTACATATATTTGAAAATCCATTCATCGGTTTAGAAGATATAGCACGGAAACAAAATTTGACCATTGACCTCTAAGTAACCTTGACCTTGGCCATGTGGGTATTGAACGCGACACATCATGGCAAACAGTTGTGGCAAATTATTTGAAAATCCATTCATTGGTTTAGAAAATATAGAGCAGAAACAAAATTTCTAATTGACCTTGACCTTGGACATAGACCAGTGGGTATTGAACGCGACACATTGTCTCATCATGGCAAACATTTGTGGCAAATTATTATACCCACTTTTTCTTTTTGTCACAGGTGTCCGTCTGTCCTTAACGTTTCTTGCAAGAAGTAAAACTTTTTAACCCTAATAGGTAGGGACTTGAAACTAACTTGGTGTGTGTCTTCTTTATGGTGTGTAGATGCGCAGTGAATTTCGATTTTTGATTCGACCCCCAGGTCATGGATTATATTCTGCTATTCGACTTTTGGTGTGCAAGAAGTAAATCTTTTTAACCGTAATAGGTAGGGACTTGAAACTTGGTTTGTGCCTTCCTTATGGTGTGTAGATGAGCAAAGTGGATTTAGATTTTTGATTCGACCCCCGGTCATGAATTATCTCCCCCTTTTCGAATTAGAATTTCCCAATTTTGTCTTATCAGAATTAAAACTTTTTAACCGTATTAGGTAGGGACTTGAAACTTGGTGTGTGCATTCCTTATGGTGTGTAGATGCGCAAAGTGAATTCGATTTTTGATTCCAGCCCCGGTCATGGATTATCTCCTCCTTTTCAACTTAGCATTTGGGAAAAGTGGGTATATTGCTATGGCGCGATCAACTGTGCTCTAGTTTGAATATACATTCATCGGTTTAGAAGATACAGAGTGGAAACAAAATTTGACCTTTGACCTCTTACGTGACCTTGACCTTGGTCGTAGACACGTGTGTATTGAACGCGACACATTGTCTCATATATACCCCCCTAAACTTTCGTTTGTGGGGGTATAATTATTGTTTGTGATAGAAGGAACATACCTTTACACAATTTCTCAATATTACAGACGTATCTGAGGTTCCAGTTGCCATGACGACACCAGGACTGTCCAACAACCGGATGTGTTTGTCCAACTGTATAGCCTGCATCTGCCTGTCAATAAAAAGAAGAAAGGTGACTAGAGAATAACTACCAGTGCATGTTGGATACAGAATATATTTCACGAGGTTAAGGTCACCAATATGAAGGCCAAGGTCACCCAAATGATAAAATAGGGATTGTATGAGATACATTGTCATTGTGATGCATGTACAACCATACTAACCATAACTATTTGGGTATTCCTTGCTGTGATAAACCAGATACAGAGCTCCAGATAAGTTCTGTATCTCAAGAGTATTATATTCAATGCGTATTTTACTTTTACAAATGTATTATTGATTTTCTTCCTTTAATATTGAATAGGCAACAAATGATAACAAAATAAAACAAATATAAAAATTCGCTTATTTGAGCTGTTTGCTTATTGCAGTTCAAATAAGTAAATTTTCAACTTTAATACTGTTTTTTTTCCACTACTCAATTTGAAAAATGCGTATTTTCACATTGCTGTCAGTATTTTGTACTCCCACTTTTGATAATCAATGCATATTCTGCTAAAATAAGTGTGTAAAATACACCAATACACACCTTATCTGGAGCTCTGCATGTATCAATGTTTCCCAGAATAAATTATGTGAATTATGTGTACACACACACAGAGCCTCGATACTTGCTCAGCTTTATCAGGGCTTCGATGATCACTTGCCCAGCTCACCATGCGAGCTGATAACTTCCAGGCCAGAAATTCCTATAGGTGCTTTCCCAGACTGGGGCCCGTCTCACTAAACTTCATAAACTAAAATGTTCATAACTGCAGATTTAGAATAGTCTGTAAATTTCAATCGATGGATTTACATTTATTGAGCATAGGCTGCATATGTAGCCTATGCCCAATAAATGTAATTCCAATAATTGTTTACAAGAACACATTGTTAATGTGAAATTTTGCACTTACAATCATAATTTTTCACTTACAAACATTTTAGTCGTACAAAGTTTAGTGAAACGGCCCCCAGGTGAGTGCAAACATACTCTGAACATCATTTAGGTCTTCATTTTCAGCAAAATAGCCATAGATTTACAGCAATTGATCAACCAGTGTTTTGATTTGTTGTAACAGCCAGCAACTGACCAGAATGATATTCAAGTACGAGGTTTGTTCACCAACCTTGTACTTTTGCATTTGTTTGTGGAATTTAAATCGTTTTATACCTTATTGAAGGCTGGCATGTAACAAACATTTGTGAAGTGTCGTAGGAGGGTAAAAAAAAAAAAGAAAAAAAAAGACATTTGCATTTTAAGAATTTTATTTTTTCGTCGGAAGTTATAAACTGTACGAAAACAATGAAAAGTAATTTTATTAATTAGAAAAATATATGTTTGTACATCTATATCTTTGCATAAATTATATGTAGTCTTATGTTATTATATACATTCATTAATACAACATTGTACAAGAGTTGTCAGAGGACAACGAAGCGCGCCCGGTGGCAGCAAAGGAACCGAGGGCACATTTGAACGTGGATTTGCCACAGCGCAGTAGAGGACCCTTGGAGCAATGCGTGTGTGAAATATGAAGCAAATCCAAGCAAGGAAACAGAAAATATAGGCCATTATAATTTTTGAAGACAGACGGACGGACAGACGGACGCCTACGATGCCGAGGGTATGCCATAAGCACGGCTTCCTTTGGAAGGCGCGCTAAAAATGAATACTACACTAACATGTGCAACAATAGCTTCAATATATTACAGGGTGAAGGATCATGTGGTTTCCGAACGATATGATTTTAGATATGTTTACAGTAAATATTTCCATTAATATCTTTGATACTAATGGAATGATGATTTTCATGAAACATAGTGCAGGAAATGTGAAACAGTTTATCCGTTATTTTACAGTTTGCTGTAATCTCATACCTGTTGTTTTGAAGAAGAATTGGTTACCGTCAACGTAAATAAAACTAGAAATGTGGCCTGATGGCACACGAATGCCCCCGTTGGCAGCCAATGTAAACAAGGAATATTTGAATGTGGATTTGTCACAGGGTGGCAGAGGACCATTGGAGCAATGCGTGTGTGAAATGTGAAGCAGATCCGAGCAAGGAAACAGAAATTATAAGCCATTTACCCGAGCATTAAGGTTTCGAACACACCAAGTCTGTGACCTTGTCCCTGGGCTTAGCGGGGGCGGGACGAATGTGAATTTGTCACAGGGTGGCAGAGGACCATTGGAGCAATGTGTGTGTGAAATGTGAAGCAGATCCGAGCAAGGAAACAGAAATTATAAGCCATTTACTCAAGTGTTAAGGTTTCGAACGCACCAAGTCTGTGGTTTTGAACGCACCAAGTCTGTGACCTTGACCCTGGGCTTAGCGGGGGCAGGACAAATGTGGATTTGTCACAGGGTGGCAGAGGACCATTGGAGCAATGTGTGTGTGAAATGTGAAGCAGATCCGAGCAAGGAAACAGAAATTATAAGACATTTACCCGAGCGTTAAGGTTTCGAACGCACCAAGTCTGTGACCTTGACCATGGGCTCAGCGGGGGCAGGACGAATGTGGATTTGTCACAGTGTGGCAGAGGACCATTGGAGCAATGCGTGTGTGAAATGTGAAGCAGATCCGAGCAAGGAAACAGAAATTATAAGGCATTTACCCGAGCATTAAGGTTTCGAACGCACAAAGTCTGTGACCTTGACCATGGGGTTAGCGGGGGTGGGACGAATGTGGATTTGTCACAGGGTGGCAGAGAACCAATGGAGCAATGCGTGTGTGAAATGTGAAGCAGATCCGAGCAAGGAAACAGAAATTATAAGGCATTTACCTTGCATTAAGGTTTCGAACGCACCAAGTCTATGACCTTTACCATGGGCTTAGCGGGGGCGGGACGAATGTGGATTTGTCACAGGGTGGCAGAGTACCATTGGAGCAATGCGTGTGTGAAATGTGAAGCAGAACTATGCGCTTTTTCTTCAGCCGCCCGCCCGCCCACCCACCGTGCGGTAAAACATAATACGTACCGTTTTTTAAAAAAGGTCACGGTTGCAGAAACATTTTGACATAAAACAAGAATTGCGCCACGGAAGCGTTGTCGCGCCTGCCGAGGCATTTGACCGTAACATGATTACGTGTTAAAGTAAGCATCACAAAAACTACCAGAGAAGTGCATGCTTAACCCTTTCAACACCACATGCCTGTATAGTGGTATTGGGAAACAGTGTACATCCAGATGAGCCGGCTTGTGACGAGCTGTCACATCAGGATTTGCACTTTTTGCAAGTAATTTTAATATTTTTCAGAACAAAAACACCCCCTTTTCATAAATGGACTAAAATTCCAGTTACTTAGGGGGTGAAAGGGTTAAAACATGAAAAAGGTCAGTTGAAGAAACTTTTTGGCTAAGTGTTTCAACAACAATGTAAAGGTCAAAACTGTCAAGGTCATGTTAATGTCAGCATGAGTGTGTTCCAAACGCTTACATGTATCAAATGTCCAAATATTGAAGCAATCCATCAAGTAATATTAATGTTATACGTTGATGAAGAAACTTGTACAAACTTTTTGACGGAAAAAATGGCTAAGTGTTATCGCAACATTGCGAAGGTAAAAAAGGTCAAGGTCATGTTAATGGCAGCATGAGTGTGTTCAAAATTATTATATGTATCAAATGTCCAAACATTGAAGTAATCCATCAAGTAACATTAATGTTATACGATGATGAAGAAACGCGTACAAACTTTTTGACCAAAAAAAAAAAGGCTATGTGTTTCCGCAAACATGTGAAGATAAAAAACGTCAAGGTCATGTTAATGGCTGCATGAGGATGTTCTGAATGATTACATGTATCAAATGTCCAAATATTGAAGCCATCCGTTAATTAATAAAAAAATTTATATCATGATGAAGAAACTTGTACAAACTTTTTGCCGCAAAAAAAATGTGTAAGTGCAAAAATAATAAAGGTTAAAAAGGTCAAGGTCATATTAATGACGGCATGTCATATCATGATGAAGAAGCTAGTACAAACTTTTTGACGCAAAAAAAATGACTAAGTGTTTCCCAAAAAAATGTGATGGTAAAAAAGGTCAACGTGATGTGATGTTAATGGCGGCATGAGTGTGCTCCAAATGCTCACATGTATCAAATGTCCAAATATTGAAGCAATCCGTGAAGTAAAGTTATACCATGATGACGAAGTTTGTATAAACGTTTTGACATTTCGGACGACGACAGAAAAAGCGCCAACTATAGTTGCACCTTCTGCTAAAGCAAGCGAGACAAAAAACCAATGCACATGTGACTTACTTGTGATCCCCAATGTAGCGCTAACATTGCACATCTTGGATCGATACACGACTTTCAATACCGCCAGTGGAACTTCTCTAAACTGGACCCCCTAGGTTATCCTGTTTACAGAGGTTCCACCGGAAACGTAAAGTCCTCGAAGTAAACACAACTTACTTTGTGACCCCTGGTGTAGCGCCAACATTGCACGTCTTAGAGCGTTTCAGGCTGTTAATAATGCTGCTCTTCCCAGTGTTAGGGAAACCTGGAGAAATGACACAGATACTGAATGAATGGTTTATTTATTACAGTGTCACCAATATAAACAAGGGCATCATTATCACTAAAGCTAATCCCCTCGCTGGTAGCCTTGAAATAAAACCAGATGGCCACGGCCCGCATGTCGAACCCACCGAGGTATTTGATGGTCTCAGAGTGTATTTATTTGAAGTTTGTATTAAGGGTTGTAGAGATATAAGGTATGTAAAAGCTTTAACACAAATATTTGAAAGTCATTTGACATTGATCTTGGGCATGTGGGCCACATGGGTGGGCTATAGAATGAAAATATGGATGATAATAAAGAAGTTTGAAGTAAATCTGAGTAAGTGTTGTGGAGATATAAGGTATGTAAAAACCTTAACACAAATTTCAAAGTCATTTGACCTTGACCTTGGGCATGTGGACCACATGGGCAGGCTATAGAATGAAAATATGGATGATGAATAAGAAGTATTGGATGTTGGAAGTAAATCGGAGTAAGTGTTGTGGAGTATATAAGGTACGTAAAAACTTTAACACAAATTTCAAAGTCATTTGACCTTGACATTGGGCATGTGGACCACATGGGCAGGCTATGGAATGAAAATATGGATGATGAAAAGGAAGTATTGGAATTTGGAAGTAAATTGGAGTAACAATTATTGAGATATAAGGTATATAAAAACTTAACGTAGATTTTATAATAATGCAAACTTGGGGCACAGGGGCCGCATGAGTGGGACACAGAATGAATATATGGATGATGCCCAATAAGCATACAAAGTTTCAAGCAAATCTGACTTACGGTTACACAGTCTCCGCGAAAGTCCCCAAAATATTACTGGCCACGAGGACTGACAACCCAGCAATTATTACTGGCCCGGACGGAATATTACTGGCCCGGACATTTTTTACCCAAAAATATTAAATATATAGGAATAACATAGTTTCTGGTTTATTTAATCTGCATGTTAAAGCATAACAAGCGTACACATTAAACATAGTCTATCAAGAGGATATGAAACAAGTTTCCATTTCATTAGTGAAAAGGGTTTAAGAATCTTTCAACAATATTGCAGTCATATAATGTTGGTTCGGTAGGCTCGAATCCCACTCCGTCACACGTCACATCATGTGACATGTACATGGATGTGAGGAAATTTACTATCAAAATCAACACTGAATTTATAATACAACAAAATAAATGCTATGAAAGCAGACAATCATATTAAAGATGAAAGCAGACAATCATATTAAAGATGAAAGCAGACAATCATATTAAAGCAAGCTTACTGCAGAGTTTCAACTTTCTACATCAACTGGTTTAAGTGGTGACAGTAGGGTGACGGACGGACTAAAGATGGACGGCTACTTTCAAACATTAAACAAGAAATGTGGCCTAGCGGACCACAGATGGCTATTGGCATGCAGACCAATGATATTTGACTATGATTGCTATTCACCAACAGGGAAGCAGCTTACAACCATTTTCACCGACACATTTTTGTAAACAAACACAGCTCGATGACTTTCACTTCATGTTCTAAAATAGTAAAGGACGAGGAGAATTTGTCAATTCGTCAGTTTCGAGAATATTTACCGGTCCTGGTCAATTTTTGTCGGTCCGAGGTCCGACGGTCTTTCGTGGAGACTGGGTTACAGAGATAGTAGGTATGTGAAAACGTTAACGCAAATTTTGACAGAAACTTTAACGCAAACTTCTAAGTCATTTGACCTTGACCTAGGGGCAGAGGGGCCACATGCACGAGTGGGACACAGAATGAATATATGGATGATGACCAATAAGCATACAAAGTTTCAAGTCAATGTGACTTAGGACTGCAGAGATATACGGTATTTAAAAACTTTAACGCAGATTTCGGACAGACGGACGTCATTGTGATCACTACGTCTCGCTTTCCGCAAGCGGGCTCGACAAAAAATCACCTTGGGCGTGGGTCGTATGCAAAAGAAAGCACCATCCCGCGACATACATTGTGGCCAAATATTATCACAAGAGCTGTAGGAGAACAGCATAGCTCGACTACGAGGGTTGTCGATGTACACATAGCTTGACAAACAAGGTGGCTGCGGCCTGCATAAAAACCTTAACCAAGGTTGACTAAAAACCTTAACCAAGGGAAATTAAGTAAGTAATTCAAGGTTAAATGTAGGTCAATGTCAGATATAGGTCAAGGGTTATTGATGTACATCACTAGGAGATGAAGTTTTCCAAGTATAGTTGCTGTAGGCCCAGGAGTATTCCATATACAAGCTTGACTAAAAACCTTAACCAAGGGGAAATAACTAAGAAATCCAATGATAAAAGTAGGTCTAGGTCAATAAGGTCAGGGATTATTGATGTACATCACTAGGATATGAAGTTGTCCAAGTATGGTTGGTGTAGGGCCAGGAGTATCCCATCTACAAGCTTGACTGAAAACCTTAACCAAAGAGAATTAACTAAGTAATTCAAGAGGAAATGTAGGTCAAGGTCAAATATAGATCAGGGGTTATTGATGTACATCACTATGAGAAAAGGTTGTCCAAGTATGGTGTCTGTATACACAATATTATTCTATGTACAAGCTTGAGTAAAAACCTTAACCAAGGTTGACTAAAAACCTTAACCAAGGGGAATTAACTAAGTAATTCAAGGTTAAATGTAGGTCAAGGTCAAATATAGGTCAGGGGTTGTTGATGTACATCACTAGGAGATGAAGTTGTCCAAGTATGGTTGGTGTAGGGCCAGGAGTATTCCATCTACAAGCTTGACTAAAAACCTTAACCAAGGGGAATTAACTAAGTAATTCAAGAGGAAATGTAGGTCAAGGTCAACTATAGATCAGGGGTTATTGATGTACATCACTAGGAGATGAAGTTGTCCAAGTATGGTGGGTGTAGGGCCAGTCGAGCTAAAAATCCATGAAAAGGTTCACGAGTTAATGAATGGTGAACGTACACACATGGACTAACGATATATTCCCTCTTGCCTATTGGCAAGTGGATAACAAGCAATATAGATCGTCATCAGGCTACATGAGTGTGCTATATGATCATGAGCTATGCTAGTTGCACATCCCATAAGCCCATTTCTCCAGTCACTCAGCCGCAAACCGTTGACTTACCAACGACTCCCACCCGGATGGATGTCTTGATGCCCTTGTTGCGGCAGTAGTTACCAAGCAACTTCATGAGCAGGTCCGCCCCAAGACAGTGGCTCGACTTGAGCAGGTCATCATGGATTTTGGCGATGTTTACCTTCGTCCGGCACTACAACCAGGAAATATGTACCATTGCACCCTCAGGATAATAACATGCCTTATTATGATGAACAAGAAATGAGGCCTGTCGGCACACGAATGCCCACAGTGGCAGATTGGAGAAACTGTGGCAAAGTGATAAGTATTCACAAGCACATTTATGAAGGTCAAAAGGTCAAGGTCATATTAAGGGCAGTGTGGATGTGTGGAATTTGTTCACAAGTATGATGTATTGAAATATTAAAGTAATCCATCAATGAATACAGAAGTTATGACAGAAATGAGAAACTCCAACAAATTTCTTAATGTGTGAAAAAGTTCAAAGTTGCGAAGGTCAAAAGGTCAAGGTCATATTAAGGGCAGCATGGATGTGTGGCATTTGTTCTTAAGTATGATGTATTGAAATATTAAAGTAATCCACCAAAGGATATAGAAGTTATGACAGAATAGAGAAACTCCGGCAAACTTATTAATGTGTGAAAAAAGTTAAAAGTTGTGCAGGTCAAAAGGTCAAGGTCATATTAATGACAGCATGGATGTGTGGAATTTGTCCACAGGTATGATGTGTTGAAATAGTTAAGCAATCCTTCAAAGGATATAGAAGTCATGACATAATTGAGAAACTCTGACAAACTTCTTAATGTGCAGGACACACAGAAACACGGACACAGTCTACCGAGACCGGCGGCATAAAAATTGTTTGAATTTTTCATACACTTAGCACAAGAAATTCCTTTAAATTACATGTGAATAGGAAACATTCAAAGCAGATTTCAATTCTTTATTAATTAACTGACAATTTGAGTAGATTGGGGTTTTACGTCTTGATTAACCTAGAGCTAACATGTGCAAACACTTTCCAGACATTCACTCAACGTGAACCCTTTCAACTGTACAGACCATACAGCCGACATTTGCAAACACTGTAGATCCAGGGAGCCATTTCACTAAACTTTGCACAACTAAAATGTTCATAAGTGCAAACTTATGATAGTCTGTAAATTTCACATTAACAATGTTTCCTTGTCAACGATTATTGAATTTCCTGTCGATCCTAAATTGTAACAAGTTTAGTGAAACGGGCCCCAGATGAGCTGCCTCGTAAATGGCTCATCAATATCTACAGTACTTTTCAGTACTTAACCAATTTTAAAATATATATTAACAAGCTAGACCAAAAGTTATTTCGGGGTGAAAGGGTTAAAATATTTAAAGGACATAATGTTTGAAGTGATAGTACTGATAAGTCAGTGACAGTACTCACAAGTCATTGACAGTACTTACAAGTCAGTGACAGTACTAACAAGTAAGTGATAGTACTTACAAGGTGGTCATTCTGTGTCTGTGTGGACGCCTTGAAGGCGATAGCCGGGAACTCGTTCTTCAGGTACTCCAGCCACGCCTCCACATTCTCCTTGGGTACCAAATCTGGTAATGCAGAGAACAAAGCTCTTACAGTAGGAACAAATCAGGTAATGAAGTGAACAAAGCTGTTACAGTGGGTACAAATCTGGTAACGGAGTGAACAAAGCTGTTACAGTGGGTACAAATCTGTATTAAATGGAGTAAACAAAGCTGTTACAGTGGGAAATAATCTGGTAATGGAGTAAACAAAACTGTTACAGTGGGTTCAACTCTGGTAATGGAGTAAACAAAGCTGTTACAGTGGGTACAAATCTGGTAACGGAGTGAACAAAGCTGTTACAGTGGGTACAAATCTGGTAACGGAGTGAACAAAACTGTTACAGTGGGTGCAACTCTGGTAATGGAGTGAACAAAGCTGTTACAGTGGGTACAAATCAGGTAACGGAGTGAACAAAGCTGTTTTTACAGTGGGTACAAATCTGGTAATGGAGTGAACAAGCTGTTACAGTGGGAACAATCTGGTAAACGGGAGTGAACAAAGCTGTTACATGGGTACAAAATTGGTAATGGAGTAAACAAAAGCGTGGGTACACTGGGTAATGGTAATGGAGTGAACAAAAGCTGTTACAGTGGGTACAAATCTGGTAATGGAGTGAACAAAGCTGTTACAGTGGGAACAAATCTGGTAACAGAGTGAACAAAGCTGTTACAATGGGTACAAATCTGGTAATGGAGTAAACAAAGCTGTTACAGTGGGTACAAATCTGGTAATGGAGTGAACAAAGCTGTTACAGTGGGTACAAATCTGGTAATGGAGTAAACAAAAGCTGTTACAGTGGGTACAACTATGTAATGGATGACAAAGCTGTTACATTGGGTACAAACTGTAATGGAGTGAACAGCTGTTACAAATGTATACATCTGGTAAAGGAGTGAACAAAGCTGGGTACAAAGGGCTGTACATGAACAAATTGGGTTAACAAATCTGGTAATGAGTGAACAAAGCTGTAACAAAGTGTGGTAACAATCATGGGTACAAACTGGTAATGGATGAACAAAGCTGTACAAATGTGACGTGTAACAAATTGGGTAACTGGAGTAACAAGCTGTTACAGTGGGACAAATGGGAACAGCAAATGTTACTGTGGGTAAAACAAAATAAATCAAAAGTTTACTGGGTACAAATCTGGTAATGGAGTGAACAAAGCTGTTACAGTGGGTAACAAATCTGGTAATGGGAGTGAAACAAAGCTGTTCAGTGGGAACAAATTCTGGTAACAGAGGTGAACAAAGCTGTTACAGTGGGTACAAATCTGGTAATGGATGTACAAAGCTGTTACAGTGGGTACAAATCTGGTAATGGTGTGAACAAAGCTGTTACAAATCTGGTAATGGAAAGTGAGTAAAATGGGAACAAATCTGGGTACAGAGGTGAACAAAGCTGTTCAGTGGGTACAAATTGGTAAATGAGTAAACAGCTGTACAGCAGTACAAATCTGGTAATGGAGTGAACAGCTGTACAGTGGGTACAAACTATGAAAAAATGGAGTGATCAAAGGATTGTGAACAAATGTTACAACAAACTTGAGAATGAAAGTGACATAGCTGTACAAATGTATACAATCTGGTAATGGAGTGAACAAAGTGTTACAGTGGGACAAATCTGTAATGGAGTGATAAAGTGTTACAGTGGGTAACATGTATACAGTGGGTACAATCTGGTAATGGAGTAACAAAGCTGTTACAGTGGGCACAATCTTGTTAAATAGTGGGACAAAGTGTCAAAGTGTACACAAATCTGGTAATGGAGTGAACAAGCTGTTCAGTGGGTACAAATCTGGTAATGGAGTGAACAAAGCTGTTATAGTGGGTACAAATCTATGTAATGGAGTGATCAAAGCTGTTACAGTGGGTACAACACTGATAATGGAGTGAACATAGCTGTTACAATGGGTATACATCTGGTAATGGAGTGAACAAAGCTGTTACAGTGGGAACAAATCTGGTAATTGTGTGAACAAAGTTGTTAAACAAATCTGGTAATACAGTGGGTACAAATCTGGTAATGGAGTAAACAAAGCTGTTACAGTGGGTACAAATCTGGTAATGGAGTGAACAAAGCTGTTACAGTGGGTACAAATCTGGTAATGGAGTGAACAAAGCTGTTACAGTGGGAACAAATCTGGTAACAGAGTGAACAGCTGTTACAGTGGGTACAAATCTGGTAATGGAGTGAACAAAGCTGTTACAGCGGGTACAAATCTGGTAATGGAGTGAACAAAGCTGTTACAGTGGGAACAAATCTGGTAACAGAGTGAACAAAGCTGTTACAGTGGGTACAAATCTGGTAATGGAGTAAACAAAGCTGTTACAGCGGGTACAAATCTGGTAATGGAGTGAACAAAGCTTTTACAGTGGGTACAAATCTATGTAATGGAGTGATCAAAGCTGTTACAGTGGGTACAAAACTGATAATGGAGTGAACATAGCTGTTACAATGGGTATACATCTGGTAATGGAGTGAACAAAGCTGTTACAGTGGGAACAAATCTGGTAATTGTGTGAACAAAGTTGTTAACAAATCTGGTAATTGCGTGAACAAAGCTGTTACAGTGGGAACAAAAAGCTGTTACAGTGGGTACACATCTGGTAATGGAGTGAACAAAGCTGTTACAGTGGGGAAAATCTGGTAATGGAGTAAACAAAGCTGTTACATGGAAACAAATCTGGTAATGGAGAGAACAAAGCTGTTACACTGGGAACAAATCTGGTAATGAAGTGAACAAAGCTGTTACAGCGGGAACAAATCTGGTAATGACGTGAACAAAGCTGTTACAGGGCTATAATTTAACAGATTGTAGTTACTAGCCAGCAGGACCAGTAGGTTCTGAAATCTACTGGTCCTGCAGGAATTCTACAAAACTGTTAGAGTGGGTACAAATCTGGTAATGGAGTGAACAAAGCTGTTACAGTGGGTACAAATCTGGTAATGAAGTGAACAAAGCTGGTACAGTGGAAACAAATTCTGGTAACGGAGTAAACAAAGCTGTTACAATGGGAAAAAATCTGGTAATGGAGTAAATAAAGCTGTTACAGTGGAAACAAATCTGGTAATGGAGTGAACAAAGCTGGTACAGTGGAAACAAATTCTGTAACAGAGTAAACAAAGCTGTTACAGTGGGTAGCAAATCTGGTAATGGAGTGGAACAAAGCTGGTACAGAAGGAAAACCAAACAAATTCTGGTAACCAGAGTAAACAAAGCTGTTTACAATGGGAAACAAGAAATGCGTCTGTCGAACGCGGATGCCACCTGCAGCATATTTGAGAAACTGTGACAAAGTGGTTAACCGAAAAGTGTGACGGACGGACGGACGGACAGGACGGACAGACGGACGGTCCAAACACTATATGCCACCCGTTTCTTCGAAACCCGGTGGCATAAAAATCTGGTAATGGAGTAAATAAAGCTGTTACAGTGGAAACAAATCTGGTAAAAGAGTGAACAAAGCCATTACAGTGGGAACAAATCTGGTAATGGAGTAAACAACGCTGTTACAGTGGGTACAAATCTGGTAATGGAGTGAACAAAGTTGTTACAGTGGGAACAAAACTGATAATGGAAAGAACAAAGCTATTACAGTGGGAACAAATCTGGTAATGAAGAGAACAAAGCTGTTACAGTGGAAACAAATCTGGTACTGGAGTAAACAAAGCTGTTACATTGGGAACGAATCAGGTAACAGAATAAACAAAGCTGTTACAGTGGGAACAAATCAGGTAACAGAATAAACAAAGCTGTTACAGCGGGAACAAATCTGGTAATGACGTGAACAAAGCTGTTACAGGGCTATAATTTAACAGATTGTAGTTACTAGCCAGCAGGACCAGTAGGTTCTGAAATCTACTGGTCCTGCAGGAATTCTACAAAACTGTTAGAGTGGGTACAAATCTGGTAATGGAGTGAACAAAGCTGTTACAGTGGGTACAAATCTGGTAATGAAGTGAACAAAGCTGGTACAGTGGAAACAAATTCTGGTAACGGAGTAAACAAAGCTGTTACAATGGGAAAAAATCTGGTAATGGAGTAAATAAAGCTGTTACAGTGGAAACAAATCTGGTAATGGAGTGAACAAAGCTGGTACAGTGGAAACAAATTCTGGTAACAGAGTAAACAAAGCTGTTACAGTGGGTACAAATCTGGTAATGGAGTGAACAAAGCTGGTACAGTGGAAACAAATTCTGGTAACAGAGTAAACAAAGCTGTTACAATGGGAAACAAGAAATGCGTCTGTCGAACGCGGATGCCACCTGCAGCATATTTGAGAAACTGTGACAAAGTGGTTAACCGAAAAGTGTGACGGACGGACGGACGGACAGGACGGACAGACGGACGGTCCAAACACTATATGCCACCCGTTTCTTCGAAACCCGGTGGCATAAAAATCTGGTAATGGAGTAAATAAAGCTGTTACAGTGGAAACAAATCTGGTAAAAGAGTGAACAAAGCCATTACAGTGGGAACAAATCTGGTAATGGAGTAAACAACGCTGTTACAGTGGGTACAAATCTGGTAATGGAGTGAACAAAGTTGTTACAGTGGGAACAAAACTGATAATGGAAAGAACAAAGCTATTACAGTGGGAACAAATCTGGTAATGAAGAGAACAAAGCTGTTACAGTGGAAACAAATCTGGTACTGGAGTAAACAAAGCTGTTACATTGGGAACGAATCAGGTAACAGAATAAACAAAGCTGTTACAGTGGGAACAAATCAGGTAACAGAATAAACAAAGCTGTTACAGTGGGAACAAATCAGGTAACAGAATAAACAAAGCTGTTACAGTGGGAACAAATCTGGTGTTATTTTGTTTCAACAATCCAGGGAGCTGAGAAAAGATTTCTCACCAATTTTATTGAGCACGAGCACGAGTCGTTTGTCGGCACCACTGGACAGTATAGCCTCCTCCATGGCGTGACATCGGGAGCCGAGGGGGTCGCGGGCGTCCAGTACCTCCAACACTACATCCGCCGCATCCACCACCTGGACACAGTGACATACACATTACCATCATGTTCTGCATAGTAAGTCATCAAATTTATATTAATTAAATGTGCACCTGAACAAAATAATATTTTCAACAGATTATAAAGTACAGTGGAACTCCTCCAAACCGGACCCCCTCTATACCGGAATTCGCGCTATACCGAACATACGACAACATCTCGAATATTCTGCTATATAAACACATTAGTTTCTACCCCTCTATTCCGGAACCCCTCTACTCCGTAATCAGGACGCCATTTCAAGTCCCAAAACCATATTTCAGCGTTAAAATAACCCCGGAAAACCGGAAACACGGTCACCTGTCAGGATGTCATCCAAGAAATACACCGCGCCCAATTTCAATGTTGTTGTTTCAAGCGGGTGTCAAAATCAAATCGTGTTTACAATAGACTGGTTCCCGGTAGTATTGTTCAGCTCTGGTTCCCAAAATGTGGAGCCACGAGAATGAGACGATTCTAACGGACTCCCAACTTGACATTTGTGTGGAAGAAATAACAAAATTGATCAAATTACGCACATTAACTTGAGCTCTGTACAAGCGCTATCCATGCGTGTAATGCGCTAAGCGGCGTGTTTTTTTAATGACATAAGCGGCATTACAAAGTTAAGAATCTATTCAATACACATGATACATGCGACCTAAATACGAGACATGTTTGCTGTTTTACAAGCTCATTACAATAGCATGGTTCACAATTTAATTATACACGTACGTAACAATTACGGAAATAAAATAATCGGCACATTATTTGTGAACCCACCGACTGATTAATTGAGACAATCTGTAAACTCGTCACTGCAGCCTGTGGGCTATTGTAGCAGCTCGCGGTAACTACGCAGCACACGCGAAATGTGGCATATGCTCTTTGCGACCAGTGTAGACCGTAGACTCAGATTACATTGCGAATCTGCACTATTTGCTATACCCCTTGCGAATCTGCACTATTTGCAATATCAATACAAAAAAACACATTCTTAAAAGAGCGCTCCAGCTGATCGAGAAAGTTCCACAGTGGCACAAAATACTTAGGGGCCTTTATCCCATGTCATCTGCACTCTGTTTATTGGGAATTACACATGTCGACATGATAAAACACAACTGGGTAGCCGAGCCCCCGTTAAGGTGCGTAATTTGGGGGTACATTTCTTATTTCTCCATACAAATGGCAAGTTGGGAGTGCTTTAGAATCGTCTCATTGGGACTTAGCTTTTTCCGGTGGAGAAATATGAAAATACTCCATAAATTTTCTATACTTTCAATATGGTAATAATGGTATATACTATACAAATCCAAGAGTTAATGATGGAAAACATACATTTCCTTAACTGGAAATAGAAAACCCCTCTAAACCGAAAACCCCTATAAACCAAACTTTTCAGTCTGTCCCCAGGGTGTTCGGTTTAGAGGGGTTCCACTGTATGATCATTGCACATCAAAAAATAAACACAGAGAATAAATAGTAATGTCCGTTAACATTTTAAGGAAACACGGTTATCGCCCCTGATATCAGTGTCAAAATTTAAGTCCGATATAAAATGTATAATAATGCCAATCAATACGTAGGGTAATGGTGTATAGCGGGCACTAGTAATTTTTAGAACTGTTGGAATAGTTATTACACATACTTAATTCCTATAAAAAACAGTTTGTGCATACCGAGTGGGCATGTACCTTTAACTTTCTTAATTCTTTTCAGTATCATTTTCAAGTAATTAGCTGTGTTTTTTTGTATAGATAATATGGCCAAAATAATTGCCCCTCCTTTATTTCTTCTATGCATATCACAACCCAACCTTCCTGCCTTCTTTGTAGCATATAGTGAGTATCAACTTCTTAGCTTAGCGGAAATTGGAAACAAGAAACACTCGAACACTTGAACGCACATCTCATTTAGCCTCAACCTTGAGCATAGCCACCACATGGGTGGGCAAGAATGAAATGATGGATGATGACAGATACGTATATGAAGTTTCAAGCCAACCCCGCTTATGGTAACAGATATTAGGTAGCCGAAAACCTTTAAAGAAAATCTTGGACAGAAAGACGTACAGATGGATAGACAGAAAGACTATAATATGCACCCCATAAAAATGTGAAAAGGTTTATAATGTCTCACAACCTCCGGATTCGGAGTCAGGTGTTGTAACACCTAGCCTAGGCCACAGCCCATCCCTCTGAGAGACCACTGGTAAAGCTTCTGAAAGTGAGTACCCTGAACTGGTAGGCCGATCCTCAGGGACAAACATGACGACAGGTACGAGTCCTTCAGATTGATGGAGACAGCCCTATCTCAGGGCTGAATAGCTCTGCAGATCAATCTGACTGTCTCCATTTTGAACAAGTATACTTCCATGAACTTGTTCAAATGCGACAGGTCCAGGACGCGACGCGTTGCTCTTTGTGACTACACAGAGCCAGCTGCAGAAGCCCAGGGTTGAACAATGCCGGACTTCATCGATGGCCTACTTCAGAAGGTAGGACACTTCTAAGATTAGAGCCTCCATTTTCAATGGATCATTTGGTGGTAGACACTGGATTTACCAGAAAAAGAGGGAGGTGGCACGAAGGGCTTCTGCGACAAGGTTGTGCCCAGAAATGGGAGAAGGGGGCTGCGCACCAAAAGGAGCAAACGTTTTAGCCCTTAGGCACTATCCGGGTGAGAGGCATCTCTGGCACCAACAGAGAAGGCTGACCTCGCCAACTAGAAACAAAATTGCTACAGTGCAGTCTCCATTTTTGTTCCACAGTAGACAACACTTGCAAACTCAACGCGAACGCAACGGTTTGCTGTAGCGTTGTATACGTTGTTTAAACGTATAATACGGTTCGTACACGTGTAATAACACATTGTCAAACCGTTTAGTTTAAAAGCATTGTACGTATAATACGGTTCGTACACGTATAATACACATTGTCAGACCGTTTAGTTTAAAAGCGTTGTATACGTTGTTTAAACGTATAATACGGTTCGTACACGTGTAATACACATTGTCAAACCGTTTAGTTTTAAAGCGTGTAATACGTTTAGCTTCAAGGCGTATAACACGCTTTGGCGTATACATATGTAGCAAGGTGAAAGAGTTGAAACGTGTACAACGCTTTACCTGGAAGAGTGTAGCTATATGAAAGCGTTGAAACGTGTACAACGGTTACACGTTTTAACGCGAATACCTGTTCGGCCCCGATCGCTTCGAGACGTCCTTGTTTCGTCCCTTTTAAAATATCGCGAATACATACCCTCAGATCGAGTTCAAAGTACATCGGCGGTGTGATTTAGCACTTCAATTGATCCCTAATCCCTGATGCCTAATGAGTCACGCTTTTAACACGACAGATGTACCTTGTCGTTTATCAAAATGTTTGCGAATTGTAGATCACGTGAGCCGGCTATATACACAAAAATGACCCCTAATACAGCGTAATGTAACAGTTCCTAACTTAATATGGAATAGCCCGGGCCGATAGTCCGTGTCAGTTACTTGGGTTTAAATATTACGAACACAGATAAACACAGTGCATGGTTTCTTTATTTTATTTTAATATTATCAGAACTCTCGTATCTTTACGCTGAAGCCAGTCTATTTCAGTCACTAATCCGCTATACACCTGTCCCACGCGTGTGTTAAGAAAAATCGATATTTGGAGAAACTGAATACACAGCGAGCTGCACACTGGTTTAACACGGATATGGCCCGCGGATATGTGTCATAAATTACTTGGTGGTCAAAACCGGTAAATTTACAAGGTTTATAGCGAAATAGCAGCCGACTGGCAATTTTTTTCGGACCGATTTTTAAGACTAGTTTTCAAATCTCAATCGGTCTGAGAGTTCAAAAATCGGTCCAGAACCGGAAAATTGAAAATTTTAGAAGCCCTGCAGTGAGTCTAGAAGTATATATACACACACGAAGAACGATATGAGCATGCGCATTCTACGCGATACACGGTTGGCATACCAAAACGTGTAATGCGTTAAAACCCGTGGAAACGTGTTATACGTATAACACGGTTTCATCTGTACGGTGCTGTGTACATGTAGAAGCGTGTAACCGTTCGTCAAAGAAAGCGTTAAATCGTTTAAACGGTTTACCTTAGCGTTGTATACGTTTACAACCGTGGTATACGTTTACAACCGTTGTACACGGATTACACGCTTTTGAAACTCAATGCGTTGAACACGGTTTGTTCGACTTTCGCGCATGCAAAGAGTGGGGAAACGCAACGCATGGTCAAAAACGTATTACACGTAGACGACACACGGTTTGAAACGCAACTAACGGAAACTCCACGGATACGCAACGCACAACACTTTGTACACGTATAAACCCGGAACATTTTGACAGAAACGACTGTACCCCACTCCATACCTCTCGCGAGGGTAGCAATTTAACCCCATCTCTTTAATATAACACATGGAAAAGTGATTTTTGCAATCGGTTATCCGGCGTATTTGATATGTTATCGATATAAAACAGTCAAAGCTGTATCAATAAATTATTAATAAAGAACATTTGGTGCACAAATTGGTTATTTTACCGTGTCAAGGTGTTTATCTGATATTTACATGTATATCTTGTAAATTTGAAAGATTCATTTCATTATGTTGAATGTCGACAAGAGAACAGATGGCGTCCATGGGAAAATGATTTCCCTGTTCTATTATTTTTGGAAATTTACTAGTTCTACATCAAAGATTATTTGTTTAACCCGCACTACGCTGTAGACGGAAATTGTCGTCTGCTGTTTTTCATTTTTGCCTCAAGTCTTAAAAAGAAAATGGTTTTGACAGCACATGAGAATCTCTCCAGTGGAGATGATCCTCATGCGCTGTCAAAACAGGTCTTTGTCGAGAAATATTGAAAATAAAACATTTCCGGCAGACGACAAAATTTAAGGATTAAAGGCACAACATATACAGTTTACTAACTTTTTACCTACATGCAACAGGTTTGGGTATGCACTTCGGTGGCTCACATTTTTTTTAATGGGTCAAATTGTAGCCGTAGATAACATATCGGAGGCGAATTATTGTAGCTACTCGCCAACTGGCCACATTGCCTTTGCTAGATCGGCCTGGCCAAACAGATCACACCTGCCACCAAACGGTATCGGAGCCCAGGGGAGTAGCCCTCGGCTGCTCTACGTCGTACTGGCAAAAGGGAAGTGATTGTTAGCGTCACATCCCTTTTGCTAAGAATGATTTGATGGTGTTTAACAGTATGTGAACAGTTAAGATCATTTTAGGCCGGGTTAATGAGGTCGAATCCCATATGTTACCCAGAGCTGTGAAAATATCAAAATTTCTTACTTTTCTACACCGGACAAGTAAACTCTAAATCTGACTTGTCCGACCAACCCAGTTGTCCCGAAATTTTGCCAATACAATTTCAAATTCAAATTTCAATTTGTTTATTGGCATTAAACAGCAAGAAGCACATTTATAGCCACATAACAAACATGTATGATGGTTTCATGGAAATGTATAATCACTAGACATATTAGCCAAGATTTATGATTAGGTAAATCATTCCACAATCAGTTTGTTGCTCCACTGCATTCTAAACTCATTACATTTCACATACTATTTTCATCTTGCTCACCCAGGCTGTATGCCGCGACAAGCCATTCAAACCGTTATAGTAAAACGTTCAAATGGCGACCACGACCTACACCGAGTGAGAAATATGAACGATATGTAACACTGTCCATGACCAATTTTGGATATACTCAGAATTTATCCAAAACAGTGAGTGGTGACCACTGTTATTTATCAACGTACACGACTCATTGTTGACATTGTGTTATTATTCGTGACCTCTATCGCGGTTGAATTTAATTCACAAATAGATTTGTCGAACAAAAGTTTTAAGTAGTGTTCTATTCCACAGGTTACTTTAGCATAATTACATCAGGTGCTGGTGGTTTCGTATAATCATGATAATCTGAATATATATGATACAGCACGTAATCGAAACTGCTGGTCGAGTCGGTAAGTCGGCCAAGTTATCGCGCAGCCCTGTGTTACCTGTTGGTGGGGGTGGGGTATAAATCCAAAATCTGAACTGAATATTTACAGAAAAAAATACTATTCAGCACCTAACTTCATGTGCGTTCCACGGGCTTGCTAAGTCTGGAATGGGTTGGAATCGCTTTTCAGGAGGAAAGCATTAGTCAGGCGGGGTGTAGCATTGGGTGTAGCTACTTAAACACTCTCACCTTTCTGAATTCCTTGTAGTATGTCTTGAGAGACGATTCCACCTTCTTTGGTTTGTGTCCCCCTGCTGTCTGTGATAGGAATTCATTCTGTGCAAATGTACAAAATAGTTTATGTCGTCTGCTGTGCATATTCTTAATTTCCATTTTTTCTCAAGAAAAACCAGGTTTGGCAGCATTTTAGAATCATCTTAAGTGCTTAAAACCCATGTTTTTGTTGAGAAAAAATATGAAACTAGAGCACAGTCGATGGCGCGTCATCGCAATATACCCACTTTTCCCAAATGCTAAGTCGAAAAGGGGGAAATAATCTACACACCATAAAAAAGGCACACATCAAGTTTCAAGTCCCTAGCTATTACGGTTAAAAAGTTTTGCTTTGTACAAGGCAAAATTGGGAGATACTAAGTTGGAAAAGAGGAGATGATCCATGACCGGGAGTCGAATCATAAATCGAAATTCACTTTGTGCATCAACACATGTACACCATAAGGAAGGCACACACCAAGTTTCTAGTCCCTACCTATTACGGTTAAAAATGGATGGACAGTGCGATAAACAGGGTAAACTAGATTGGTCAGTAAGCGAGGCTTACGGAATACCCCCCGCGTGGGCCCAGGTACCCCTCAAATATGTAAAAATTTCCAAGTGTGTGGGCTTGTGACCTCGACTCTGGGCTTAGCGGGAGCGGCATGAACGTGAATTTGTCACAGGATGGTAGTGGTCCATTGGAGCAATGCGTGTGTGAAATGTGAAGCAGATCCGAGCAAGGAAATAGAAGTTATAACCGATTTCTCTGATGATAAGTTTTGTAAAGAGACTAAGTAGGACGGACCTTGACCTCGAGATCAGCGGGAATTTGTCACAGCGTGATAGTAGAGCCTTAGAGGAATGCATGCATGAAATATTAAGAATTTTCGATGAAAGAAATAGAAGTTATAACATATTTATCTGATGTTAAGTTTTGTAAAGAGACTAAGTATGTCACCTTGACCTTGGGATCAGCGGGGGTTGGACGGTTGAAGATTTGTCACAGCATGATAGTACAACCTTAGAGGAATGCACGAGTGAAATATTAAGAATTTTAGATGAAGGAAATAGAAGTTATAACCAGGGTTGGCCGGGAAATACCGAGGGCGGGAAATAACAATATTTATCCGATGTTAAGTTTATGGACGCACACACGGACGCACACACGGACGGACGGACGTTCCTACAAATGGATACTTATGTGGCTAACCCTAACCTTTTCCTTTGTTCATCCCTATTGTTCTGTAGCCACATAAACCCATTTTTTAGCCACATAAAATCACGTAACAATAGAATATTACATAACCTATTGTTCTCCTAGCCACATATGTATCCATTTGTAAGCTCGGACGGACGGAGACGGACGGACAACCCGTTACCTGACTCCAGTATACCTCCCCACAACTCGTTGCATGGTAGTAGAGCCTTACAGGAATGCATGCATGCCCACGAAGGCCAGGTGTTTTCCAAGCATAGACACTTGGATAACATAATTATACCCACTTTTTGTAGACTAGATTGGCCGTGGCCTGCATGGTGCGCCTTGGGGCGAGGCATGGACACTAAAACAAGAGGGCCATGATGGCCCTAATTTGCTCACCTGACTCCATGAACACCAGAGAGAATGTGACATTGAGTTCATGTGTTTTAAAAAAATTGTGCTATTTTTAGATGGCGGTCATCTTGGATTAAGCAAGGACTCTCATTTTACAAAATCTGAAAATGCTTCACCCAGCATCGGCCATGTGGTTCCTGAGAAAAAGACGTTAAAAATCTTGAATAAATGGACCTTTTGGTGGCCATCATGGATGAAATAATCATCTGATTCTGACAAATATTGCACCAGAGTGATCGCCTCATTGATACCTTCAATTTGATATATGACATGACCATATTCAGTCAAAAATAAAATTTGACCACAATTTGACCCCATGGGTCACGCCCATTTTTGACCCCGGGGTCACCATTTTAACAACTTTCAAAGAGCAATGTACATCGAACATTCCTACCAAGTTTCGTCGAAATCCGGCTAGCGGTTCATGAGAAGAAGATTTTTTAAGAATTTATGCTATTTTTAGACGGCGGCCATCTTGGATTAGCGATGACCTCCATCTTAACAAATCTGAAAAGGCTTCACCCATGGACCATAACTTTTAAGTTTGGCTACCATGGGCCAAGCGGTTCATGTGAAGAAGAATTTTGAAATCTCTAATAAAAGAACGACCTTTTGACCTTTCGGCGGCTATCTTGGATGACAACAATCCGATTTCGACAAAAAATGCACCAGAGTGATCGCCTCATTGATACCTTCAATTTGATATATGAAATGACCATATTCAGTCAAAAATAAAATTTGACCTCAATTTGACCCCACGGCCCACGCCCATTTTTGACCCCAGGGTCACCATTTTAACAACTTTGAAAGAGCAATGTACATCGATCATTCCTACCAAGTTTTGTCGAAATCCGGTTGGCGGTTCTTGAGAAGAAGATTTTTTAAGAATTTGTGCTATTTTTAGATGGCGGCCATCTTGGATTACGTAATGACGTCATTTTAACAATTTTGTAATACCCCTACCTAAGGACCATGACCATGAAGTTTGGTGACTATAGACCCAATGGTTACCGAGGAGAAGACGTTTGAAAATGTTCACGGACGACGACGGACGACGGACACATTGCGGTAACAATAGCTCACATGAGCTTCGCTCAGGTGAGCTAAAAATAGATATACATGTAGTAGATGGAAAAACTTTAACGAAAAAACTTTAACCGGACACACGGACAGACGGACGGACGTATGCCAAAATGCCGACGATATCGCGCTTTCCACAAGCGGGTGCGACAATGATGATAAACACCCATGTGAAATATCAAGGTAATGGGTGAAGCAGTTGCAGAGATATAGTACACGAAAAAACTTTAACAAAACAATTCAAAGTAATTTGACCTTGACATTGAGCACAGGATCGCGCTTTCCGCAAGCAGGTGCGACAATGACGTACGTTAAAAAGTTAACGTTGAAAATGGCTAAGTCAATTACGTAGAAATAATAGGTGAAGGTAAAAAAATGGTCACATGTTGGATAGTTGTATGTGGTAGGCACCCCTTGGTTATGAAGCTGTGAAAGTTTGGTGGTCCTAGGTGGTACAGTACCAAAGAAATGGACTTAAACACGAAAACTTAACATTGTAAACGCGAAAACTTAACATTGAAAATGGCTAAGTCGACTGCGCGGAAAAAATGGGTGAAGTTAAAAAAAATAAAAAAAAAAGTAACATGTTGGATAGTGATATGTGGGTGGTACCCCTTGATTATGAAGCTGTTGAAGTTTGGTGGTCCTAGGTGTACAGTACAAAGAAATGGACTTAACACGAAAAACTTAACATTGTAAACGCGAAAAAACTTAACATTGAAAATGGCTAAGTCGACTACGCGGAAAAAATGGGTGAAGTTAAAAAAAAAGTAACATGTTGGATAGTGATATGTGGTGGGTACCCCTTGATTATGAAGCTGTGAAAGTTTGGTGGTCCTAGGTGGTACAGTAACAAAGAAATGGACTCAAACACGAAAACTTAACATTGATTGTGGACGCCGCCCGCCCGCCAAAAAAATGGGTGAAGTTAAAAAAAAAAGTAACATGTTGGATAGTGATATGTGGTGGGTACCCCTTGATTATGAAGCTGTGAAAGTTTGGTGGTCCTAGGTGGTACAGTACCAAAGAAATGGACTTAAACACGAAAACTTAACATTGTAAACCCGAAAACTTAACATTGAAAATGGCTAAGTCGACTACGCGGAAAAAATGGGTCAAGTTAAAAAAAAGTAACATGTTGGATAGTGATATGTGGTGGGCACCCCTTGATTATGAAGCTGTGAAAGTTTGGTGGTCCTAGGTGGTACAGTAACAAAGAAATGGACTCAAACACGAAAACTTAACATTGATTGTGGACGCCCGCCCGCCGCCCGCCCGCCCCGCCGCCCGTCCGCCCGCCCCGCCCGCACGCTTTCGCCAATCCAATAGCCTGATTTTTTTTTAAAAAAACCTGGCTAAAAAGGTAACATGTTGGATAGTGATATGTGGTGGGCACCCCTTGATTATGAAGCTGTGAAAGTTTGGTGGTCCTAGGTGGTACAGTAACAAAGAAATGGACTCAAACACGAAAACTTAACATTGATTGTAGACGCCGCCCACCCGCCCGGCTTTCATCAATCCAATAGCCTGGATTTTTTTTAAAAAAACCTAGCTAAAAATGACCCCTAATACAGCGTAATGTAACAGTTCCTAACTTAATATGGAATAGCCCGGGCCGATAGTCCGTGTCAGTTACTTGGGGTTAAATATTACGAACACAGATAAACACAGTGCATGGTTTCTTTATTTTATTTTAACATCATCAGAAATGGCGAATCTAGGAACTCTCGTATTTTTACTCTGAAGCCAGTCTATTTCAGTCACTAATCCGCTATACACCTGTCCCACGCGTGTGTTAAGAAAAATCGATACTTTGAGAAACTGAATACACAGCGAGCTGCACACTGGTTTAACACGGATATGGCCCGCGGATATGTGTCATAAATTACTTGGTGGTCAAAACCGGTAAATTTACAAGGTTTATAGCGAAATAGCAGCCGACTGGCAATTTTTCTCGGACCGATTTTTAAGACTAATTTTCAAATCTCAATCGGTCTGAGAGTTCAAAAATCGGTCCAGAACCGGAAAACTGAAAATTTTAGAAGCCCATAAAGAAACCGGGGAATATTAAATTGTTTTGAAGTGAAACGATCATACTATACCACATAAAGGAAGATGTTTCCATTATAGGCAACATACATAAACTAGTAATCATTGATTATCGAAAATCTAGCTTTTGCAATGCCAGTTATTTATTATTTTTTATCAATCCCCAAATTGTTTTTCAATACAATTTGATACAGAATTACGACAAAATTACAAATCTACAATTACAACTGCAGAGCTCCAGATGGTGGTGCGTATTGGCGTACTTTACGCAAATATTTTAGCAGAATACGCATTGATTATCAAAAGCGGGAGTACAAAATACGCATTGAATTTCAAATCAAGTAGTGAAATTACTGTAATAAAGTTGAAAAGTTTCTTAGTTGAGCTGCAAAAATCAAACAGTGCTCAAATAAGTGGGTTTTTAAATTTGTTTTATTTTTTTATCATTTGTTCCCTATTTAATAAACAAGAGCTCCGCGGAGCAAAATGTCCCGCCTGGCGCAGTTTGATAGTATATATGGAGCTTGTAATAACCTTGGGGTTAGTGAGCAACATGGGCTTTCTGTAGAATGATGCGGGATGTTGTTACAAATGCATGTATGGAATATTTAAGCATAAACTGAGTGTTAATTTGTAAGTCAGCGACCTTGACCTTTGGGGTTTGCGGGCACCATGGGCTTTCTGTAGAATGATGCGGGATGTTGTTACAAAAGCATGTATGGAATATTAAAGCATAAACTGAGCGTTAACTTTTCCAAACACGCAAATTTCTAATTCAGTGACCTTGACCTTTGGGGTTAGCAGGCACCATGGGATTTCTGTAGAATGATGCGGGATGTTGTTACAAATGCATGTATGGAATATTAAAGCATAAACTGAGCATTAACTTTTCCATACACGGAAATTTCTAAGTCAGCGACCTTGTCCTTTGTGGTTTGCGGGCACCATGGGCTTTCTGTAGAATGATGCGGGATGTTGTTACAAATGCATGTATGGAATATTAAAGCATACTAAATTGAGCGTTAACTTTTGTTTTTCCAAAAACCACTGAAATTTCTAAGTCAGCGACCTTGACCTTTGGGGTTTGGTTTGCGGGCACATGGGCTTTCTGTAGAATGATGCAGGATGTTGTTACAAATGCATGTATGGAATATTAAAGCATAAACTGAGCGTTAACTTTTCCAAACACGAATTTCTAAGTCATGACCTTGACCTTTTGGGTTAGCGGGCAACATGGGCTTTCTGTAGAATGATGCGGGATGTTGTTACAAATGCATGTATGGAATATCAAAGCATAAACTGAGCGTTAACTTTTCCAAACACGGAAATTTCTAAGTCAGTGACCTTGACCTTTGGGGTTAGCGGGCACCATGGGCTTTCTGTAAAATGATGCAGGATGTTGTTACAAATGCATGTATGGAATATTAAAGCATAAACTGAGCATTAACTTTTCCAAACACGGAGAGTTCTAAGTCAGTGACCTTGACCTTTGGCATTAGCGGGCATCATGGGCTTTCTGTAGAATGATGCGGGATGTTGTTACAAATACATGTATGGAATATTAAAGCATAAACTGAGCGTTAACTTTTCAAAACGAATATTAAAGCATAAACTGAGCGTTAACTTTTCCAAACACAGAAATTTCTAAGTCAGCGACCTTGACCTTTGGGGTTTGCGGGCACCATGGGCTTTCTGTAGAATGATGCGGGATGTTGTTACAAATGCATGTATGGAATATTAAAGCATAAACTGAGCGTTAACTTTTCCAAACACGGAAATTTGTAAGTCAGTGACCTTGACCTTTGGGGTTAGCGGGCAACATGGGCTTTCTGTAGAATGATGTGGGATGTTGTTACAAATGTATGATGGAATATTAAAGCGTACAAATGTATGTATGGGATTTATTAGCATAAACTGAGCATTAACTTTTGCAAACACGGAAATTTCTAAGTCAGCGACCTTGACATTTGGGGTTAGCGGGCACCATGGGCTTTCTGGAGAATGATGCGGGATGTTGTTACAAATGCATGTATGGAATATTAAAGCATTCCATTGAGGGAAACAGAAGTTACAATGAATTAACCTGAGCGTTAAGCTTTAGAAACAGAGCTAAACGCAAAAACTTAACGTTGAATGCATGTGAAAAGTAGGTCAATCAACCATGAAAACTAGGTCAAGGTCACATGGGCTCCCTCTGTGTGAGATGGTTACACCACAGTGTTGATGTATACCAAGTATGGAGGTCGTAGGTGTTATAGTTTTCTGGAAACTGACCTAAACGCAAAAACTTAACGTGAAATGTTGACACCGCCGCCGCCACCGCCGATGCCACCGCCGCCGACGGAAAAGCTATGCCTATCCCGCTTCTGCTAAAGCAGGCGGGACAAAAACTAGATTGGTCAGTAAGCAAGGCTTACGGAATACCCCCCCCGCGTGGGCCCAGGTACCCCTAAATATGTAAATATTTTCCAAGTGTGTGGGCTTGTGACCTTGAATCTGGGCTTGGCGGGGGCGGCACAAACGTGAATTTGTCACATGGTGTTAGAGGTCCATTGGAGCAATGCGTGTGTGAAATGTGAAGCAGATCCGAGCAAGGAAATAGAGTAAGTATGTGACCTTGACCTCGAGATCAGCGGGGATTTGTCATAGCATGATAGTAGAGCCTGAGAGAAATGCATGCATGAAATATTAAGAATTTTCGATGAAAGAAATAGAAGTTATAACATATTTCTCTGATGTTAAGTTTTGTAAAGAGACTAAGTATTTGACCTTGACCTTGGGATCAGTGGGAGTTGGACGGTCGTGGATTTGGCACAGCATGGTAGTAGAGCCTTACAGGAATGCATGTGTGAAATATTAAGGAGTTTAAGGGGGTGTAATAAAATCAATAATACATTTGTAAAAGTAAATACGCATTGAATTTTAATCTGGGGGTATAGTATAGTACTCTTTAGATACAAAACTTATCTGGAGCTCTGAAACTGTTTCAGCACTTTATGCACATATCAGAGACATTGGGTGCCTTTACACTAATAGCCTAACGTGTTTCCGTACGCACTTGCAATATTGCTTCATCCACTCCAGCCTATCAGCAAGGGAATAATAAAACACCACCAACCTTCTTGTCGTATGCGTTAGTTTTCTTGAGGGCGTCAGTCACGAGACCGTCAAGACTCCGTTTCTTGGTTAGCAGTTTCTGTCTGTCCGACTTTCTCCTCTCCTTCTGTCTCTGTCGTTCGTCCTCCAACTGGTTTATAATGTAACAAAATGTAAAAGAACTGGTTTGTGAAATTGTGATTGTGACTGGAGAAATTGGGCTTATCAAATTTGTGATCAGTGTAGCTTCTGATCAAATAGCACACTCTGGTAGCCTGATAACAAACTACATGGCTTGTCAATACATTAACTTAACATGATGTGTGTTTCATTGATGGAATGGCGAACAGGGCAGATCCTATAAATGCTTACTGGTGGATTAAAACCAGTTAAATCTGATGAAACTAATTTGTGGCCAGTGTAGCTCCTGTTCAAACGAGAACGCCGCCAACGGCATGTATCCCATCGCTGTGGTGGCTGGGTCATAAACATGCACATTGATATTTGACCTTGACCTTGAGCAAGGCAGAGCATGCCGGGGTGGAAAATGAAACCATGGATCATGACTAGCATGCACATGAAAATGTCAATGTTATTTGACCGTGACCTTGGGCATGGGGGATGATGAGTGGGACGTGGAATGAAAATATGAGTGATGAGCAACATGCACAAGAAGTTTGAAGCCAATCACTCATACAGTAAAGAGGTTAACTGGGAATGGAGAAACGTGCACACATCTATTGAACACACATTTCAAAGTCAATTGACCTTGAACCCTGGGCATGGGGAGAGCACAGGCGGGGTGGGGAATGAAAATATGGATGACATGCACTTGAACTTTCAAGCCAATCGGTAATACAGTGAAGAAGTAATAGGTGAATGGATAAATGCGCACGCATCTACTGGACACAAATTATTTGACCTTGGGCATGGTGGAGCATGGGTGGGGTGGAGACTGAAAATATGAATAATAAACAGGTCTGCATATGAAGTTTCAAGCCAATCGGTCATATCGTAAAGCAGTAACAACTTATACCACAATGGGTAACGGACAGACAGACGGACAACTTTTGCATCCCTATATCACATTTTCAACTCACCCCTGTAACCTGATAATGATCTATATGTCTTGTTCGAAGCATGATGGGTGTTTTATTGATGGAGTGGTGAACAGTGCAGATCCTGATCAGATTGTGTGGATGCACAGGCTGATCTGGATCTACACTGGTTGCAAAACCCATAAGCCCAATCTATCCAATCACAATGATAATTGAGTGAATCTGGACTTACGCATCTCTTCCTGTCCTCCGCTTCCTTAAGGATGTCCTCTTTAAACGGCAGACTGTTTGGGATACCAGGGTCTTTACGCTTTCCTGGTCACGAGGAACAAAAAAGTATTGGTCTATATACCCTAGTTGCTTAACTTAAAGGTACATGCCCACTCAGTAGGCACACAATGTTCTTTATATCAGAGACATTTTCTGGCAAAATAAACATTCATTCATCATTACCCCACGTATTGATTGGCATTATTATACATTTTATATCAGACGTAAATTTGACACGGATAAAGGTACATGCCCACTCGGGTAGGCACAATATATTCTTTATAGGAATTAAATAAGTGCATAATCGTGTCACTATTCTACCAGTTCTAAAAATTATGACTGCCCGCTATACAGATATAATCATTTAGTAATATTTATTTTACTGATAGTGACGCGTGTTGGTATCAGGCTATTTTCATATGCAAATGAGGCATGGTATTTTTTAATTATTTATATTAATTAAATGCGTCATATGAAAAAATAACATTTTCAACAGATTATAAAGTATTATAATTGCACATCAAAAAATAAATACAGAGTATAAATAGTAATGTCCGTTAATATTTTAAGGAAAGGAAAGGTTTTCTTCAAAGCATAGACAATTGGATAACATATAATTATGCAAGTATGGTGTTTCTAGGTGGTGTAGTAAGTGAGAAACAGATTTAAAGTCGATTACGTGGAAACATAGGTAAAGGTAAAAAATAAGGTCACATGTTAGATCGCGGTATGTGGTGGGCACCCATTGGTTATGAAGTTGTGCAAGCATGGTTTGTCCTAGGTGATACAGTAAGTGAGAAATGGACCTAAACACGAAAACTTAATATTGAAGTCGATTACACGGAAACAATTGGTCAAGGTCGAAAATGTCACATTTTGGATAGTGGTATATGATGGGCACCCTTTGGTTATGCAGTTGTGCGAGTATGGTGGTTCTAGGTGGGACAGTAACAGAGAAATGGAAAAAACACGAAAACTTAACATTGTGGCTTTCGTCAATCCCCGAGCCGGGATTTAATTTTTTTTTATAAAAAAACCGGCTAAAAACCCCAATCTGGTGCACACGTTCAACATACTATGGAGAAGACATGTGTAAAGTTTCAGATTGATTGACAGAAAGCTGTCGGAAGAGTTGATTACACAAACTCTATACCCTATACAGAATATTATGCAAAAATGTAGAAATATATGACCAAGTCTAAAAGGCCATATTTTTGTGAAAATTAAAATGTTCGCCATAAAAGCACCATGGTGCACATGGTCAGTATGTGCAGAAGACATGTGTAAAGTTTCAGTTCGATGGACTGAAAGCTGTCAGAGAAGTTGATTGATTACACAAACTCTATAATATATACATGTACAGGATTGCATGCAAAAGTGTAGAAAAAACGGCTAAGTTGAAAAGGCCGTATTTTTGTGAAAATATTTGTCATAACTAGATTTGTCAGTAAGCGAGGCTTACGGAATACTCTCCATGTGACCTTGGGATCAGTGGGGGTTGGACGGCCGTGGATATGTCAACGCATGATAGTAGTCTCAGAGGAATGCGTGCATAAAATATTAAGAATTTTTGATGAAGGAAATAGAAGTTATAACATATTTCTCTGATGTTAAGTTTGGTGACGGACGGACGGACGCACAGAAGGATGGACAACCCGACTCCAGTATACCCCCAACAACTCGTTGCGGGTGTATAAAAATGGCTAAGTTAAAAAGGCCGTAATTTAAAAAAATAATAAAATAGATATGTCAGTAAGCGAGGCTTATGGAATACCCCCGCAGGGGCCAAGGTGGCCCTAAATATGTAAGGAAATAGAAGTTATAACATATTTATCTGATGTTAAGTTGTGTAAAGAGACTAAGTATGTGACCTTGACATTGTGATCAGTGGGGGTTGGATGGTCGTACATTAAGAATGTTCGATGAAGGAAATAGAAGTTATAACCAATTTCTCCGATGTTATAACAAATTTCTCCGATGTTACGTTTTGTAACAAGACTAAGTATGTGACCTTGACCTTAGGATCAGTGGGGGTTGGAAAGTCATGGATTTGTCACAGCATGATAGTAGAGCCTTAGAGAAATGCATGCGCGAAATATTAAGAATTTTCGATGAAGGAAATAGAAGTTACAACAGATTTCTCCGATATTAAGTTTTGTAAAGAGACTAAGTATGTGACCTTGACCTTGGGCTCAGCGGGGGTTGGACGATCGTGGATTTGTCACAGCATGATAGTAGAGCCTTAGAGGAATGCATGCGTAAAAATATTAAGAATTTTCGATGAAGGAAATAGAAGTTACAACAGATTTCTCCGATGTTAAGTTTTGTAAAGAAACTAAGTATGTGACCTTGGGATCAGCGGGGGTTGGACGGACGTGGATTTGGTACAGCATGATAGTAAAGCATTTGAGGAATGCATACATAAAATATTAAGAATTTTCTATGAAGGAAATAGACGTTATAACATGTTTCTCTGATGTTAAGCTTTGTAAAAGAGACCAAGTACGTCACCTTGACCTTGGGATCAGCAGGGGTTGGACGGTCGTGGATTTGTCACATAATGAAAGTAGAGCTTTACAGGAATGCATGTGTGAAGTATTATGGAATTTTGATGAAGGAATTAGAAGTTATAACATATTTCTCTGATGTTAATTAAGAGACGGGCGAACATGGACGGATAACCTGACTCCAGTATACCCCCCCCACCCCACACAACTCGTTTTCGTACTAAAACCACCATGGTGCACATATTCAATATGTGCCCAAGACGAGTGTAAAGTTTCAGATCGATCGATTGACTGAAAGATGTCAGAGGAGTTGATTACACAAACTATGCAGTACAATGTGAAATTAAGCAATCCATTTTTAACACTGGTGACCTTGACCTTGGGCGGACAAAGCGCACCTTCAACAGGCGTGTTCAACAAATTGATATCAACACACCTGTGAAGTTTCATGAAGATAGTCCTTGCGGTACATGACTTATGCTCCAAACGATGATATTCTGCCTGCCCGCCTGCCATACGGTATAACATAATACGTCCCTTGTTTTATTTTCAAAAAGGGCATGTTTTTTTTCTGCACGACTCATTACTAGCCGGCTTTATCTGGATCTACACTGTTTGGAAGGACTGCTACAGAGGTTGGCAGTGTTGAAAGGGTTAACAACATTTCTGTTTGTAACTACAAGTATTCCATTTCATAATTAATTATTGAATTAACCCTTACACCGCCATCTTAATTTTTTTGTCGTCTGCTGTTTATTTTCTATTTTCCATTTTTATCATCAAATAAATGCTTTGACAGCACTTTAGAATAACTTACAACATGCTTTGACAGCACTTTAGAATCATTTCCATTGGAAATGAGCACTTTAGAATAATTTACATGCTTTGACAGAACTTTAGAATCATTTCCATTGGAAATGATTCTGAAGTGCTGTCAAACCATGTTTTTATTGAGAAATAAGGCAAGATATAAAAGCAACAGCAGACGACAATTGTTGTGTGTAGCGGTCTAAGGGTTAAATAATGAAGTAACCATTGATTTCGTACTTTTGATTGTAAGCATATTATCATTGCAACACTGGAACTTACTTTTTGCTAGACTGGGGGTCTTCTTTGCAGCTCTTTTCTGTTTCCTTTTATGTTCTGCCACCTTAAACATGGAGTGTACTGGTGTGCAACAAATTTAACTAGATTTGTCAGTAAGCGAGGCTTGCAGAATACAGAATACGAGTGAGCCCAGGTGCCCCTAAATAGAGATTTTTTCCAAGTCTGTGGGCCTGACTTATGAAATGTAGTGAGTGGTCATAGATTTGATCGTTATCAGTGGCCACAATGTTAATGTGTTGTTTTTACTTTTGCAAAAAGAATAACTGGTTTATTGTGAAAAGCGCCAAGTATGTGACCTTGACGTTGGGATCAGCGAGAGTTGGACGGTTGTGGATTTAGCACATCATGATAGTAGACCCTTAGAGGAACGCATGCGTGAAAATATGGACCATTTTCGATGAAGGAAATAGAAGTTATAACAGAAGTTATAACAGATTTCTACGATGTTAAGTTTTGTGAAGAATGTGACCTTGACCTTGGGATCAGCAGGGGTCAGATGGTCATGGATTTGTCACAACACGATAGTAGACCCTCCTTAGAGGAGTGCATGCATGAAATATTAAAGAATTTTATATGAAGGAAATAGAAGTTATAACCGATTTCTCTGATGTTAAGTTTTTTGAAAAACAGACTAAGTATGTGACCTTGACCTTGGGATAAGCGGGGGTTGGACGCTCGTGGATTTGTCACAGCATGAAAGTAGAGCCTTAGAGGAATGCATGTGTGAAATATTAAGGATTTTCGATGAATGCAGGAAATAGAAGTTATAACATATTTCTCTGATGTTAAGTTTAGTGACGGACGGACAACCTGACTCCAGTATATGACCCACCCCCCCTCCAAGTCGTTGATGGGCTGGCCCATATTCGACGGGCGTATTTTGTGACTTACGGCACTCTTGTTCCATGGAGTTCTCCCCTCTTGTATACTGGCTACACCTCGACGGGCGTATATTGTGACTTACGGCACTCTTGTTCCATGGAGTTCTCCCCTCTTGTATACTGGCTACAACCTCGACGGGCGTATGTTGACTTACACGGCACTCTGTTAGCCATTGGAGTTCTCCCCTCCCCTTGTATACTTGCTACATACTCGGACTAACGGACTCTTGTTCCATGGAGTTTCTCCTCTTGTATACTGGCACACCTCGACGGCGTATTATTGTGACTTACGGCACTCTTGTCTTGCCATGGACTGGCTCCTCTTGTATACTGGCTACACCTGGCTATACACTGTACGCGTATATGGTGATATACGGCACTCTTGTTCCATGGAGTTCTCACCTCTTGTACTGGCTACACCTCACGGGCGTATTGTTGACTTACGCACTCTTGTTCCTGGAGTTTCTCCCCTCTTGTACTTGCTACACCCTCGACGGCGTATTTTGTGACTACGGCACTCTGGTGCAGGGTTCTCACCCCTCCATTTATCTGCCCTACACGGGCGGGTATTACGGCACTCTTGTTGCCATGGAGTTTCTCCCCCTCTTTGTATACTGGCTACACCTCGACGTCGTATATTGTTCTTACGGCACTCTGTTCCATGGAGTTCTCTTGTATACTGGCTACACCTCGACGGGACTGTTATCATTGTGACTTACGGCACTCTTGTTCCATTGCATGAGTTCTCCCCTCATTGTATCTGTTACACTCTTTGAGGTAGGTACCTAGGGAGTTCTTCCATGGAGTTCTCCCCTTTTATATGGTACACCTCGAGGGCGTATACTTACGGCATTTGTTCCGGGTCTCTCGGTATCGTACACATTCGGACCCCCGATGGTGAACTATTAGGCACGTTATGGATTCCCCCTCTTGATACTGGACACCTCGACGGGTATATTGTGACTACGGCACTCTTGTTCCATGGGTTCTCCCCTTGTTAGGTACACCCGAGGCGTTTGTTTAGGGCACTTTCTTTTCCATGGAGTTCTCCCTGTATACTGGCTACACCTCGACGGGCCGTATAGTTGGACGTACGTACATCTGCGCCGAGTTCTCCCCTCTTGATACTGGCTACCCTCGAGGCGTATATTGTGACTTCGCACTTGTTCCATGGATTGTACCTGACTTACACCGGACTTGCCTCCTCCGACGGGCGTATTTTGTATTAGGCACTCTTGTTCCAGGAGTCCCTCTTGACCTCGGCATCTATCCGGGTTTCCCTCTTGTATACTGCTTGGACCACCTCGACCTGGGCGTATATTGTGTCCTATGATGTATTGAAAGATTGAAGTAATCTATCAAGGGATTTAGAAACTCCGGCGAACTTCTTAAAGGTACATGCCCACTCAATAGGCACAAAATGTTTACTAAATGAAATTAAACAAGAAACGAGGCAAAGCCACGAAGGCCAGGTTTTTTCCAAGCATAGACACTTGGATAACATAATTATACCCACTTTTTGTAGACTAGATGGCCGTGGCCTGCATGTCGCGCCTTGGGGCGAGGCATGGACACTAAAAAAATAGATATAGTAGATGGAAAAACTTTAACCAAAAAACTTTAACCGGACACACGGACGAACGGACGGACGTATGGCAAAATGCCGACGATATCGCGCTTTCCGCAAGCAGGTGTGACAATGATGATAAACATCCATGTGAAGTATCAAGGTATTGGGTGAAGCAGTTGCAGAGATATAGTACACGAAAAAACTTTAACAAAAAAATTCAAAGTAATTTGAACTTGACATAGGGCACAGGATCGCGCTTTCCGCAAGCAGGTGCGACAATGATGATAAACACCCATGTGAAGTATCAAGGTATTGGGTGAAGCAGTTGCAGAGATATAGTACACGAAAAAACATTAACAAAAAAATTCAAAGTAATTTGACCTTGACATTGGGCACAGGATCGCGCTTTCCGCAAGCAGGTGCGACAATGATGATTTTAAAACACCCATGTGAAGTATCAAGGTATTGGGTGAAGCAGTTGCAGAGATATAGTACACGAAAAACCTTTAACAAAAAAATTCATTCAAAGTCAATTTTGACCGGTGACATTGGCACAGGATTCGTCGTTTCCGCAAGCAGTGTGACAATGATGATAAACACCCATGTGAAGTATCAAGGTATTAGGTGAAGCAGTTGCAGAGATATAGTACACGAAAAAATTAAAAAAAAAAAATTCAAAGTAATTTGACCTTGACATTGGGCACAGGATCGCGCTTTCCGCAAGCAGGTGCGACAGGATGATAAACACATGTGAAAGTATCAAGGATTAGGGTGAAGCAGTTGCAGAGTATAGTACACGAAAAAATCAAAAAAATTCAAAGTAATTTGACCTTGACATGGGCACAGGATCGCGCTTTCCGCAAGCAGGTGCGACAATGATGTAAACACATGTGAAGTATCAAGGTATGAGTGAGCAAGTTAGGGCAGAGATATAGTACACGAAAAAACTTTAATATCAGGGTAAGAAAAAAAATTGAAAAAAACTTTAGACATTGGGCACAGGAATCGCTTTTGCTTTCGCAACCAGTGCGCACAGATGATACACAAAAACACCTTGTTGGAAGTATCAAGCATGTGGAAGCCCAGTAGTCAAGGAGGGTAATTAGTATAACAACATTAACAAAAAAATTCAAAGTAATTTGACCTTGACATTGGGCACAGGATCGCGCTTTCCGCAAGCAGGTGCGACAATGATGATAAACACCCATGTGAAGTATCAAGGTATTGGGTGAAGCAGTTGCAGAGATATAGTACACGAAAAAATTCAAAAAAAAAAATTCAAAGTAATTTGACCTTGACATTGGGCACAGGATCGCGCTTTCCGCAAGCAGGTGCGACAATGATGATAAACACCCATGTGAAGTATCAAGGTATTGGGTGAAGCAGTTGCAGAGATATAGTACACGACAAAAAACTTTAACAAAAAAATTCAAAAAAATTCAAAGTAGTTTGACCTTGACATTGGGCACAGGATCGCGCTTTCCGCAAGCAGGTGCGACAATGATGATAAACACGTTGAAAATGGCTAAGTCAATTACGTAGAAATAATAGGTGAAGGTAAAAAAATGGTCACATGTTGGATAGTTGTATGTGGTAGGCACCCCTTGGTTATGAAGCTGTGAAAGTTTGGTGGTCCTAGGTGGTACAGTACCAAAGAAATTGACTTAAACACGAAAACTTAACATTGTAAACGCGAAAACTTAACATTGAAAATGGCTAAGTCGACTGCGCGGAAAAAATGGGTGAAGTTAAAAAAAAAAGTAACATGTTGGATAGTGATATGTGGTGGGTACCCCTTGATTATGAATCTGTGAAAGTTTGGTGGAGTCTAGGTGGTACAGTACCAAAGAAATGGACTTAAACACGAAAACTTAACATTGTAAACGCGAAAACTTAACATTGAAAATGGCTAAGCCGACTACGCGGAAAAAATGGGTGAAGTTAAAAAAAAAGTAACATGTTGGATAGTGATATGTGGTGGGCACCCCTTGATTATGAAGCTGTGAAAGTTTGGTGGTCCTAGGTGGTACAGTAACAAAGAAATGGACTCAAACACGAAAACTTAACATTGATTGTGGACGCCGCCCGCCCGCCCGCTTTCGCCAATCCAATAGCCTGGATTTTTTTTCAAAAATCCTGGCTAAAAATTAATAAATTTATCATACAAGAAATGAGGCAAAGCCACGAAGGCCAGGTTTTTTCCAAGCATAGACACTTGGATAACATAATTATACCCACTTTTTGTAGACTAGATGGCCGTGGCCTGCATGTCGCGCCTTGGGGCGAGGCATGGACACTAAAAAAATAGATATAGTAGATGGAAAAACTTTAACCAAAAAACTTTAACCGGACACACGGACGAACGGACGGACGTATGCCAAAATGCCGACGATATCGCGCTTTCCGCAAGCAGGTGTGACAATGATGATAAACACCCATGTGAAGTATCAAGGTATTGGGTGAAGCAGTTGCAGAGATATAGTACACCAAAAAAACTTTAACAAAAAAATTCAAAGTAATTTGAACTTGACATAGGGCACAGGATCGCGCTTTCCGCAAGCAGGTGCGACAATGATGATAAACACCCATGTGAAGTATCAAGGTATTGATTGGGTGAAGCAGTTGCAGAGATATAGTACACGAAAAAAAATTAACAAAAAAATTCAAAGTAATTTGACCTTGACATTGGGCACAGGATCGCGCTTTCCGCAAGCAGGTGCAACAATGATGATAAACACCCATGTGAAGTATCAAGGTATTGGGTGAAGCAGTTGCAGAGATATAGTACACGAAAAAACATTAACAAAAAAATTCAAAGTAATTTGACCTTGACATTGGGCACAGGATCGCGCTTTCCGCAAGCAGGTGCGACAATGATGATAAACACCCATGTGAAGTATCAAGGTATTGGGTGAAGCAGTTGCAGATATAGTACAGAAAAAACTTAACAAAAAAAATTCAAATAATTTGACCTAGACTGGGACAGGATCGCGCTTTCCGCAAAGCGGTGCACAATGATGTAACACTGTGAAGATTCAAGGTATTGGGTGAAGGTTGCAGATATTGTACGATAACTTTAACATTCAGTATACCTTGCATTGACAGGATTTCGCGCTTTCGAAGCAGGTGCGACAATGATGATAAACACCCATGTGAAGTATCAAGGTATTGGGTGAAGCAGTTGCAGAGATATAGTACACAAAAAAACTTTAACAAAAAAATTCAAAGTAATTTGACCTTGACATTGGGTACAGGATCGCGCTTTCCGCAAGCAGGTGCGACAATGATGATAAACACCCATGTGAAGTTTCAAGGTATTGGGTGAAGCAGTTGCAGAGATATAGTACACGAAAAAACTTTAACAAAAAAATTCAAAGTAATTTGACCTTGACATTGGGCACAGGATCGCGTTTTCCGCAAGCAGGTGCGACAATGATGATAAACACCCATGTGAAGTATCAAGTATTGATGAAGCAGTTGCAGAGATATAGTACACAAAAAAACATTAACAAAAAAATTCAAAGTAATTTGACCTTCACATTGGGCACAGGGGCCGCACGGTTGGGGGTTAGAATGAAATGGATGATGATAAACACCCATGTGAAGTTTCAAGGTAATGGGCGAAGCAGTTGCAGAGATATAGTATAACGAAAAAGTTTTAACCAAAAAACTCTAACCAGACGTACGTTAAAAAGTTAACGTTGAAAATGGCTAAGTCAATTACGTAGAAATAATAGGTGAAGGTAAAAAAATGGTCACATGTTGGATAGTTGTATGTGGTAGGCACCCCTTGGTTATGAAGCTGTGAAAGTTTGGTGGTCCTAGGTGGTACAGTACCAAAGAAATGGACTTAAAACACGAAAACTTAACATTGTAAACGCGAAAACTTAACATTGAAAATGGCTAAGTCGACTGCGCGGAAAAAATGGGTGAAGTTAAAAAAAAAAGTAACAATGTTGGATAGTGATATGTGGTGGGTACCCCTTGATTATGAAGCTGTGAAAGTTTGGTGGTCCTAGGTGGTACAGTACCAAAGAAATGGACTTAAACACGAAAACTTAACATTGTAAACGCGAAAACTTAACATTGAAAATGGCTAAGTTGACTACGCGGAAAAAATGGGTGAAGTTAAAAAAAAAGTAACATGTTGGATAGTGATATGTGGTGGGCAACCTTTGATTATGAAGCTGTGAAAGTTTGGTGGTCCTAGGTGGTACAGTAACAAAGAAATGGACTCAAACACGAAAACTTAACATTGATTGTGGACGCCGCCCGCCGCCCGCCCGGCTTTCGCCAATCCAATAGTCTGGATTTTTTTTCAAAAAACCTGGCTAATAAGTGTATAATTGTGGACGTAAATTTCCACACTGATGCCATGGTACACTCGGTAGGCACAATATATAGGAATTAAATAAGTGTATAATTGTGTCACTATTCCACCAGTTCTAAAAATTAATACTGCCCGCTATACAGGTATAATGATTTAGAAATATTTATTTTACTGATAGTGACGCACGTTGGTATCAGGCTATTTTCATATGCAAATGAGGCATGGTATTTTAAAATTATTTATACTAATTAAATGTGACACCTGAAAATATATTTTCGACACATTATAATGCATGATCATTGCACATAAAAAAATAAATACAGAGAATAAATAGCAATGTACGTTAACATTTTAAGGAAACACGGTTATCGCCCCTGATGTCACTATAATCAGTGTGGAAATTTTACGTCTGATATAAAATGAATAATAATTACAATTTGTATTTTAATGTTTTTTTAAAACTAATTACGAAGGTACATTCGTTCTAGACAGTTAATTATTTTTCGGCTCACAACATACGACTAACCAGTAGCCGTGCATTACCGATTTTCGGACATCCGTGAATTCAGTTATCCGAAGAATCCGTAGACCCGAGTTTGAATGTCACAATTTTAAGCAGATATCATGTCAATTGATAATAACAAGAAATCCGCCACGGAAGCGGTATTGCACCTGCCAAGGCATTTGACTGTAACATGATCATGGGCATGTGTTAAAGTAAGCATCACAAGAACAGTCAGAGAAGTGCATGCTTAAAATACGAAAATAGTCAAGGTTGAAGAAACTTTTTGACATAAAGAAATGGCTAAGTGTTTCTACAAACATGTGAAGGTCAAAATGGACATGGTCATGTTAATGGCGGCATGAGTGTGTTCCAAATGCTTACATGAATTAAGTGTCCTAATATTGAAGCAATCCATCAAGTAATATTAATGTTATACGATGATGAAGAAACTTGTACAAACATTTTGACGCAAACAATGGCTAAGTGTTTCCGCAAAAATGTGAAGGTACAAAAGGTAAAGGTCATGTTAATGAGAGCATGAGTGTGTTCCAAATGCTCACATGTATCACATGTCCAAATATTGAAGCAATCTGTCGAGTAATATTAATGTTATCATGATGAAGAAGATTGTACAAACTTTTTGACGTAAAAAAAATGGCTTAGTGTTTCCGCAAAAATGTGAAAAAGGTCAGTCATGTTAATCATGCTAATGGTGGCATGAGTGTGTTCTGAATGCTCACATGTATCAAGTGTCCAACTATTGTAGCAATCCGTCAAGTAATATTAAAGTTATACCATGATGAAGAAGCTTGTACAAACTTTTTGACGCAAAAAATGGCCCAGTGTTTCCGCAAAAATATGAAGGTAAAAAAGGTCAAGGTCATTTTAATGGCAGCATGAGTGTGTTCCCAATGCTCATATGTATCAAGTGTCCAAATATTGAAGAAATACATCCAGCAAAAATAAAGTTATACCATGATGACGAAGCTTGACCAAACTTTTTGACATTTCGGACGACAACGACAACGGAAAAAGCAGCTATATATATATAGTCGCGACTTCTGCTAAAGCAGGCACGACAAAAACCTACACAAAATATTTCACACCATGATAGAAAGTGTATTATTGAGTTTGCAACCAGTGAAACCCCAGATCAGTCTGAACAACTTTGCCGTCAGGGTAGGCATATATTGTTCACCAACGATTCGTGATGCCTGTAAGGGACATTTCAGATCAATATCAATGAATGTACAGCGGCGTAGCCAGGTTTTATCTGTAGTTACTTTCCTCAGATAAACATAAGCTACACCATTACATTCGTAATACACATTTGTGGGTATTTATTGATGGAAGACAGGATACTTCCATGATGGTCAAGTGAATATTGTAGCCCCTGACCATGGAAGTCTGTGCCAGGCAGCCAGTCCAAACACACCAACGTCCTCATTTACTGACTATAAAGTACCTTTTTTGTAATCTTTGCTCTCAACTTTGTTGATTGCCGCTTGCTCTTCTTTTTGTCTGAAATAAACCAACAAATAACATTATGCACACAACTCCAGACTAGAGCAAGTGAGCAGGGGCTGTACATTAGTGGACCTTGGGCATGAAAGCAGCAAGGGTGGGCTATAGATTGAAACTATAGATGATGATAAAGAGGTACCGTATATGAAGTTTGAAGTCAATCAAACATAGAGATAATGGGTACGACTAAAATGTTCGTAAACGCAACGTTAGAATCGTCTGCAAATTTTAATTGAGGGATTTACATTTATTGAGCATAGGCTGCATATGCAGCCTATGCTCATTAAATGTAAATCCAACAATTATTTACAAGAAAACATTGTTAATGTGAAATTTACAGACTATCATAATTCTGCACTTACGAACATTTTAGTCGTAGGAAGTTTAGTGAAACGGCCCCCTGGACAGATGGAAACAATCAAAAACTATATACCCCTTGACATACTTTGTATGCCCGGGGATAAGCATTGTAGTAGCATAAATACACAATTAAACTAGAAAATGTGGTCTGTTGATGCACAGTGGGGTGGAGGATGTAGATTTCCATGGGTAGGCAAATTCAAGTTTTATTTTTACCTTTCCCTAGATTTGACCAGCTACTGAACAACTACTAGTAAACATGGTGGTTTATACCAATTTTCCCCTTCGTAGATGCTGAGACGGCAAGCACACAAGTCAAGATCATGCAGAGAATGGTCGGCAGATGATACATCTGCTGCCATAAAAGAAGTTCAAAACAGATGTGTCAGTGAGAAAGCCGACACAACTTTATGAGAGAAGCTGGAGAGCTGGCGAAGAAAAGACGTAAGCTGCCGTTCAAGACGAGAAATCCATCGAATATGTGGTGGCGCGGTTTAAAAACATGGCACGAGAATTTTTTAATTGAGGACACCCGAAGCCACAGCACCAAACCGTCACACATCCATGACGAAAGAAAGAATGGAAAAGTATTTTGCTTCGCTAGGAAAGGTATTGGATGAACATAAGCTGCAAGGCAAGGACATTTGGAATATGGACGAGTCTGGTTTCACCCCTATCTCATAAATCGGGAAATCATTGCCAAAAAGGGAGCCAAGACGGCCCATGCGAAAATTCCACATCGCGAGAACTGATTACTGTAATTGCATGCGCTAACGCAAGTTGGGACACAGTTCCACCACATTTTATTGTTCCTGGTAAAACAACACGGTGTCTGCAAAGTTTTGACACAGAGTCGATCGGGGAACGAAAATAAGTCAAACATTTCTGTGTCTGACAGTGATTTGACAAAAGATGGCACAGGCAAATTATAGTTCATGTCTAACTTTTTGCCAACAATTGGGTTCCATTGTCCACAACTGCTGATCTGTGATGGACACGGGTCTCACAATAACATAGAATTTATTGAGCTAGCTAGAGAGGAGAAAATAATCATTGTGGAATTGCCCAGCCACACTAGCAACTGGACGCAACCGTTAGACTGAAGCGTGTTCAAACCAACTCAGAGATCAACAAATTTGTTCAGTTGACTGGGGTTCTGGTAGGAGGGCACAATTATTCAGATTTTTTAACAAGGCCTGGGAGGCAGCTACCACTCCATCTATTATTATACCCACTTTTTTAGGAAAAAAAAATGGGTATATTGTTTTCATCACGGGTGTCCGTCCGTCCGTCCGTCACGTTTCTTGTAACTCGAAAAACTTTTTCACCTTCATACCTACGCGCCTGATATTTGGTATGTAGCTTCGTTATCATGTGCAGATGCGCAAAGTGAATTCGGATTTTTGATCCGACCCTCCATCATGGATTATCTCCCCCTTTCGGACTCAGAATATTCCATTTTTTCCTTGTAACTCAAAAAACTTTTTCACCTTCATACCTACGCGCCTCATATTTGCTATGTAGCTTCGTTATCATGTGCAGATGCGCAAAGTGAATTCGTATTTTTGATCCGACCCTCCATCATGGATTATCTCCCCCTTTCGGACTCAGAATTTCCCATTTTTTCCTTGTAACTCGAAAAACTTTTTCACCTTCATACCTACGCGCCTCATATTTGTTATGTAGCTTCGTTATCATGTGCAGATGCGCAAAGTGAATTCGGATTTTTCATCCGACCCTCCATCATGGATTATCTCCCCCTTTCGGACTCAGAATTTCCCATTTTTTCCTTGTAACTCGAAAAACTTTTTCACCTTCATACCTACGCGCCTCATATTTGTTATGTAGCTTCGTTATCATGTGCAGATGCGCAAAGTGAATTCGGATTTTTCATCCGATCCTCCATCATGGATTATCTCCCCCTTTCGGACTCAGAATTTCCCTATTTTTCCTTGTAACTCGAAAAACTTTTTCATCTTCATACCTACGCGCCTCATATTTGCTATGTAGCTTCGTTATCATGTGCAGATGCGCAAAGTGAATTCGTATTTTTGATCCGACCCTCCATCATGGATTATCTCCCCCTTTCGGACTCAGAATTTCCCATTTTTTCCTTGTAACTCGAAAAACTTTTTCACCTTCATACCTACGCGCCTCATATTTGCTATGTAGCTTCGTTATCATGTGCAGATGCGCAAAGTGAATTCGGATTTTTCATCCAACCCTCCATCATTGATTATCTCCCCCTTTCGGACTCAGAATTTCCCATTTTTTCCTTGTAACTCGAAAAACTTTTTCACCTTCATACCTACGCGCCTCATATTTGCTATGTAGCTTCGTTATCATGTGCACATGCGCAAAGTGAATTCGGATTTTTCATCCGACCCTCCATCATGGATTATCTCCCCCTTTCGGACTCAGAATTTCCCATTTTATCCTTGTAACTCGAAAAACTTTTTCTCCTTAATACCTACGCGTCTGATATTTGGTTCGTAGCTTCGTTTTGATGTGCTGATGCGCAAAGTGAATTCGGATTTTTTATCCGACCCTCAATCATGGATTACCTCCCCCTTTCGGACTTAGCATTTGGGGAAAGTGGGTATATTGCGATGGCGCGCCATCGACTTTGTATACCCACTTTTTTAGGAAAAAAAAATGGGTATTGTTTTCGTCACGGGTGTCCGTCCGTCCGTACGTCCGTCCGTCCGTCACGTTTCTTGTAACTCGAAAAACTTTTTCACCTTCATACCTACGCGCCTGATATTTGGTATGTAGCTTCGTTATCATGTGCAGATGCGCAAAGTGAATTTCGATTTTTGATCCGACCCTCCATCATGGATTATCTCCCCCTTTCGGACTCACAATTTCCCATTTTTTCCTTGTAACTCGAAAAACTTTTTCACCTTCATACCTACACGCCTGATATTTGGTATGTAGCTTCGTTACCATGTGCAGATGCGCAAAGTGAATTCGGATTTTTGATCCGACCCTCCATCATAGATTATCTCCCCCTTTCGGACTCACAATTTCCCATTTTTTCCTTGTAACTCGAAAAACTTTTTCACCTTCATACCTACGCGCCTCATATTTGCTATGTAGCTTCGTTATCATGTGCAGATGCGCAAAGTGAATTCGGATTTTTGATCCGACCCTCCATCATGGATTATCTCCCCCTTTCGGACTCACAATTTCCCAATTTTTCCTTGTAACTCGAAAAACTTTTTCACCTTCATACCTACGCGCCTGATATTTGGTATGTAGCTTCGTTATCATGTGCAGATGCGCAAAGTGAATTCGGATTTTTGATCCGACCCTCCATCATGGATTATCGCCCCCTTTCGGACTCAGAATTTCCCATTTTTTCCTTGTAACTCGAAAAACTTTTTCACCTTCATACCTACGCGCCTGATATTTGGTTATCATGTTATCATGTGCGCAAAGTGAATTCGGATTTTGGATCCGACCCTCCATCATGGATTATCTCCCCCTTTCGAACTCACATATTGGACATTACACCTGATACAGTGTCCGATGAGATTGTCATTTCTTCAGAGAAGGACATTGACAACACCAATTCGGTGATTTTAACTCTACCTCTTCATGAGGCCAATGAGGTCACCGACTTGCAGGTCTATTTAGATGGAGATGGAATAATTAATCTTGATAATTCAGGTGAACTGACAACATGCGACAGTTACAGACCAAAAGGCCCTGGAAGTGGTCGAGTCTGCAATTTCTCCCGAAACTACATGTATGTTGCGTTTCACTTCTGCTTATGTGGGCAAGTGTGATTTGGACGATCCCATGTATGCTACATGGAAACGTTTTACAGACACGGTATGCTATTTAACTCATAGTAGTCAAGAACCAGTGTATGATCCTTTCGTACCATCAACGCCAGTTCAGAAATCACAGAAGCGTAGCTCTCTGAATAAGAAAGAAACACAGTTCGTTGTTTTGACAGCAGACAATGCATATGAACAGAATGATACGCTCAGATTAAACAAGAGTTGTCAGAGGCCATTATTTACCCGAGCGACTGAGCGTTAAGGTTTCGAGATGCACAAAGTATGTGACCTTGTCCCTGGGCTTAGACGGGGCGGCACGGACGTGGATTTGCCACAGCGCAGTAGAGGACCCTTGGAGCAATGTGTGTATGTGAAATATGAAGCAAATCCAAGCAAGGAAACAGAAAATATAGGCCATTATAATTTTTGAAGACAGACGGACGGACAGACAGACGGACAGACAGACGGACGGACAGAAGGACGCCTACGACGCCGAGGGTATGCCATAAGCACGGCTTCCTTCGGAAGGCGCGCTAAAAAATGAATGCGTTGTTCGAGAAAGAAAAGAAAAAGTCTGACGGAGAGATAAAACGTAAACTAAAGTTAGAGAACCTGCAAATGCGATAGTACACGTATTATACATGTATCTGCCCATCCACGAGAGGTATGCATTACAGTAGATCCAACCCTTACTCCGCTCCCACACCTGCATTTCATGACATAATACTAATTAATATCCGATAATGTATATATGTATATGCAAATTTCGTTGCTCTGTAATTCTTTTTGAACAGGGTGCAATCGTTGGTATTAAACATCTGTTCAAAAACGTCGTAAAAAAAGGACAACTACTGGAGAAATTGTGCTTACGACACTTGTCGCCAGACTAGTTCCTGAAATGAAATTTCCGCAGCCTACTAGGAGTCTACACGAGTGTGCATTGTTTGTTAGAAACATAACGAGTTTCACTGGCAATGGCGAATAATGGATGAGCAGACCGAGTTGGGTGTACACTGGTCGCAAAGCACAAGTCCAATTTCTCCAGTTACAGTCACATGTTGTTACACCATTGTCGGGCATTGGCCACAGTTAGGACCATGAGAACTAGACGCATTCTGATTTACTTTACACTCAGAAGTACATCTGCTTCTTGTTCCAGGCAGTAGGTACAACGTTTTCAGAGGTCTCCGTAAAATTGAGAGTAGCCAGCTTTTTTGAAAAAATAGCCAGCTATATTGACTTCCAACAGCTGCGTGGCTTAGTCGCCGTAGGCGACGAAGGGGAGGGTACGAGAGGTGTACTCCCTTCCCGTTTGGGGGGCCTCCCCAAAGAAAATTTTGAAATTTATATTCAATTTGGTGGCATCTGGTGAGTTTTATGGTGCATATATTTGTAGTTGTTTAAGACAATTTCTGCATATATTGTTGCAAAAATGTTAAAATGTGTTGATAGCAGGACAAATCTTTTTTCCGGGGGAGCATATTGTTGCCGCTTTGTCCGTCCGTCTGGCGTCCGCGTCACACTTCGGTTAAGGTTTTTAGTCAAGTCCATATCTTCAATACTATTAGGCCTAGAGCCACCAAACTTGCACACATTAATCACCTTGTAGTGTACATCTATAACCACTATCAAATCTGTGACCTTGACCCACTTTTCCACTTAAATTACTTAGTTATTTCCCCTTTGGTTAAGGTTTTTAGTCAAGTCTCTATCTTCAATATTATTAGGGCTAGAGCCACCAAACTTGCAGACATTGATCGCCTTGCAGTGTACATCAATAACCACTGTCAAATATTGTGACCCTCATGTGACCGTGACCCACTTTTCCTCTTAAATTACTTAGTTATTTCCCTTCCAGCAACATGGGGTCGGGGTGGGGGTGGGGGTGGGGGGTACGAATAAAAAAAAAGTAAGTCAATACGCAAGAAAATTTTGACCAAAGAAGGTGGGATAAAATGTGTTTTTGTTATTTTTTTCCAGCAACATGGGGTCTGGGTGGGGTGGGAGGGTACGAGTGAAAATAAATTAACAGAGCAAGAGCATAGCAATAACCCAATTCAACTCCCAGGTAACTAAAGAGCCAAAGATAACAAGAGCTGTAGGAGAACAGCATAGCTCGACTACGAGGGTTGTCGATGTACACATAGCTTGACAAACAAGGTGGTTGCGGCCTGCATAAAAACGTTAACCAAGGTTGACTAAAAAACTTAACCAAGGGAAATTAAGTAAGTAATTCAAGGTTAAATGTAGGTCAATGACAGATATAGGTCAGGGGTTATTGATGTACATCACTAGGAGATGAAGTTTTCCAAGTATGGTTGCTGTAGGCCCAGGAGTATTCCATATACAAGCTTGAGTAAAAACCTTAACCAAGGGGAAATAACTAAGTAATCCAAGGATAAAAGTAGGTCAAAAGGTCAAATATAGGTCAGGGATTATTGATGTACATCACTAGGAGATGAAGTTGTCCAAGTATGGTTGATGTAGGCCCAGGAGTATTCCATATACAAGCTTGACTATAAACATTAACCAAGTAATTCAAGGTTAAATGTAGGTGAAGGTAAAATATAGGTCAGGGTTATTGATGTACATCCATATGAGAAAAAGTTATCCAAGCATGGTGTCTGTAATGCACAATAGTATTTCCATATACAAGCTTGACTAAAAAAAACCTTAACCAAGGTTGACTAAAAAAAAACCTAACCCAAGGGGGATTAACTAATTAATAAACAAGGTTAAATGTAGGTCAAATGTGAAATATAGGTCCAGGGGTTGTTGATGTACATCACTAGGAATAAATTTAAGTTTTCCAAGTATGGTTGGTGTTTAGGGCCGGAGTATTCCCATCTACAAGCTTGAACTAAAAAACCTTACAAAGAGGAATTAACTAAGGTAATTCAAGGTCAAAGGTAGGCAAGGTTCAAATGTAGGGACAAGGACAAATATAGATTCAAGTTATTGATGTACATCCCTAAAGGATTGAAGAAATTGTCCAATATGGTGGGTTGTAAGGGCCAGGAGGGGTATTCCATATACAAGCTTGAACTAAAAACATCCAAGGAAAATTAACTAAGTAATTGAAGAGAAATGTAAAGGTTCAAGTCAAATTTATAGAAAATTCAAGATATGGTGGTTTACAATTATTAGATAAAGTTTGGGTTCCAAGAAGGTTGTCCTTGTATTGGAACCAATTAAGTATCAAGGTACAAGCTTGACTAAAAACCTAAAAACCAAAGGTTACCAAAAAAGAAACCCGTTAACCAAGAAATTAAAAACCTTAAGGGGTAATTCAAGGTTAAATTAAGTAAGCGGTTCAAATATAGGTCAAAGGGGTGTGATGTGGTCACTAGGAAGAAAAGAATTGTCCAATAAATTGGTGGTAGTGGGCAGAAGGTATTTCCTTTACAAAGGTTGACCTAAAAACCAGATAACAAGGGTAATTGATAAGAGAAAAGTAGGTCAAGGTCCCAAATAGACCAAGGGTGTTATGTTGTACATCCCTTTAGGAGAAAATTGAAGTAGGTGGTGGGTGTAGGGCCAGGGAGTATTCCAATACAAGCTTGACTAAAAAACATTAACCAAGGAGAATTAACTAAGTAATTGAAGAGGAAATGTAGGTCAAGGTCAAATAGATCAGGGGTTATTGATGTACATCCCTATGAGAAAAGTTTGTTCAAGTATGGTGTCTGTATGCACAATAGTATTCCATGTACAAGCTTGACTAAAAACCTTTAACCAAGGTGACTAAAAACCTTAAACCAAGGGGAATTAACTAGGTAATTCAAGGTAAAAATGTACGTCAAGGTCAATACAAAATAGTCAGGGGGTTGTTGATGTGCATCACTAGAGATAAAGTTTGTTTCCAAGTATGTTTGGTGTAGGGGCCAGGAGTATCCATCTACAAGGTTGACTAAAAACCTTAACCAAGGGAATTAACTAAGTAATTCAAGAGAAATGTAGTCAAGGTCAAATATAGATCAGTGTTACTGATGTACATCCTAGGAGGATGAAGTTGTCCAAGTATGGTGGGTGTAGGGCCAGATATTCCATATACAGCTTGATTAAAAACCTTAACCAAGGGGAATTAAGTAAGTAAATTCAATGAAGGAAATGTAGGTCAAGGTCAAATATAGACCAGGGTTATTGATGTACATCCCTATGAGAAAAGGTTGTCCAAGGTATGGTGTCTGTATACACAATAGATTCCATGTACAAGCTTGACTAAAAACCTTAACCAAGGTTGACTAAAACCTTAACCAAGGGAAATTAACTAAGTAATTCAAGAGGAAATGTAGGTCCAAGGTCAAATATAGATCAGGGTTATTGATGTACATCACTAGGAGATGAAGTTGTCCCCAAGTATGGTGGTGTAGGGGCCAGTAGTATTCCATATACAAGCTTGACTAAAAACCTTAACCAAGGCGTGACGGTGACGCGACTCCGGGGTGACACATAAGCTCTACTTATTCTTCGAATAGTCGAGCTAAAAACCTTAACCAAGGTTTGACTAAAAAACCATTAACCAAGGTGACTTAAGTAAGTAATTGAAGAGGAATATAGGTCAAGGTGAAATATATATCAGGGTTGTTGATGTACATCACTAGAGATGAAGTTGTTTCCAAGTATGGTGGGTGTAGGGCCCAGTAGTATCCATATACAAGCTTGACTAAAAACCTTAACCAAGGCGTGACGGTGACGCCGACGCCGGGGTGACAACATAAGCTCTACTTATTCTTCGAATAGTCGAGCTAAAAACCTTAACCAAGGTTGACTAAAAACCTTAACCAAGGTGACTTAAGTAAGTAATTGAAGAGGAAATATAGGTCAATGTGAAATATATATCAGGGGTTGTTGATGTACATCACTAGGAGATGAAGTTGTCCAAGTATGGTGGGTGTAGGGCCAGTAGTATTCCATATACAAGCTTGACTAAAAACCTTAACCAAGGGGAATTAACTAAGTAATTTAAGAGGAAATGTAGGTCAAGGTCAAATATAGATCAGGGGTTATTGATGTACATCGCTATGAGCAAAGGTTGTCCAAGTATGGTGTCTGTATGCACAATAGTATTCCATGAAAGCTTGACTAAAAACCTTAACCAAGGTTGACTAAAAACCTTAACCAAGGGGAATTAACTAAGTAATTCAAGGTTAAATGTAGGTCAAAGTCAAATATATGTCAGGGGTTGTTGATGTACATCACTAGGAGATAAAGTTGTCCAAGTATGGTTGGTGTAGGGCCAGGAGTATTCCATCTACAAGCTTGACTAAAAACCTTAACCAAAGAGAATTAACTAAGTAATTCAAGAGGAAATGTAGGTCAAGGTAAAATGTAAGTCAAGGTCAAATATAGATCAAGGGTTATTGATGTACATCCCTAGGAGATGAAGTTGTCCAAGTATGGTGAGTGTAGGGCCAGGAGTATTCCATATACAAGCTTGACTAAAAACATTAACCAAGGAGAATTAACTAAGTAATTCAAGAGGAAATGTAGGTCAATGTCAAATATAGATCAGGGGTTATTGATGTACATCCCTATGAGAAAAAGTTGTCCAAGTATGGTGTCTGTATGCACAATAGTATTCCATGTACAAGCTTGACTAAAAACCTTAACCAAGGTTGACTAAAAACCTTAACCAAGGGGAATTAACTAGGTAATTCAAGGTTAAATGTAGGTCAAGGTCAAATATAGGTCAGGGGTTGTTGATGTACATCACTAGGAGATAAAGTTGTCCAAGTATGGTTGGTGTAGGGCCAGGAGTGTTCCATCTGCAAGCTTGACTAAAAGCCTTAACGAAAGAGAATTAAGTAAGTAATTCAAGAGGAAATGTAGGTCAAGGTCAAATGTAGGTCAAGGTCAAATGTAGGTCAAGGTAAAATATAGATCAAGGGTTATTGATGTACATCCCTAGGAGATGAAGTTGTCCAAGTATGGTGGGTGTAGGGCCAGGAGTATTCCATATACAAGCTTGACTAAAAACCTTAACCAAGGAGAATTAAGTAAGTAATTGAAGAGGAAATGTAGGTCAAGGTCAAATATAGACCAGGGGTTATTGATGTACATCCCTATGAGAAAAGGTTGTCCAAGTATGGTGTCTGTATACACAATAGTATTCCATGTACAAGCTTGACTAAAAATCTTAACCAAGGTTGACTAAAAACCTTAACCAAGGGGAATTAACTAAGTAATTCAAGAGGAAATGTAGGTCAAGGTCAAATATAGATCAGGGGTTATTGATGTACATCACTAGGAGATGAAGTTGTCCAAGTATGGTGGGTGTAGGGCCAGTAGTATTCCATATACAAGCTAGACTAAAAACCTTAACCAAGGCGTGACGGTGACGCCGAGGTGACAACGTAAGCTCTACTTATTCTTCGAATAATCGAGCTAAAAACGTACCTGAGGGCCAAACCAGACAAATCGTGATTCCTATAAGGAGGAACCCATACCATTAATTTACGCCGTCTCATTCGCCCGACCACCACCCACCCGTGTTTTTTTGTTTTTTTACGACATTATGAATTGTAGCCAGCGCCAACCGAGCGAGTATTCGGCTAAAGCTTACGGAGAGCTCTGCATTTAACTGTACGGTTGACAGAATGCATGTATACAGTTGGACATCTAATATACATGTTCATAGTTGCGAACGGTAACTCTTGCAATCAACTCCCGCACCGTCTGTAGGCAGACAGACGGTACGCGAGTAGATTGCAAGAGTTCACAACTAACACATCAGGCGCGGATACAGAAATAATTGCAGGGGTGGGGGGGGTCTGTAATTACAAGTCGGCATAACTGACCTTTGGATCGCGAAATCTTAAAGTAGGGGGGTCTGGGGGTCCTCGCCCAGGAACTTTTTAGATGCCAGATCGCCGCAGATGCGATTTCCTGACACCTAGGGCACGAAAAAAGTCATCCAACTTTCTTTTTTTTTGCCGGGAGCAGGGGCGGGGGTGGGGTCAGGACCCCCCCCCCCCCCGTATCCACGCCTGCACATTCGATGATATTTTCACTTCCAGGAAATATGTACGTTGCTGTCGTGGGCACCTGGTTCGTCTCCGGACAAAGAAGACATTGATAGATGCATCATACTACGGCGTAGTATTAGAAACCTAATAGATCTACATGGATGATTTCAAATGTAAAGTAGATCGAAGTGTCAGTCGAGTCCGTCTCACCATCAAGTCATGATCGAAGTGTCAGTCGAGTCCGTCTCACCATCAAGTCAGGGTGAGTGTTTATTCACCTTTATTATTAAAGATGATTCGGTGTTAAGGTCCAAAATAGTTGAGAACATCACCGACCCAATCAAGTTGGGTCGTGATGTCTTCTATTTGTTTATTGGCATTTTATATTTTTCAATAAAACTAAACATATACAGATCCTAACTGTATAAACACTTGGATTACCAAAAATACCATGTTTTCTTTTCTCAGATATTCATGAATTTTATCAGTAAAAATTATATTTTTTTTATTTCTATAAACAATAAAAGCTTAAAATATTTATCAACTACTATTTACATGCCTATTGAAATAACCCTCACGTTATTTAATTTAAAAATATATGTAAATTTGATACTTTATCACTGTTTTTGAAAATTCCACAAGAAAATGCCACTTTACCAGAGTAAGCCATCATGACTGTATGGTCGACACGCCAGTTTTTGGGGTAGTCCGAGTTTTCGGGGTATTCACATATTTTGTAATTTATAGACATGTCTGCAACCGCGATGTGCTTTACGTTGGGTCATTAAAATAAGTATGACTTGACGTACAATAAGTCCTTTAAAAATGCACCCAAATTCAGTGTTTGGGACTAGATACTGGTAATGTTTGCTATTTGGGTCATTTTGTTCACGAACCTACAGTGAGTTTCTGCGTCCGCCATTAATGTGCTCTTTAATATAGTTAAAATCATAAACAATAGAAAAGTTTCAAGTGTTCCTTCACTGTGCCTCATTCATCTGCGAGATGATCAACAGCCAAAGAAAACTCAGGACAAATTAGCAGATTTATTGACACTTTCGGAACATACCCCGAAAACACCAACCATAAGTCAAGATTCAAGATGGCTGACTCGTTTGTAGACTAACATGCCATGTCTCTATATCATGTTTAACTTATATTTTTCATTATCTGACTTTTATCATTTATTATTTACTTTGCTATAACGGTAGTAAAGCCATAGTGCTATGTCTTAATGCATCAGTCAATGTAAATCCCCGCCCCCCCCCCTCCGGGGGAGGGGCGGGGCTTTACCGGGGCATACCCCGGGGCTTTTACCTTTCATGATGCCCCGCACTGCGGGGACTTTACCGGGGCTTTAACTGTTGCTAAGAAATTGAGCGGGGACATACCCCGGGGCTTTACCGGGGTTTTATCAGACTGTTATCAAGATATGTACATGTATGTTTACCTGAATACTGTTGTGTGGGAGGGGTGACATGGGTTTAAACTGTTTAATACGATCTACTTTCACTGTGGACTGTTTAATACTGGCAAATTTTGTTTAATATAAACAAAATTGTTTTCAAATAATTCCTCGTTTATATTGCACTGCCGTTATCCGTTATCCCAGCCCCCCCCCCCCAACACGTGGAAAATTCTGAGACATTCCCCCCCCCCACACACACTGAAGGAAAACCCGAGACCCCCCCCCCCCCTGGAAAGTGATTCATTACCCGATCCAACCCTGGAAAATCACGACACCCCCCCCCACCTGGAAAGTGATTCTTTACCCAACAAACCCTGGAAAATCCCGAGCCCCACACTGATCCCGAGACCCCCCCCCCACCTGGAAAGTGATTCTTTACCCAACAAACCCTGGAATATCCCGAGACCCACCCCCCCCCCCCCCCCCCCTGGAAAATCCCGAGACCCCCCCCCACCACCTGGAAAGTGATTCTTTACCCAACAAACCCTGGAAAATCCCGAGACCCCCCCCCCCCACCTGGAAAGTGATTCTACCCAACAAACCCTGGATCCCGAGACCCCCCCCCCCCCTGGAAAATCCCGAGACCCCCCCTCCACTGGAAAAATCCTATTTCTCACACACACACCCTCCCCATGTAAGTAAAAGTATAAAGTGCTGCATTTTATACTATTAATAGGGGGGGGGGGGGTGTACTTTTTATGAACCCTGTCTCGAAGAGCCGGTGTCATATAGTGTTTGCGCCGTCCGTGTGTCCGTGCGTTAATACGGTTAAGAAGTTTGTATCATGCAAGGGTCCACTTTTGCGCTATTAATACTATTCACACATATCCGACCTTCCTTCTACCGAGTCCGTGGGTGGTGCCAAAGGTTAGCGGCTATTTATTTGGTTACTACTATTAACAGGAACGTACCTATTTCAAAGCAACAAACACATATTTACCCTGTACTTAGTCGACCCTATTTGTCCTAACTGTCATTTGGAGGCGGAGCTAGGATGCGTCACACATGCTACTAAGATGCCCAGCACTACACGAAGTTCGGAAACAGACCTACCCGGCGTTTCGTCAAGAAATCCAAAAAGTGCTAGGAGACTCGAACTTTTACAAACTAAACATATCGGTCATTACCCAGCTGATCATCGACTGTAACGGTTTCAAAAACAACTATATCACTAAGTCAACCACCCTAGAAATAGAACGAGTAGCAGGCCAAATGTGCTACCAATTACATCTACAACGAATAAAGCTGCTTGGGTTGTAATAATGGCTTCCCATACTAATAAAAGTTCCCAGATATCTACTATTTATAAGTGACATTTTGCTCTACAACACATCATTTTCGTGCAAGAATATTTCACATTTAAAATCACCAGATGGCCCCGCAGTGCGGGGCATTTTACCGGGGCTTTTACCGACCATGTTGCCCCGCAGTGCGGGGCCTTCACCGGGGCTTTAACAGCAACGAAAATATAAGCCCCGCTATTCCCCCGGAGGGGGGGGGGCGGGGACTTACATTGACTGATGCATAACTCGTTTGTTGCTAAATGAGCCGACGCAAATTTTCATCTAACAACAGTCTTATTTTGAAGGCAAGAAACAATGAAAGAAATGTTTACCATTGGATTGAACTGACAAGTTAGCTCATATGTTATGTTTTATAAAAAACGCTAGTTGATGAACTTGTTAATGAAGTCACGATTAGGTCCAAGTGCTCATGAATGGCACGTAATGGAACAAATCAATCATACATGTACACGTTAGCCGCGTCCGTACTTGTTTAAAAATGTATTACGAAACTGCGGTTACGTAAAGAAGGTGTCCGTCTAACCATCAGTTTACCGCTATCGTGCAAACTTTTGCCTACAAAGCAGAAAACGTGGATCTAGTGGGTGGGTATTTATGTAATGTAACTTACATTGTACACTGATCTACACAAGAATAAACTTTTATTAATCAACGAATAATCAACAAAATCAGATGATCAAACGGGCTGACAAACAAGTAGTATTGTATACAAATAAAATCATAATATTATAAGGATCGTACTAATAGTGGCCATAATTATTGTGACAGTTCAGCAACACGTGTTTTCTGTTTTCGCTGGAAATAATTCGGAATCCTCTGTGATTATCGTTGGCTGGTGCCCGGCAATTAGGATCGTGTCATACTAAATGCATTTGCTACTGGGTACCAGCAGTTCCAAGATGTCTGCGCCCATGAAAAACTTGTTTTGTACTGCAGTAGATCGTGTCTTAAATAGCTGGACAGTGTTGACGGTATGGTAATCAAAATTGGCCTGTACTTTTTGTTTTATGTTTTTATTCATTGATGGTAGAATCACGGATTTTTTGATTGTTTTAAATTTGTCATAACTGTTAAAATGATAACCATAGCATTTGTTTCGGACCAGGCACATTTCGGACCAGGCACGCTCATTTTCGGCGACTTCTATCTATCTCTTAATACTGCTGCACACCCTCACGGGTAATTTCGAGCAGTTGCGCGCCTGTGTCCAATTAATAGAATTAGTAAGGTTTAACAGAATAAGACGAGTGGAGTACTGTGATAGCATGTTAAAATATGTGTGAAAGTGAAGGGTAAAATCAAGTTAAAAACATCATTTCAGGATTTAAGGTTTGGGATGGGTGATGCGACTAATCGCAAGTTTGAATTTCTCCAAATCTTGTGTCAGTGCAACATCATGTGGTAGTGCATTTCACTGTACTATAGCCAAAGGAAATGAATATTTGTAATAGTTTGCTCCATGGCAGTATGTATTTGTGGATAGCTCACCGAGTGGCAGTACCGAGAGAGTCTAGTCGGGTGTTGAATGTATGCTGGCATTGGTATGGCCACGAGACCATGGACAATTTTGTAAAAGAGACACAGGCGAGCATCCGACCTGCGCTGTTCCAGAGACCTCCATCCTAACCTGTCGAGCATCGTAGTAACACTGCAGTAGGTCGAATAGTCGTTCAGGACCCACCTGGCTGACCGCCTTTGAACCATTTCAAGTTGGTTGATGTTGTATTGTGTGTGGGGATCCCAAACAGCACTGGCATACTCAACTTGTGGACTGACAAGGGCTTTATAAGCGTGCTCCCTGATTTTGGGACTGCTTGTCTTAATGTTCCTTTTCGGGAACCCCAGTGTGCGATTGGCATTGCCAGTAATTTGATTGACATGTGTATTCCAAGAGCAGTTGTTGGCAAGGTCAACGCCGAGATAGCGAGCACTGCTGACTGTCTGAAGCACTTGTCCGTGAAGTCTGTAAATGCTAGGGAAAGGGGTTCGAGCCTTTGTGACCTGTATGACCTGGCACTTCGAGGGATTAAAACTCATATCCCATCAAGTTAACCAGTCTTCCATAGTGGTTAGGTCGGCTTGCAGTGTCATATTGTCTGTAGTTTTGTCATTTAGGGTCAAATAGGCTGCTGTATCATCTGCAAAGAGCCGTACTTGTGAGATAATACTTTCAGGCAGATCGTTAATGTACACCAAAAATAGTACGGGACCAAGGACAGAACCCTGAGGTACGCCCGAGGTGACTGGTATGGTGTTTGATCTCTCGCCTTCTAGTACAACTGTCTGCTGTCGTCCACTCAGAAATGCTCGTATCCATGCAAGTGTATATCCTCGAATACCATATTTGTGTAGTTTGTAGAGCAACTTCTTGTGGGACACCATGTCAAAAGCCTTGCTAAAATCAAGGAGCACTAGATCTGTTTGCTTACCTATGCTGGTATTTTTGGCTAGATCTTCTACTAACATGGCTAGCTGGGTCTCACAGGATCTATGCTCTCTGAAGCCGTGCTGTAGATCGTACACCAGGCCATTTGAATCTATATATCTGACCACATTGGAAGCAACCATATGCTCCAGGACCATACACAAGATACAGGTAATTGATATTGGGCGGTAGTTCGCTGCTGTTGACTTATCACCTTTCTTATACAACTGTGCAACATTTGCGGAGGTCCAGTCCGTCGGTACTTGTCCTGTTTTAATTGATAAGGTGTATATTACCTTAAGGACTGGTGCAATCTGTTCACGTAGCTCTCAAAGTACAAGTGCTTTAATTGTGTCCGGTCCTGCCGCCTTGGTTGGGTTGAGTGCTTTTAGTAGTTTGAGTATACCGTTGGTAGATAGAATGATGTCCGGCATGACCGAGTTCATGTTTACATACGTTGAGGGTGATTTTGTGGCATCTATGTTGGAGTTGTCTATATATGGTTCTGTATACTTACATGTACCTGGCATAGTTGTGACAGGCTGAAGGGTGACTTAGGAGTGAAAACGGACTGAAATTGAGAATTTAGAATATTTGCCTTTGCGGTTGTGTCAGTTACCAGTTTGTCATCTGATTTTAGTGGGGCGATGCCTTGATTGTCCTGTCTTGAGTTTTTGACTAATGAGAAGAGCTTTTTGGTATTTACCTGTGTGTGGTCGTCGCTGTTGTCACCAATGATGTCCTCGAGATATTGATTATATGCAGTCTTGATCATTTGACGAACAAGGTGTCTGCTAGTAAGATACTTATCTCTATCTGATTGGCTTCCTGTCTTTTTGTGCCGGCAGTAGAGCTTGTTCCGTTTACGTATAGTACGTCTGATATTTTGTGATATCCAGGGGAGTGAAGACTTACCTTTAATCATCTTTGTAGGGACACATTGTTGTATTTGTCTCTCCAGTTCTTGGGTGAATTCATCCCACAGTCTCTGGACTGACTTACCTTCACAGTTTTCCAAAAAATAATTTTAAGGATTCCAATCGACTTCGATTGAATGTGTCGGTACACGGTTATCATAGGCATTTAATTCTGTAATTTTATTTTTTTAAATCGTAAGAAGTACTTTATTTTAATATTCAAGTCATATTTCGATGTTTATTCATTATGATTAATTGTAGACATAGCACTATGGCTTAACTACTGATAGCAAAGTAAATGATAAAATAGAAGTTAAACATGATATGGCATGTTAGTCCAGATTAATTGGTGTTCTTAAGGTAGTTGTACCCTTCTTATGGCCCCATGTAAAGTCTGGAAATCTAATAAAAAAAGCCCTACTCATAAACCAATAGCTACATACAGTGTGATACACCAATAAACCACATATATGTGATCAATAAGTCGTTATGGAGATTCTGGAAGTCGGACTTTGTCCATTTCGCGCACCTGCAGGCTATAAGTATCTCCCCTGGCCCCTGTCGAGGAGGTCAGTGGGAAATCTGACCCGTTTCCTATATAATTGAATCATTTTTGAACTCTTCAAACAACTAAATTCCAATCGCTAAATCAAATTTAAATGCAGATTTATAATATTAAATGGTCATTAAAAAATATTCTTATCACCATTTGGTATATTCGTAGTTCTAAATGGGAAATATTCTGGCATAAAAATGATGTATTTTAGAGCAAAATGTATCGACTTACCCCCAAACATATCGGGTCACGTGACTAGTGATACATCACGTCGACTTCCAGAATGCTGCCAGCAAGGAAATCACACCATATGCTGTACTTAGAACATAATAAGCACATTGTAATGTCCGTGTGTGGTGGTGAGACACGATTGCCCTGTTAGCTCAGAGGGTCAGAGAGCTGTGCTAGTGTTACAGGGGTCGTGGGTTTGAACCCCACATCGAGCGACACTTTTTCCCCTTAGAAATACTTCAATGGTGTCAGAAGTGGGATGTGATGATTAACATGTAAGCTACTTCAATGGTATCAGAAGTAAACAGGATTGTGCGTGGGTGTACTTTGGGTTGCAGGCTATCCTCATGAAGCTGTGAGGTTGATGCCTGGCTCCCAAAGGATGAGAAGGGGAGGAGTGTAGTGTCCATGTGTGGTGGTGAGACACGATCGCCCGGTTGGCTCAGTGGGTAAGAGCGCCGTGCTAGTGTTACGGGTGTCGTGGGTTCGAACCCCACATCGGGCGACATTTTTTCCACTTAGAAATGCTTCAACATTTTTGTGGGTTACATGTATAATTTGGCTTCTACACACTCGTGTAGAGACGTAAATATACATGCAAAACACCAAAATGTGCTTATTATGCTCTAACAACAGCATATGGTGTGATTTGCTTGTTGGCAGCATCTGCATAAAGACTGACAGATCACATACAGGGCTCCAGATAAAGAATTAGTAATTGAGTATTGTCACTCCATCATTTCTGAAGCAATTGGGTATTTCAAAAGGTTAATTGGGTAAAATAAAATCACACTATTGTCTACACATCAGCAGACAGCCATTATTGAATACATGTAGTTTGCTTCTAAATGAAAACATGTCTTGGTATTTCATTAGAATTGTCTCCTTTGAGACAATTCTAATGAAATACCAATATGTGTTTTTGTGTCAAAATAAGAAAAATATGCTATATTTGTGGTCTGTTTATTGTTTTCTGCAGCATGATAAAAGTTCATTGCTTTTTGATACTCACTACTTCTGATTTCAATTGGGTTTTTGGCAATTTTAATTGGGTATTTAAGCAAATGTGCACCTTATCTGGAGCCCTGACATATAATTATGTGGTTTATTGGTGTATGTAGCTATTGGTTTATGAGTAGGGTTTTTATTAGATTTCCATGTACTTTACATGGGGCCACAAGAAGGGTACAACAACCTTAATATTCATTGCTGCTTTATCGCCATTAAATGCGTAGTGGAATTATAATTGTTAGATTGTGATTTTTGCAATCTGCACTGCTATATACACAGGCTAATGGTAGTTACAGTATCTGGCTTTCGCGGGAGAGTTATGTGAGCGGTTTGGTCATAACTCTACGTCTATTACATAGTAAAATTAATTTTGAATAAGAGGGTGTGTATATCTGATTATGTGTATATTATTATGGTGTACTTGTCTTTACTCTTGTATTATTATACCCACTTTTTTAGGGAAAAAAAATGGGTATATTGTTTTCGTCACGGGTGTCCGTCCGTCCGTACGTCCGTCACGTTTCTTGTAACTCGAAAAACTTTTTCACCTTCATACCTACGCGCCTGATATTTGGTATGTAGCTTCGTTATCATGTGCAGATGCGCAAAGTGAATTCGGATTTTTGATCCGACCCTCCATCATGGATTATCTCCCCCTTTCGGACTCAGAATTTCCCATTTTTTCCTTGTAACTCGAAAAACTTTTTCACCTTCATACCTACGCGCCTCATATTTGCTATGTAGCTTCGTTATCATGTGCAGATGCGCAAAGTGAATTCGATTTTTCATCCGACCCTCCATCATGGTTATCTCCCCCTTTCGACTCAGAATTTCCCATTTTTCTTGAACTCCGAAAAACTTTTTCACCTTCATACCTACGCGTCATATTTGCTATGTACATTCGTTATCATGTGCAGATGCGCAAAGTGAATTCGGATTTTTCATCCGACCCTCCATCATGGATTATCTCCCCCTTTCGGACTCAGAATTTCCCATATGGATTATCTCCCCCTTTCGGACTCAGAATTTCCCATTTTTTCCTTGTAACTGGAAAAACTTTTTCACCTCATACCACGCGTCATATTTGCTATGTAGCTTCGTTATCATGTGCAGATGCGCAAAGTGAATTCGGATTTTTCATCCGACCCTCCATCATGGATTATCTCTTTCTTGATCAAATTTCCCATTTCCTTGTAACTCGAAAAACTTTTCACCTTCATACCTACTGCCTCATATTTGCATGTAGCTCGTTATCATGTGCGAGCAAATGAATTCGGATTTTTCATCCGACCCTCCATCATGGATTATCTCCCCCTTTCGGACTCAGAATTTCCCATTTTTTCCTGTAACTCGAAAAACTTTTTCACCTTCACCTACGCGCCTCATATTTGCTATGTAGCTTCGTTATATGTGCAGATGCGCAGTGAATTCGATTTTTCATCCGACCCTCCATCATGGTTATCTCCCCCTTTCGGACTCAGAATTTCCCATTTTTTTTCCTTGTAACTCGAAAAACTTTTTCACCTTCTACCTACGTGCCTCATATGCTATGTAGCTTCGTTATCAGATGCAAAGTGAATTCGGATCATCCGACCCTCCATCTTGGATTACTCCCCCTTTCGGACTCAGAAGTTTCCAATATTTTCCTTGTAACTCTAAAAACTTCACCTTCACCTACCGCGCCTCATATTTGCTATGTAGCTTCGTTATCATGTGCAGATGCGCAAAGTGAATTCGGATTTTTCATCCGACCCTCCATCATGGATTATCTCCCCCTTTCTGACTCAGAATTTCCCATTTTTTCCTTGTAACTCGAAAAACTTTTTCACCTTCATACCTACGCGCCTCATATTTGCTATGTAGCTTCGTTATCAGTGCAGATGCGCAAAGTGAATTCGGATTTTTCATCCGACCCTCCATCATGGATTATCTCCCCCTTTCGGACTCACAATTTCCCATTTTTTCCTTGTAACTCGAAAAAACTTTTTCACCTTCATACCTACGCGCTCATATTTTGCTATGTAGCTTCGTTATCATGTGCACATGCGCAAAGTTAATTCCCATTTTTTATCCGACCCTCCATCATCGATTACCTCCCCCTTTCCGACTCAGAATTTCCCATTTTTTCCTTGTAACTCGAAAAACTTTTTCACCTTAATACCTACGCGTCTGATATTTGGTTCGTAGCTTCGTTTTGATGTGCTGATGCGCAAAGTGAATTCGGATTTTTTATCTGACCCTCCATCATGGATTACCTCCCCCTTTCGGACTTAGCATTTGGGGAAAGTGGGTATATTGCGATGGCGCGCCATCGACTTTTTCTAGTTATTACATTATACCAGGCTCCAAATAAGGTGCTTTTTGCGTATTTTATGCACTTATTTTAGCAGAATACACACTGAATATCAAAAGTGGGAGTACAAAATACTCACACCAATATTAAAATACGCATTGATTTTCAAATTGAGTAGTGAAAATACTGTATTAAAGTTGAAATTTACTTTGTTGAGCTGCAAAAAGCAAACAGCTCAAATAAGTGAATTATGGGGAGACATATTGTTTTGGCATTGTTGTCCGTCCGTCACAAAATTTGTGTCGCGCCTTTCTCCAAAAGTATTTCAGTTAGAGTGGCAAAATTTTAAAGGAATATTTGTCATCATGTGAAGTTGATCACCTGGGGTTATAGATACGGATTCATATAGTATTCACAGATTTATGGCCCTTGACTTAGTGAAAAGTGGCGATTTTCAACTTGTGTCGCACATAACTGAAAAACTATTTGAGCTACAGTCATGAAACCGTATAGGAATATTTGTACCGTAATCATGTGAAGTTGCGCATCTGGAGTGCGTTTCACTAAACTTCGTACAACTAAAATGTTCGTAAGTGTAAATTTAGGACCGTCTGTAAATTTCAATTGATGGATTTACATTTATTGAGCATGCAGCCTATGCTCAATAAATGTAAATCCAATAATTGTTTACAAGAAAACATTGTTAATGTGAAATTTACAGACTATCATAATTTTGTACTTACAAACATTTTAGTCGCAAGAAGTTTAGTGAAACGGGCCCCTGGGGTTTTAGATGGGGATTCATCCAGTATTCACATATTTAGGGCCCTTGAGTTAGTGACAAGTGGTGATTTTCAACTTACTGAAAACTATTTGAGTTTTTTGTTACACCATATCTCTGTAACTGCTGCGCCCATTACCTTGAAACTTCACATGGGTGTTTATCATCATCTATATTTTCATTCTACCCCCTACCGTGTGGCCCCTGTGCCCAATGTCAAGGTCTAATTACTTTGAAATTTTTCCTTAAACTTTTTCATTAAACTTTTTTGGTTAAAGTTTTTTCTTACACTATATCTCTGCAACTGCTTCGCCCATTACCTTCAAACTTCACATGGGTGTTTATTGTCGTGCCCGCTTGCGGAAAGCGCAATATAGTCGGCAATTTGGCGTATGTACGTGTGTCCGGTTAAAGTTTTTGGTTAAAGTTTTTTGTTAAAGTTTTTTGTTAAAGTTTTTTGGTTAAAGTTTTTCGTTATACTATATCTCTGCAACTGCTTTGCCCATTACCTTGAAACTTCACATGGGTGTTTATCATCATCTATATTTTCATTCTATCCCCCTCCCGTGCGGCCCCTGTGCCCAATGTCAAGGTCAAATTACTTTGAAGTTTTTGGTTAAAGTTTTTTGTTATACTATATCTCCGCAACTGCTTCGCCCATTACCTTGAAACTTCACATGGGTGTTTAATCATCATCCATATTTTCATTCTAACCCCCACCCGTGCGGCCCCTGTGCCGAATGTCAAGGTCAAATTCTTTGAAGTTTTTGGTTAAAGTTTTTGGTTAAAGTTTTTGGTTAAAGTTTTTTGGTTTAAGTTTTTTGTTATACTATATCTCTGCAACTGCTTCGCCCATTACCTTGAAACTTCACATGGGTGTTTATCATCATCCATATTTTCATTCTACCCCCACCCGTGCGGCCCCTGTGCCCAATGTCAAGGTCAAATTACTTTGAAGTTTTTGGTTAAAGTTTTTGGTTAAAGTTTTTTCATGTACTATATCTATGCACCTTGTTTGCCCATTACCTTGAACCTTCACATGCCTGTTTATCATCATCCATATTTTCATTCTACCCCCCACCCGTGCAGCCCCTGTGCCCAATGTCAAGGTCAAATTACTTTGAAGTTTTTGGTTAAAGTTTTTGGTTAAAGTTTTCCATGTACTATATCTCTGCACCTGCTTTGCCCATTACCTTGAAACTTCACATGGGTGTTTATCATCATATATATTTTCATTCTACCCTGCTCCCGTGCGGCCCCTGTGCCCAATGTCAAGGTACAGTCGAACCTGTGTTAAAGACCACCTCTGAATAGCAACCACCTGGCTGTAAAGGCCACACTTTTGTTGTCCCAATGGCACAATTACTATATAAATGACCCTGCGAATAAAGACCACCTGTGAACAAAGACCAGATGTTTCACTTCCCATGGCTGGTCTTTATTCACAGGTTTGACTGTATAATTACTTGGTTAAAGTTTTTGTCACGACCGCTTGCGGAAAGCGCTATATAGTCGGCACTTTGGCGTACGTCCGTACGTACGTATGTGTGTCCGATTAAAGTTTTTTGGTTAAAGTTTTTCCGTCTACTATATCTCTTTTTTTGGTGTCCATGCCTCGCCCCAAGGCGCGACATGCAGGCCACAGCCATCTAGTTAACTTGTGTTGCCTGTACTTCAAACAGTATTTGAGTTACTGGCATGAAACTATATAGGAATGTTAATCAGCATGTGTAGTTGTGCACCTGGGGTTTTGTTTGCGGAATCATCCATTAAGGATGGTCCAGTTTTGACCCTTGACTTTGAGAAAATTGGCAAATTTTGTCCATCGCAAATTTGTGCCGCGTGTATTTCCAAAAGTGTTTGAGTTAGAGTTGTGAAAGTTTACAGGAATGTTTGTCACTATTTGAAGTTGTGCCCCTGGGGGTTTTGATGCGAATTCATAGAGTATGGGCAGAGTTATGGCCCTTGACTTAGTGAAAATTGCTGATTTTTAACTTGTGTCGCCGGTAACTCAAAAGTATTTGAGTTACAGGCATGAAACTATGTAGGAATGTTAATCAGCATGTGTAGTTGTGCACCTGTTGTTTTGTTTGCGTAATCATCCAGTAGGGATGGAGTTATGACCCTTGATATAGAGAAAATTGGCAATTTTGTCCATCACAAATTTCATCACAAAAGTGATTCATTTACAAAAGTGTTTGAGTTAGAGTTGCAAAATTTTACAGGAAAGTTTGTCACTATGTGAAGTTGTGCACCTGGGGGTTTTGATGCGGATTCATCTAGTATTGGCAGAGTTATGGCCCTTGACAAGTGAAAATTGCATATTTTTTATTTTTTTTAAATATTATGTCTCAATATACAGATAACTTAAAGAAAAAATAAGGTAGCTACATACATGTGTATATGCTGTTGTTTCTATCTGTTTAAATTCTAATTTTCCAAATCCCGATAACATGCAGTGGTGGTGTGGAGGGGAGACATATGTTTTTGTCTGAAAAACACCCTCTAGTTTTTATACGACCGTTTGAAAAAACGGGACGTATTATGTATTCATCTTGTACGGGCGGGCGGGCACAGCAATAACTAGAGTTCTACTTGACGAATTTTAACCAAATTCGGTATACATGTTTATCACGGCAAGATGAAGAAGCCTGTTTATTTTCTGATGACTTATCTCCACTTGATGGCCATTTTTATTTTTCGCACTCTGTATCCTTGTTCACGCAATAACTCAAGTTCTACTTCACTGATCGTAACCAAATTCGGTATACATGTTTATCACGGCAAGATGAAGAAGCCTATTTATTTTCAAAAAGTTCCAATTAGTTATCTCCCCTTGGCGGCCATTTTTATTTTTCGCACTCTGTATCCTTGTCCACGCAATAACTCCAGTTCTACTTCACCGATCATAACCAAATTCGGTATACATGTTTATCACGACAATATGAAGAAGCCTATTTATTTTCAAACATTTCCAATTACTTATCTCCCCTTGGCGGCCATTTTTATTTTTCGCACTCTGTATCCTTGTCCAAGCAATAACTAAAGTTCTACTTCACCGATCGTAACCAAATTCGGTATACTTGTTTATCACGGCAAGATGAAGAAGCCTTTTTATTTTCAAAAATTTCCAATTACTTATCTCCCCTTGGCGGCCATTTTTATTTTTCGCTTTCTGTATCCTTGTCCACGCAATAACTTCAGTTCTACTTCACCGATCGTAACCAAATTCGATATACATGTTTATCACCGCAAGGTGAAGAAGCCTATTTATTTTCAAAAATGTCCAATTACTTATCTCCCCTTGGCGGCCATTTTTAATTTTCGCACTTTGTATCCTTGTCCACGCAATAATAGTCTAGAGAAAATAGGGTTAGACCCACCACTAATTGCAACAGTTTTTTTCTCTTCAGTTTCCAATAATATAAGGTGTCCTGATCAACATACCCAAAATCCGCAAAAATCCACTTTGGGGAAATCGATTTATTCCGATAAATCCAAAATGGCCACCAAAATATTTATATAACAACAATGGTGGTGCTATATTATGTTTTAGGTATTGTTTTGGAATGATTTAAACGCATAAAAATGACACATAAGCGCTACAAATAGTTTGTCGTTTCATACGATTCGAAAAATCACGATTATTGTACGTTTCTGACATTGCAGTACATTAAAATGGCAATAAATATATATGTATATTGTGATGGCAAGTGGGAGATCGTTATTTTAATAGTTTTAGCCTTCATGCGATATATATAGCTTTGTTAAAAAAATCAAAATGGCCGCTAAAATATCGATAATTCTTATGTCTGGGTATTTATGTGTATGTATTGTCTTAACAAATTGGTGACGGGGCCCATTATATTCTACAGTTTGCCCTGTCGTCCGTTCTTTGTTAATTTCAGTTTTGTGATATTCTCTTATCTCATTTATTATAGTTTGTTCGAGTGTTTTCCTTTTTATCATCATTATACAAGTGTATTTTTCTTGTTTGTACCGACTATTATTCGTCCTTATTGCTCGTTATTTCATTCATATCTTGTGTAATGTCCCGTCTAGACACGATGGCCGGGTAAGTGGGTGGTTGTGGGCCCACCCTAACCAGGTTCAACCCCCAGTGAATTTTTCTTCACTGACCGTTCCCAGGCGGTAGCCTTGCTGTCGGGTCTTCTTGTGACGTGTTTTGTTTCTTCATTTCTACTGCTAGGACCGTTGTTTTCGTAGTGATTCATTTTTGAGGAATCTGTTTTGTGGTGCCTCTGTTGCATTTCATGTTATTTTCTTATTGTTTTGTGTAGTTATTGTTTTTGTTGGGGACCGTCCACCGCTGGTTATGGAGTGCATTTTTTTTGCCATGTTGAAGGCTCTGTGACCACCGCTGTAACTGTGCCGTAGATTTCTATGGTTGTATCGCTAATGTTATGTTAGTCCTGCTCATTGCCCCCTTTAGGGTTTATTACTCTTACAACTACAGGAAATGATGCTCAGCAGGCTCTTTGGTGCCACTTCTTTTGTTGTTATGATTGGCCAAGAAATGAGGTCCGTGAATCTTCCAACCCCACTCGTCCGGTGGTAGCTCATTGACCTGCCACTCTTGGACTTGATGGTACACCCGCATACTGTGATACTGTGTCGCTGCAGAGGTATGTGGAAGTGATTGAAGTTGAACACTGGAACTCAATTTCACTTTGTGATAGAACCTCTGGAGTCGCAAAGTATCCAATGATTCCTCTGTCTTACCACTGTATAGGCAAAGAAGAGCTTTTTCTCCTGCTATTTCAACTATGTCGGCTACAGTAGAACTGCCTTTGAGGAATATGCATGCTTGTTTTTTGAAAACACTGTTGCACATCAGTTGCTTGAGCGCTACCCCTTTCCCAATGCCATGGGCTCTGGAGGTTGTATCACACCCAAGAACAGCATGCACAAACAGCATGTGACTGCACACATCCACACCAAGTACACGTTGTGTCATTTTGATGTCCCAAGATCTCTGTTGTTTCTTTGTACCTATCTTACTTTCAGGTTTGAAGTACATAGCATAACCTTCGTCAGGACGTGTATGGTAGCACAGAAGAATCAGCAAATCTGTATCATCACCAACAACAACTGTACTGGCTGTCTGTACAATGAGTACATCTGCATCACCGGGTGCATGTTTGATTTCAATTCCATCTTGACGAATGGTTTCACTGAGTAGGTTAATGAACATCTGTTTGTTTTGGGGATTTGAAATAACATCTTCCTTCTTGGAATTCATTACCATCTCACCTGTGATGTTTACTGTTGCGCCCACATGTTTCCCGGATCTACGCTTGTGTGTTGCATCCTTTGTGGAAGGACCGTTTGCATAACCATCAAAGATGATGCACACGTTTCTATTTCCATATCGTCTTGTCACGTAGTCTCTATATTTCTCACATATGTTGTAGTATGTTGCCCTTTTTTCCCACGGGATGCGATGCAATAACGACCCCCCATCTAGAATGAACTGTACATTGTTGCCTGAAGGAGTGATTGTTACATGAGACGGCAGAAGTGCCCAAACAGCATCTGCTAATGCAGATTTGTTTGCCAGTCTCATCATGTCTCTTGCTTTAAAAAGGGCAGCAGGATAGCTACACAACTCATGTTGGAATAATTCCTTCAGTTCGTTGTTCAACGTACCTGCAGCAACCAGTCGCTGGAAGAGTAGCTGTGGATCGATATTAACGACCTCGTCCCGTATCTCAACAGCATTATTGTCCATTATCACAACCTGGTCCTTCCTCCTGAAAGAGTGGTCAATCACGTTCTTTCCCACCAACGAGTCAATGATATTGCTACCTACAGCCTTTGCATTATCGGCATTAACACTACAATCGGCGATGACACCTGTGACAATGTTGCACAATGGTTTGCTTTCCAGGAATGGATCCCTATCTTTGAGATATACTAGCAGTGTACGTGTATCATCTACGTCTCGTTTCTGTCTGCCATCTGTCACATCCTTATGCTGCTCACTCGTGCTGTATGACACTGACGTGAGTTCTTGCATTACATTATTCACCTCGACGCACTGAGGCATGGACATTAGCTACACGAGACGCTGTGTCTCAGTGAGACCCCTGCCCCGGGTAAGTCCACCAGTGGTCTTGACCGATTTCATGAGCACTTGCTCAAACACAAGATCAGGCGAGAGGCCAGCCCAGAAGCGGTCAGTACGACAAACAACATGAAGACCTTGCTGAAAGTGTCTGTACACATCTGGATGTTGATGCTCGAGTTTGGTCATTCGCTGAAGGTAGATATATGCAGACTTGGCATACAGATTGTGCCCAGCTGCTGAGAAGTGAGGTAGCATTTCATGAACGGCCCACAAATGAAGTTGCCAATTTCCACCTCGTTCAGCCTTCAAGAAGAGTTTGAGTAGGTCTATCATGGCTATGTACTGTAGCCAAAGTTTGGCTGTTCGCCTGTCTTTCATCGACTGACATACGGTTTGTACCCTGTCTCTGAACCAGCCTAGTTCGCGTGAGGATGATAATTCTTCCAGCGATACTTCACCAGAGAGTAACCCCTCAAAAAGTTGTCTGAGTTTCTGTACTTCCGGTCTGTCTATATCAGTATCCATGGATCCGTATTTTGTTGCGGCTGGATGGCTGTATTATCAGCAACGGTCTCTTCAACAGCTGGTGTACACGGTTCAGGATTTGAGTTATCCAATGAGCATGTTTCAGATAGTCCTCTTTCGACGATAATTGAAGTCAATGCGGTTTCAACGAGAAAATGGCCTCTAACAGCTCTCTCAACTGCTTTACCACTGAGCATGTGATCTACGGCATTGGGTGTGTAGACGAGCCGGAGAACATTTTGAAGGCCGGAACCTGACATTATGCGACCAATACTTCCCAGAAAACTCATTTCTGTATGGAACCCACCAAGACGCAGAACGATGGATCGCAGCTCACTGGCCTCTGGTTCACTTTGTATTATCTGCAGGGCCTTCCACCATAGTGGCTGATCAAATGTTACCACCGGAGTAACCTCGTGATGTTTCGCATGTGCACATATGAAATTCAATGTGGAATATATGCAAGTCAGATCACTGGGATTAATGTCAAGCATGGGTAAGAACAAGGACGCCTTTCCAGGATGATCACCTTTGTGAATCATTTGCATTGTACCTGACCATTCAGGTCGCTTTGAATTCACGGCGAAAACTGCTTTGTAAAGTGTATCGATGTCTGATGTAGGGTCTTCAACATATAATGAGGGTAACTTCTCAAATGATATAGACCTGAGACTATTGTTCGGCGCCGAAAAGTAACGGATATTTACACGACCAAGTGCGGATATTTCCTCCGCGGTTACCGAGACTCGTGGAACGGGACGGCAGGTTTTTCTGCTCGGCGTAACAGTCACTATCATGCCCATACCATGAAAAGTATTCAATCCGTCAATGGTTCTGACATTGTGGTCGACATTATCAGCGACATACTGCAGAGTACACTCCGGATCGTAATCCGCTATTTCTGTACCTTGGCTAACGGCTGCGCTGCGCTCAAATTTTTGGACTTCTTTGTATGAACTACAAAATCCATGTGCGTTTAGTGTTTCAATGAGATGCAAAATGGTGGTGGAGCTGTACCCCAAGTCCTAACTGAATGGGCGACAACAGAACTCGGGGTCTCACCGCTTGCATAATTGCATGGCCGAGCGAAGCCACTTTCACTTCATTACATTGTCTCGGGAGTAGGACGTTCAAGAACACACGTAGTGTTCCAGTCAAATAGGCCACCCCTTCCTCTATAGACATGTCAGAACAGCTCGGATACATATCTTTGGGCTGGACTGCGGACTTAATGTCTGATTTTATCAGATTTGCTGCTGTTTCAATTATTCTCATCTTTTAATCGTCCGAATCTTCAAACTTTTTCTGTTCATGAAAGTCGTGAAGTATTGCTACCCATACGGCACGCGGTCTTTGTCTCCTATGTATTCCTGCATCTTGACAATTAAGTCATTTACTGTTGTTTGTTCGTCATTATTCATCTCTAGCTCAGACATAACGTTTACAAATGCCTCATCTTGGATTGAATCCATCGGCCTACACTGTTTCTTTGCTGATGGCAGTTTTGATTCGGCAAGCGTGAATTGGGCTGGCAGTTCTTTACCTGTTCGAAAATTTACGCTGCATATTTGATGATACATTGCATCAGCTGCAGGTAGATCGTGCACTGAGTTGATCCTTTGCATGACAGTTCTTGCCCATTCATCATTCCTAGTCTGACATTGATTGAGAAGACGTATTTGCAAATCGAGGGATGTAACTGGTATCAGTTTGTTGCCCCGTTTGCGCCTGTCATCGAAGGTGTCTGTGTGTTCACAATATATGCATTGTGTTTTGAAACAAAATTATTTTGTTTCCAACGAGCGCAGAGAAACCTTATCATTCGAGTTCTCCGTTGCGCCAGATAGTTGTCTTTTTCTAGTCTTGATTCTTTTCAAGTCACAGAAATTACGCCGACATACAGCATGTACACGCTGTCCGGGTACTGTGGTGATATTTGCACCACGTGCTTCGTTTGCCTGCGAGATACCGCGACAACCTTTCTCTCCCAATGTAACAACTTCCTGTCCGTCAGACAGTGGACTGTCACAAAATGTGCACTTCTCCATTGTACGATTCATATATTCACAACAGTGACGCTGGTTTCGCTACTCTGATTTACATATACATTACGCTAGTAAAATATTATAAATGCAGATTTAGTGACGATACGCAACTCGATATAAATATCGTGTCGCATGTGTACGTTAATATGATAGCGATGTTCAAATGCAATATCAAATTCAAGTATGCCCACCGCCTACAAATATTGCAGTTAGTGAAAAATAACGATAGCGTTGTTGAACTGTCATAACAAACCAAATAAATATTTCATTGCAATTCACGCGTTACGACCGTAGCGATGTTAAACTGCACCAAATGGTGTCTATAAATAACTATTGATGCATTTCCGTGACGTCAAACATTGTGACGTATACTTTTTTGCCAACACGCCGTCGCCTGAGGGGCGGTATCTTACGATGCATAGTTTGCGACCGGTGTGGCCACAGATCAGCCTGCGCATTTGCGCACTCTGATCGAGATAGTTATGAATTTTTACTGTACAAACCAAGTGAAGTAGAATCTGCAACTATCGTTAATTATGCATTTTTTTCAGCCGGCGTCCCATATAAAATGTTTCACTAAACATTTTATCTATCATGTACATGCTTCACAAAGTGGTTTACACTTCTCTGAATGCAGGTCTCGTCAAGTATATCTCTTAGTCCTATGTCTTTATCAACTATCAAATTATGTTACAGCATCTAATGCACACCTATCAACAAACGAGAATGTAGTATACGATAAACGCGCCATGAAACGTGAACGCCAGTTGTTTTGGCGGCCATTTTGAATTAAAATGCTTGTAATACATACTCAATGGAAATGAAAGTTGAATTAAATAGTTTGTGCTGATATTACGCTAAGTTCCCAGCAGTTAACGCAGGAAAAAAGGATACATGTACAATACCGTAAATACCCTAGACTATAACTCAAGTTCTACTTCACCGATCGTAACCAAATTCGGTATACATGTTTATCACGGCAAGCTGAAGAAGCCTAATTATTTTAAAAAATTTCTAATTACTTATCTCCCCTTGGCGGCCATTTTTATTTTTCCCACTCTGTATCCTTGTCCACGTAATTACTCAAGTTCTACTTCACCGATCGTAACCAAATTTGGTATACATGTTTATCACGGCAAGATGAAGTTTTCAGTGAGTTATCTCCCCTTGTTGACAGGCCTTGCCTCGACGGAACTCTTGTTAAATGATGTGTTTTATTTTTTATCATTTGTTCCCTATTTAATAAGAAAATCAATAATATATTTGTAAAAGTAAAATACACATTGAATTTGAAATCTGGGGATATAAGACTCTTTACATACACAACTATCTGGAACTCTGTTATATAATACCGCTTTCTCCACTTTTCAGTCCAAATACATTTGTTCCCCAATTCAAAGTTGTGGGCCCCATGTCCAAAATACCAAACTGGAACATATTGAATGTGTACATTATCACAGTATATGTTGCAGCTTGCAGTGAGTCACGGCTTTGGCGGCCCAGACAGTGAAGAGAAAGCGGAATGGATGGTGTATGCCATTGACAAGTGGTTCACAGAAAATGGTAAGACCGTTTTATGCCTTCACGCTCGAATAAATGTCTTATCATTTCTGTTTCCTTACACGATCTGCTTGATATATCACACACGCATTGCTCTAATGGTCTTCTAACACCCTATGACAAATCCATGATAGTCCCGCCCCTAAGCCCAGGGTCAAGGTCACATACTTGGTGCATTTGAAACGTTAACGATCGGTTAAATGTCTTCTAATTTCTCTTTCCTTGCACAGATCTGGTTGATATTTCACACACACATTGCTCTAATGGTCCTCTACCGCCCTGTGAAAAATCCATGATCGTCCTGCCCCCGCTAAGCCATGGATCAAGGTCACATACTTGGTGCGTTTGAAACTCGGGTAAGTGCTTTATAATGTCGCTTTCCTTACATGGTACTGCTTGATACTTCACACACCCATTGCTCTGATGGTCTGTAGCCGATTTCACAAAAATTGCAAAATATACTTACCTATTTAAGTACACTATGATGGAGAAATTTCCAATTTAAGGATAAATTTATTAATTATACCCCCCCCCCCCCACCCCCCCCGCAACAAAGTTGTGGAGGGGTATACTGGAGTCAGCTTGTCCGTCCGTGTTTCCGTGTTTCCGTCCGTCACAAAACTTAACAATTGTAAATTTCCTTTTAACTTCTCTTTCCCTTTGCGGAAATCTTTCATATTTTACGCGCCCCTTCTCTGACACTCATACATCATTCTGCAACAAACCTACGACCCCCATTTATGCCAGGGGTCAAGGTCACGGACTTAGAAACTTAGAAAAAAACTAAAACTTAACAAATGTAAATTTCCTTATAACTTCTCTTTCCCTTTGCGGAATACAGTGATATTTTACCCGGCCCTTCTCTGACACTCATACATCATTCTGCCACAAACCTACCACCCCCATTTATGCCAGGGGTCAAGGTCACGGACTTAGAATAATTTCCTTATAACTTCTCTTTCCCTTTGCGGAATGCAGTGATATTTTACCCGGCCCTTCTCTGACACTCGTACATCATTCTGCAACAAACCTACGACCCCCATTTATGCCAGGGGTCAAGGTCACGGACTTAGAATGTCTAGTTTGCTTTTTAGCTCGACTATTCGAAGAATAAGTAGAGCTTATGTTGTCACCCCGGCGTCGGCGTCACCGTCACGCCTTGGTTAAGGTTTTTAGTCAAGCTTGTATATGGAATACTACTGGCCCTACACCCACCATACTTGGACAACTTCATCTCCTAGTGATGTACATCAATAACCCCTGATCTATATTTCACCTTGACCTACATTTCCTCTTGAATTACTTGGTTAATTCCCCTTGGTTAAGGTTTTTACTCAAACTTGGTTAAGGTTTTTAGTCTAGTTTGTATATGCAATACTACTGGCCCTACACCCACCATACTTGGACAACTTCATCTCCTAGTGATGCACATCAATAACCCCTGATCTATATTTGACCTTGACCTATATTTCCTCTTGAATTACTTACTTAATTCCCCTTGGTTAAGGTTTTTAGTCAACCTTGGTTAAGGTTTTTTTTCAAGCTTCTACATTGAATACTATTGTGCATCCAGACACGATACTTCGACAACCTTTTCTCATAGGTATGTACATCAATAACCCCTGATCTATATTTGACCTTCACCTTCATTTCCTCTTCAATTACTTACTTAATTCCTTTTGGTTAATGTTTTTAGTCAACCTTCTATATGGAATACTACTGGCCCTACATCCACCATACTTGGACAACTTCATCTCCTAGTGATGTACATCAACAACCCCTGATCTATATTTGACCTTGACCTACATTTCCTCTTGAATTACTTACTTAATTCCCCTTGGTTAACGTTTTTAGTCAAGCTTGTAGATGGAATACTCCTGGCCCTACACCAACCATACTTGGACAACTTCATCTCCTAGTGATGTACATCAACAACCCCTTACCTATATTTGACCTTGACCTACATTTAACCTTGAATTACTTACTTAATTCCCCTTGGTTAAGGTTTTTACTCGACCTTGGTTAAGCTTTTTACTCAAGCTTGTACATGGAATACTATTGTGCATACAGACACCATTCTTGGACAACCTTTTCTCATAGTGATGTACATCAATAACCCCTGATCTATATTTCACCTTGACCTACATTTCCTCTTGAATTACTTACTTAATTCTCTTTGGTTAAGGTTTTTAGTCAAGCTTGTAGATGGAATACTCATGGCCCTACACCAACCATACTTGGACAACTTCATCTCCTAATGATGTACATCAACAACCCCTGACCTATATTTGACATTGACCTACATTTAACCTTAAATTACTTACTTAATTCCCCTTGGTTAAGGTTTTTACTCAACCTTGGTCAAGCTTTTTTAGTCAAGCTTCTTTATGGAATACTATTGTGCATACAGACACCATACTTGGATAACTTTTTCTCATAGGGATGTACATCAATAACCCCTGACCTTTATTTTACCTTCACCTACATTTAACCTTGAATTACTTGCTTAATGTTTATAGTCAAGCTTGTATATGGAATACTTCTGGGCCTACATCAACCATACTTGGACAACTTCATCTCCTAGTGATGTACATCAATAATCCCTGACCTATATTTGACCTTGACCTACTTTTATCCTTGGATTACTTAGTTATCTCCCCTTGGTTACGGTTTTTACTCAAGCTTGTATATGGAATACTCCTGGGCCTACAGCAACCATACTTGGAAAACCATGCACCTACGTCCAAGGTCAAGGTCACTGTTGAAGGTCAAAGGTCAAACCTATTGAAATTCCCTTCCGCTCTGTATCTTCTACACCGATGCATGGATTATCAAATGCCTTGGCACAAATGTTTCTCAGGATGAGAAGGTGTGTCTCGATCAATAACCACGCACCTACGTCCAAGGTCAAGGTCATAGTTGAAGGTCAAAGGTCAAACCTATTGAAATTCCCTTCCGCTCTATATCTTCTACATCGATGCATGGATTATCACACTATGCCCAGGGTCAAGGTCACAGACTTGATGCGTTTGAAACCTTAACGCTCGGCTAAATGGCTTATAATAAAAAATGCCTCGTTTTCTTTGGCTGCCAGTGGGGGTATTCGTGTGCCGACAGGCCACATTTCTAGTTTCCCTTGGTTAATGTTTTTAGTCAACCTTGGTTAAGGTTTTTATGCAGGCCGCAGCCACCTTCTTTGTCAAGCTATGTGTACATCGACAACCCTCGTAGTCGAGCTATGCTGTTCTCCTACAGCTCTTGTTTCAACTGGAACCACCATCGCACTCTCCATATGTGCTGACATAGTCTTTTATCTGAAAATGATAGTATGCGAGCTGGAATGTATGTTTACCTTCGTTATACCAGCTTTCTATTAATTACTAATTAATATACTATGCATATTAAACATACAGCCATGCCAGGGTATCTTTAAGATGAAAGTCACTGTCTCATAAAACATAATTTCATCATCATCTTGTATTGTTCAAAACTATTTGTAGAACATGTTACCTACATGTACTAGCTAAATGTTATTTTCTTACCCCAGAATGAACCTATCACTAGAATGAACCAAGCCTAATTCATTCTAGGTCAGGGCTGACGCGGGGGGGGGGGGAGGGGTATTCCGTAAGCCCCCGCTTACTGACAAACCTAGTTGTTATTGTACTGAATTTGTTACATTATCACAACCATTTTGGCTGTGATAATGTAATAAATCCAGTATAATAATTCTGCATACTTTTAATCATCAAATATATGCAGTCGTTAGTTCTATATGAAATAATGAATTTCGGGGAAACTAAGTGATTACTCCCTCAAAGTATGCTTAGCAATTTTGGTGAAATCGGCTACAGCTTTCATGCTGTGACAAATCCACACTTCTCTGGCCCTCTGTGTTTTCAAATGTGCCTCGTTTTCTTTGGCTACCAGCAGGGGCATTCATGTGCCGACATGCCACATTTCTGTAGAGAGTTTGCGAGATGAAGCGGACACCGGGCATTCAGTCCGTCTGCTTGTGCTTCAGAAACTTAATTGTGGCTGTGACTGGAGAAATGGGACTTATGGGTTTTGCAACCAGCGTAGCTCCTGATCAAATATTACACGCCTGTAGCCTAATAAATGTATATTCCTTGTTAGAAGCATGATGTGTGTTTCATTGATGGAATTGCGCAGTGCACAGGGTTTCCAATAGTGACCCTTGAAATTTGATTGTGACTCCTGAAATTTGCTATATCAGACATTCTAACTTTGTATTTTACATTTAAATTCAGTCTTGATCGGCCATTTTGGCCCTTGAATTCTGGAGGCTATTGAAAGCACTGAGTGCAGATATTGATCAGTCTCAGATTGCGGATGCACAGACTGATCTAGATCTACGTTACGGAGGCTGTAACTTTTGAATGTTCATACAGACAACGTTCATATTTCGATGTATAGATATATGTGCAATATACTGGACGTTAAATGTGCGAATTATCTGTAATTTTATTTTATTTTTTCCTGTCGCATCTCAGATTTACGTATCGGCTCTGTACAGAGCTGCTCCATCTTGGGGAACATGAACATGATGAAACGTTATGCACAAACTGATGATGTTATAACGTTTGATGTCAATTTTTAGCGTGCCTTCTGAAGGAAGAAGTGCTTGTGGCATACCTTCGGCGTCGTAGGCGTCCGCCTGTCTGTCTGTCCGTCCATCTTCAAAAATTATAATGGCCTATATTTTATATTTTCTGTTTCCTTGCTTGGATTTGCTTCATATTTCACACACGCATTGCTCCAAGGGGTCCTCTACTGCGCTGTTGCAAATCCATGTCCGTGCCACCCCTTCTAAGCCCAGGGTCAAGGTCACATACTTTGTGCATCCCGAAACCTTAACATTCAGGTATGGCCTATATTTTCTGTTTCCTTGCTTGGATTTGCTTCATATTTCACACACGCATTGCTCCAAGGGTCCTCTACCTCTGCTAAGCCCAGGGTCAAGGTCAAATACTTTGTACGCTCGAAACCTTAACACGCTCTGGTAAATAGCTCATAAATTTTGTTTCCCTTATCCAGCACGTTGTGTTTTCAAATGTGCCCTCGGTTCCTTTGTTGCCACCGGGCGTGCTTCGTTGTCCTCTGACAACTCTTGTTTGTATCACAATTATAAAGGCCGATATATTACATACACACTAGTAAACATAACGTTCCATTATCTATATACATTATTATGAAATTAATGCATATCATGATTGAATTATAAGGAGTTGCGCCACATTGACCAAACAGCGTTTGCTTTGGTAATGATATCTCATTAATGAAATCAATTAATGCAAATGAATGAGACAGCCTCAGAACTTTTTGAATGCCCCTGGTAATAAATATGCGAATGAGACAGCTACACAAATAGCTGATCAATACAGCTTCAATCTGTGATGCTATGTTTATGCAATAAGTATACTCTAACTAATGTGTTGATTTAATACAGTCTCGTTTATGGAATCAGTTACATTTGTTTAACAACTAGAAATGTGGCCTGTCAGCACACAAATGCCCCCGTTGGCAGCCAAAGAAAACAAGGCATATGTGAAAACACAGTGGGCCAAAGAAGCATGGATTTGTCACAGCATGAATGCCGACCATCAGAGCAATGTGTGTGTGAAATATCAAGCAAGGAAACAGAAATTATAAGACATTTACCCGAGCGTTTAAGGTATCGAATATACCAAGTATGTGACTCTGGGCTTAGTGGGTCGGGACGATCGTGGATTTGTCACAGGGCGGTAGAGGACCATTAAAGCAATGCATGTGTGAAGTATCAAGCAGATCCGTGTAAGGAAACAGAAATTAAGTTAAGGTTGTGTGACATATGTACGTATGGACAGGAAGTACAGACGCCGGTAACACACTATATACCCCCTCACCAATTGGGGGGGGGGGGGGGGGGGGAGGGGGGCATAAATATCACTATATATATTATTATATTAAATCATCATTTATGTGTGATCTATTTTTGTCACAAAACTAAATGAACATTTAAATGTCCCCACTGCAAAGCTGCATATATTGATCTAGTGCTATTAATTAAGCGATGTGCCATCTTTTCTCAATACGTGTACGTGGCTATCACCAGATAACTGAGATTTGTGACATGTGCACCCAGTCTAGTTACTGATCCCCCTTTGGCCTGATAAGGATTTATATTATTTGTTTAAAGCACGACAGCTATTTCACTGACTGAATGGTGAATAGTGCTGACACACAGGTTGAAGTAACAGACCAAGTACATTAAATATACATGTATCTAAAATCATCAATAAATGGAAAAAAATAAGCTAAACACATTTATTTACTCCCTCCTATCACATTGTTCAACATGTGGATGAAAGGCCTAGTCTTCAACACAGACGGAAGATTCAGACCTGTGACACAAAAGAAAATGCAAAAAAAATAAAATAATTATGACCATTGTTGCCAGTGTTAGTTGAAAATTACAGACAGAAAAAAAATGGCCATTAACAAAATCCCATCACCCCACCAACTGGTCCCATCACCCCACCAACTGGTCCCATACTTTACGGTTTACTATGTATAGTAAACAGTACAGTACAAGACCAGGTGGTGGGGTAATGGGTTTTTTTTATGGGCATTTTTTTTATTGCCAGTCACATATATGACGCTGCTTGAAAAACACAGTGGTATAGCCACAATAGTCCAAGATTTGCAACAGTCTGAACTCGGGAGTCAAACCTATGGCAAAATGATTTGTAAGAACACCTATATGTAGCAGGGTAGCGGCACAGGTGGAAGTCTCGGACCTGTGACGTAAAAATGCCAATTAAAAACAATCCAATTGCTCCACCTATAGGTCCACCACTTTGTGTCGACGAGTTATTATTGTAAATATTATTGTAAACAAAGGCTATTTTTGTCGCGCCTGCTTTAGCAGAGGCGCGACTATAGTCGGCTCTTTCCGTCGTCGTCCGTGTCGTCCGTTTTTTTTGTAAGGCAAATGCGTTAAAAGTTATTGTTTTTTCACAATATCTCTTTAACCCCTTGCCAGACATTGATAATATTTCACATCAATGTTTGTCTAGGGATGATGCTTCATTACGCACACCCCCACATCCAAATTTTGAAGATCAAGGTCATTTATTTCCTTGTAATGTTCACCGGTTTTGTAACAGAAATGAGTTAAAGTTATTGTTTTTTCACAATATCCCTTGCCAGACATTGATAATATTTCACATCAATGTTTGTCTAGGGATGATGCTTCATTACGCACACACCCACATCCAAATTATCAAGGTCAAGGTCATTTATTTACTTGTAATGTTCACCGGTTTTGTAACAGAAATACGTTTAAAGTTATTGTTTTTTCACAATATCTCTTTAACCCCTTGCCAGACTTTCATAATATTTCACATCAATGTTTGTCTAGGGATGATGCTTCATTACGCACACCCCCACATCCAAATTCTCAAGGTCAAGGTCATTTATTTACTTGTAATGTTCACCGGTTTTGTAACAGAAATGCATTAACGTTATTGTTTTTTCACATAAATCCCTCTTTAACCCCCTTGCCAAGACTTTGATAATATTTCACATCCATGTTTTTCCTAGGAAATGATGCTCATTACGCAACTACCTCCACATCCAAATTTTGAAGGTCAAGGTCATTTATTTACTTGTAATGTTCACCGGATTTGTAACAGAAATGCGTTAAAGTTATTGTTTTTTCACAATATCTCTTTAACCCCTTTCCAGACATTGATAATATTTCACATCAATGTTTGTCTACGGATGATGCTTCATTATGCACACCCCCACATCCAAATTCTGAAGGTGAAGGTAATTTATTTACTTGTAATGTTCACGGTCAAATGCCTCGGCAGGCGCGACACCGCTTCCATGGCGGAATTCTTGTTAAAAATCAACGTTCGTCATAGATTCCATGGCATTTGTTAGTTATAATACCGTGCTGACGAGTACATAAACGTAATAACAAAGTTATGTAAACAGATGACCCACTAGTATAATGGGTACACATTCCGCCTTTGATACAGCGGGTTCAGAGTTTGATTCCCATATCGGCAAATTGTGTTTATTTCTTTTTATGACATTTAACAAAATTAAAAACACTGCGGGCTCTTTCGTAATTTTTATACGACCGTTTTGCTGTGAAAGAAAACCCGTAATCAACTCCTTACAAATAATACACCGTGAAGAGAACACCCGTAATCGCGCGCCTGTTTTCTTGCCAACCACGAGCTACCATGCAAAATGTTTCATTTGTATTACAGTCAAAATAAAGGTATTTGAAAATTTGGAAAAGAGTCTCGACTAATCTAGAATGTTAATGTGATTGAACACATTCCAAACATGCACTAAAATATATCTGGCTCATAGAAACAGCTGCGTAATTTGGATTTCAACAATTTTACATGACGTCACATTTTACGTCACACAACGTAACGTCAAAACGCGGGAAAACACGTCATTGTATAACTATTCATGCGCACATCACAATTCATTGATTATAATCTCAAAAATAGACTAAATGTGCATATATATCCGCCGCGGAAGTGTAATAAATAGGGATATTTTATCGTACATGTTTGAATAGCGGAAATAATACAATAGTATCCATCGGTGTCCGTGCAAGCAACTCGTTCGCTACACTCACTCATTGCTTACGCGGAAACCGACGCACACTCGTGTATTATTTCCCGCTATTCAAAATGTACGATGGAATATCCTCTTTGTACACAACTCCTCTGAAACCGTTCAGTCAATCGATCTGAAACTATACACATGTCTTCTACACATATTGAAGATGTGCACCTTGGTGTTTTTATGCCGAAAATATATTTTTTAACAAAAAATATCACCTTTTTAACTTAGCCAATTTTTCTACATTTTTGTATACAATTCTATATAGGGTACATAGTTTGTGTACACAACTCCTCTGAAACCGTTCAGTCAATCGATCTGAAACTATACACACGTCTTCTACACATATTGAAGATGTGCACCTTCATGTTTTTATGGCGAACAAAATATTTTTTAACAAAAATATCACCTTTTTAAGTTAGCCATTTGTTCTACATGTTTGTTAGCCATTTGTTCTACATGTTTGTGTACGCTTCTATATAGGATACAGAGATTGTGTACACAACTCCTCTGAAAGCGTTCAGTCGATCAATCTGAAACTCCACACACGTCTTCTACACATATTGCAGATGTGCACCTTGGTGTTTTTATGTCGAAACAAATATTTTTTAGCAAAAATGTCACCGTTTTAACTTCGCCATTTTCTCTACATTTTTGTATCAAATTCTATGTAATTTCTACTTTACACATCTCTACCTAAATTAGTATACCTGTTTATCACAACAAGAGGAAGAAATAATGCTATAGATTTTCAAATTCTCATTAATGTTTCTTGCCTTGGTGACAACTTCACATTTCTGCATCTTCGCTGTTTTGTGACTTACTTGTTATTATTAAGATGATGCATACTCTTGAAATGCACTCGGACATTTAGCATTCCTCAGATGACCCTCTATCATGCTGTAGCAAATCCATGACCCACATCCCAACCCCTACCCCAAGGTCAAGGTCACAAACTTAGCACATATATAAACTTAACGTTAGGTAAATGTCTTATAACTTCTGTTTCCTTTCATGGAACACCTTGATATTTCATACATGCATTTCTCAGATGACCCTCTATCATGATGTAGCAAATACACAACCCACCACCCAACCCTTACTCCAAAGACAAGGTCATAAACAGAACGTTGGGTAATTGTCTTATAACTACTGTTTCCTTTCATGGAACACCTTGATATTTCATACATGCATTTCTCAGATGACCCTCTATCATGCTGTAGCAAATCCATGACCCACCACCCAACCCTTACCCCAAGGTCAAGGTCACAAACTTAGCACATTCATAAACTTAACGTTGGGGTAAATTTCTTATAACATCTGTTTCCTTTCATGGAACGCCTTGCTATTTCATACATGCATTCATCAGATGACCCTCTATCATGCTGTAGCTAATCCATAACCCACCAACCAACCCTTACCCCAAGGTCACAAACTTAGCACATTCTCAGATGACCCTCTATCATGCTGTATCAAATCCATGACCCACCACCCAACCCTTACCCCAAGGTCAAGGTCACAAACTGAGCACATTCATAAACTTAACGTTGGGGTAAATCTCTTATAACATCTGTTTCCTTTCATGGAACGCCTTGATATTTCATACATGCATTCCTCAGATGACCCTCTATCATGCTGTAGCAAATCCACAACCCACCACCCAACCCTTGCTCCAACGTCAAGGTCACAAACGTAGCATGTTCATAAACTAAACTTAACGTTGGGGTAAATGTTGTGTAACTTCTGTTTCGGTACAGGGAACGTTTTGATATTTCATACATGCATTCATCTGATGATCCTCTATTGTGCTACAGCAAATCCATGACCCACCCCTTTCCCCAAGGTCGAGGTCACAAACATAGCACATTCATACACTTAACTTTGGGGTAAATGTCTTAACATTTGTTTCCTTTCATGGAACACCTTGATATTTCATACATGCATTCATCTGATGAAACTCTATCGTGCTATAGCGAATCCATCACCCACCGCCCACCCCAAATGTCTTATAACATCTGTTTCCTTTCATGGAACACCTTGATATTGCATACATGCATTCCTCAGATGACCCTCTATCATGCTTTAGCAAATCCACAACCCACCACCCAACCCTTACCCCAAGGTCAAGGTCACAAACTTAACATGTTCATAAACTTAACGTTGGGGTAAATGTTGTTTAACTTCTGTTTCTTTACAGGGAACGCTTTGATATTTCATACCTGCCTTCATGACCATGACCCACCCCCCATCCCTTTCCCCAAGGTCACACAGTTAGCACATTCATACATGCATTCCTCATGTGAATAGCTATCATGCTGTAGAAAATCACCAACTTAGTGCGTTCATAAACTTAACGTTGGGTTAAATTTTGTTTTACTTCTGTTTTCAGGGAGTGCATTGATATTTCATACATGCATTCATCTTAATATGCTATATTATGCTATAGCAAACCCACGACCCACCTTGCACCGCTGACCCCAATGTCAAGGTCCACCGCACGCCCCTTAACCCAAGGTCGATTATATATAATATTCATGTTTTTTTATGCAACTGTGCCAGCCAAATTTGAGTGAAGGCTGCCAACAGGCAAGCTTCGTTGTCTTCTGACAACTCTTGTTATGCCAAATGTCCCAGTCTTTCAGCTGTGCCTAGCACCAACGGATGGTAGTGTAATGTCCATGCTGGGAAGGTATTGTAATTTCAATGATGAATTTGCAAGTCTGATCTGATTTTATATCACCTGCTTGTTAATAATTGGATGTGTGTCCATCCTATCGATCAACCTGAACCCTTTGATTAACAAATTAATGTGCAGTAGTGTCACCTGTCATCACCTCAGCTAGACCCATTGTGTCAACGTATGATACATAAAGTACACACATGTAATTTTGTACTAAGAACATGTGTGATTTTTCACGAAATATACTGAAAGGATAAAGAAACGCAGGGTAAACATTTGAGGTGATTTAAAGTGATGTGTTTGCTGTTATATACAATATTTTATATGAGTATTAAAAAAACATCTTTAGTCAACACATTACCAAAATTGCATTCATTAGTAATTGAATCACAGTTGACGGTACCCCCCAATATCGCACAGTGAAATCCACTGTTTTATCAGTATCTCGTATGCCCCCCTCGCGCATCTGTCACAGCCCTGATTCTCTTGTGTATGTAATTCATCAGTGCATTTATCCTTCTTATTGGGATATTGTTCCACTCTTCCAACAATGCAGTCCTTAGTTGGTCGAGATTAGAAGGGGTATTCCAACACCCCCTTATCCTCCTGTCAAGTTCGTCCCACAGATGTTCGATTGGGGACAAATCGGGACTGTATGCTGGCCAGTCGAGTGGGTTAATGTTATGGTCAGCGAGAAAGTCTTGACAAACTCTGGCTACATGGGGCCGGGCATTATCATGCTGGAAAATTAGTTGACGCTGTTGCACAAATGGAACAACAAGCGGGCGGAGGATTTCATCCCTATATCTTACGGCGGTTAAATTCCCGGCTACCACAATCAACGGTGACTTTACCCTGTGAGATATCCCTCCCCAGATCATAACCGAGCCACCCCCAAACCTATCCCTCTCAAGAACGCAAGCGTCGGCGAAGCGTTCCCCACGACGTCGGTATACACGACGTCGACTGTCCGGACGAAAAAGAGTGAACCGGGACTCATCTGTGAAAAAGACTTGTCTCCATTGCCTCATTGGAAATCGTCTGGGAGCATGTGCCGCCAACCAAGCCATACGATTCGCGCGACATGCACGAGTGAGAGGCAGACCAACGTAGGGACGACGTGCTCGCAGACCAACCTCGCGCAATCGATTTCTTACAGTTTTGGGGTGAATGTGGCGATTATGATTGCCTACCGTGTTAATAGCGGTTTCAGTGGCAGTAACGTGGCGATTACGTAGGTGGGCGAGACGAATAGCCCTGTCTTGACGTCGCGACGTTACGCGCGGACGTCCCGATCTCGGTCGGTCGGCAACCCGTCCGGTCTCTCGCAGACGACGGACAAGACGTTCTATGGTGGAAACATTCACACCGAACTGTATAGCAACCTGCTGTTGTGTTTGACCTTGCATTAGCAATGCAATAGCCTGACCCCTCTGAACTTTCGTCAGACGTACCATAATTGTGAGAGCTATAAATTCAGTGTAAATAGCGGAAAACGATGTGTATACTTCAAGCGTATCAAGTGGTATGACAAAATGTTTTGACAAACTTATCATCATCATGCTGCACGTGTTTTTGGCTTTTTATCAATTTCTCTATGTGGTACGGTGCATTAAACGGTTGAGTAACTTTGGGCACCGGTTTGGGTGCACAGTGACCAAGATAGTCGCCTGACCGGTTTTCATAATTTTAGGCCAAGCATTTAAATAATTATTGCGTATATTGTTACCCTGCGTTTCTTTATCCTTTCAGTATATATTTAAAGACACTGTGATATGTTCTGTAAATGGCGTCGAAAGATGACCAAATGTTCATAGCAAATGCGGAATTGTATTCCGCATTTGCTATGTACATTTCGTCATCTTTCGACATCATTTACGGAATCTATCGCATAATTTTGTAAGTGATGAGATATCGCACATGTTCTTAGGTATGGCATGCCTCATTTAGTCACATACAGATGAACATAATATCTTTACCTTATTCCAGCCGGTATTGAATCTTATGAACTGGAAGATTTTCTGGCTGACGTCTTGAATGCTGAATTTGACACTGTAGCCGACGATGGAAGCTTACAACAGGTTTGTTCTTGGCACCGTCAAATTGATGTCACCCATACAACCAGGGCAGGGGCGTTTAATTGATGTCACCCATACAACCAGGGCAGGGGCGTCAAATTGATGTCACCCATACAACCAGGACAGGGGCGTCGGAACAGGTCCGGCAGGTCAGGCGACTGCCGGATCAATACTTCCGACACATTTGGAATTTATATAAATTATATAGAAAAAAAACCGGAATGTAAATATTTTTTACTGCATTTTTAGCTCACCTGAGCGAAGCTCATGTGAGCTATTGTTACCGCAATGTGTCCGTCGTCCGTCGTCCGTCGTCCGTGAACATTTTCAAACGTCTTCTCCTCGGTAACCATTGGGTCTATAGTCACCAAACTTCATGGTCATGGTCCTTAGGTAGGGGGATTACAAAATTGTTAAAATGACGTCATTGCGTAATCCAAGATGGCCGCCGTCTAAAAATAGCATAAATTCTTAAAAAATCTTAAGAACCGCCAACCGGAATTCGACAAAACTTGGTAGGAATGATCGATGTACATTGCTCTTTCAAAGTTGTTAAAATGGTGACCCCGGGGTCAAAAATGGGCGTGGGCTGTGTGGTCAAATTACGGTCAAATTTTATTTTTGACTGAATATGGTCATGTCATATATCAAATTGAAGGTATCAATGAGGCGATCACTCTGGTGCATTTTTTGTCAAAATCGGATTGTTATGTCATCCAAGATGGCCGCCGAAAGGTCAAAAGGTCGTTCTTTTATTAGAGATTTAAAAATTCTTCTTCACATGAACCGCTTGGCCCATGGTAGCCAAACTTAAGTTATGGTCCATGGGTGAAGCCTTTTCAGATTTGTTAAAATGGAGGTCATCGCTAATCCAAGATGGCCGCCGTCTAAAAATAGCATAAATTCTTAAAAAATCTTCTCATAAACTGCTGGCCGGATTTCGACTAAACTTGGTAGGAATGATCTATTTACAATGCTCTTTCAAAGTTGTGAAAATGGTGACCCCGGGGTGAAAAATGGGCATGGCCCGTGGGGTCAAATTGGGGTCAAATTTTATTTTTGACCGAATATGCTCATGCCATATATCAAATTGAAGGTATCGATGAAGCGATTGCTCTGGTGCAATATTTGTCGGAATCGGATGATTATGTCATCCATGATGGCCACCAAAAGGTCCATTTATTCAAGATTTTGAACGTCTTTTTCTCAGGAACCACATGGCCGATGCTGGCCAAACTTCATAGGAAGTTAAGATCCTTGGGTGAAGCATTTTCAGATTTTGTAAAATGAGAGTCATCGCTTAATCCAAGATGACCGCCATCTAAAAATAGCACAATTTTTTTAAAACACATGAACTCAATGTCACATTCTCCTCTGGTATTCATGGAGTCAGGTGAGCGAATTAGGGCCATCATGGCCCTCTTATTCTCATTTCTCATCAAAAGCGTATGTTGTTAACACTTGGTTGAACAGTCTCAACAAGACGGTTCATCTGAGTGGTAACAACATACGCTTTGGGTGGGTACCCACTATATTCGCCGGACCAATCTTATGATGCTTCCGGCACCCCTGCAGGGAGGGTCCGACAGTGTTCAGATTATAGAAGTTCCACTGTAGTTACAATAAATTCTGTTACATATCATGAAATAAAAATGTTGTTATGCTGTGCTATATCCCATTCCACAAAAAATGATATACATGTAGCACACATGTCGTAACACCTGGAGCAAGTTTGACAGCATCACCATAATTGTGGCTGTGATTTGAGAAATGGGGCTTATGGGTTTTGCATCCACTGTAAATCTTGATCAACATGTGTATCCATACAGGCTGACCAGGATCTCACTGTTAGCCATTCCTGTATACATAGTGTTACATTGACCTTACAGATAGCCCAGATGATCTGTGGCCTGTATACATAGTGTGACATTGACCTTACAGATAGCCCAGATGATCTGTGGCCTGTATACATAGTGTGACATTGACCTTACAGATAGCCCAGATGATCTGTGGTCTGTATACATAGTGTGACATTGACCTTACAGATAGCCCAGATGATCTGTGGTCTGTATACATAGTGTGACATTGACCTTACAGATACCCAGATGATACTGTGGTCTTGTTATACCCATATACAGCCCTTTACAGATAGCCCAGATGATCTGTGGTCTGTATACATAGTGTGACATTGACTTTACAGATAGCCCAGATGATCTGTGGTCTGTATACATAGTGTTACATTGACCTTACCCAGATAGACATGATGATCTGTGGTCTGTATACATAGTGTGACATTGACTTACAGATAGCCAGATGATCTGTGGTCTGTATACATAGTGTACATTGGACCTTACAGAGCCCAGAGTGTGTATTTACTATGCATTGACCTTACAGATAGCCCAGATGATCTGTGGTACTAGTGTATTATAGCATAGTAGACATTGACCTTACAGATAGCCCAGATGATATGTGGTATACATAGTGTGACATTGACCTTACAGATAGCCCAGATGATCTGTGGCCTGTATACATAGTGTGACCTTGACGTTACAGATAGCCCAGATGATCTGTGGCCTATATACATAGTGTGACATTGACCTTACAGAAAGCCCAGATGAGCTGTGTCCTGTATACATAGTGTGACATTGACCTTACAGATAGCCCAGATGATCTGTGGTCTGTATACATAGTGTGACATTGACCTTACAGATAGCCCAGATGATCTGTGGTCTGTATACATAGTGTGACATTGACCTTACAGATAGCCCAGATGATCTGTGGTCTGTATACATAGCGTGACATTGACCTTACAGATAGCCCAGATGATCTGTGGCCTGTATACATAGCGTGGCATTGACCTTACAGATAGCCAAGATGATCTGTGGCCTGTATACATAGCGTGACATTGACCTTACAGATAGCCCAGATGATCTGTGGCCTGTATACATAGTGTTACATTGACCTTACAGATAGCCCAGATGATCTGTGGTATGTATACATAGTGTGACATTGACCTTACAGATAGCCCAGATGATCTGTGGGCTATATACATAGTGTGACATCGACCTTACAGATAGCCCAGATGATATGTGGCCTATATACATAGTGTGACATTGACCTTACAGATAGCCCAGATGAGCTGTGGCCTGTATACATAGTGTGACATTGACCTTACAGATAGCCCAGATGATATGTGGCCTGTATACATAGTGTGACCTTGACCTTACAGATAGCCCAGATGATCTGTGGCCTGTATACATAGTGTGACCTTGATCTTACAGATAGCCCAGATGATCTGTGGCCTGTATACATAGTGTGACATTGACCTTACAGATAGCCCAGATGATCTGTGGCCTATATACATAGTGTGACATTCACCTTACAGATAGCACAGATGATCTGTGGTCTGTATACATAGTGTGACATTGACCTTACAGATAGCCCAGATGATCTGTGCTGTCATGTGCCTGATATACATAATGTGTCCTAGGACTTATGTATTGATACCCAGATGATATGTGTCCTGTATACATAGTGTGACCTTGATCTAACAGATAGCCCAGATGATATGTGGCCTGTATACATAGTGTGACATTGATCTTACAGATAGCCCAGATGATCTGTGGCCTGTATAGATAGTGTGACCTTGATCTTACAGATAGCCCAGATGATCTGTGGCCTGTATACATAGTGTGACCTTGATCTTACAGATAGCCCAGATGATATGTGGCATGTATACTACATAGTGTGACCTTGATCTTACAGATAGCCCAGATGATCTGTGGCCTGTATACATAGTGTGACCTTGACCTTACAGATAGCCCAGATGAGCTGTGGCCTATATACATAGTGTGACCTCGACCTTATAGATAGCCCAAATGATCTGTGGCATGTATACATAGTGTGACATTGACCTTACAGCTAGCCCAGATGATCTGTGGCCTGTATACATAGTGTGACATTGACGTTACATATAGCCCAGATGATCTGTGGTCTGTATACATAGTGTGACCTCGACTTACAGATAGCCCAGATGAGCTGTGGCCTGTATACATAGTCTGACCTTGATCTTACAGATAGCCCAGATGATCTGTGGCCTATATACATAGTGTGACATTGACCTTACAGATAGCCCAAATGATCTGTGGCCTATACACATAGTGTGACCTTGACCTTACAGATAGCCTAGATGATATGTGGCCTATATACACAGTGTGACATTCACCTTACAGATAGCCCAGATTGTCTGTGGTCTGTATACATAGTGTGACATTGACCTTACAGATAGCCCAGATGATATGTGGCCTATATACATAGTGTGACATTGACCTTACAGATAGCCCAGATGATCTGTGGCCTGTATACATAGTGTGACCTTGACCTTACAGATAGCCCAGATGATCTGTGGCCTATATACATAGTGTGACATTGACCTTACAGATAGCCCAGATGAGCTGTGTCCTGTATACATAGTGTGACATTGACCTTACAGGTAGCCCAGATGATCTGTGGTCTGTATATACATAGTGTGACATTGACCTTACAGATAGCCCAGATGATCTGTGGTCTGTATACATAGTGTGACATTGACCTTACAGATAGCCCAGATGATCTGTGGTCTGTATACATAGCGTGACATTGACCTTACAGATAGCCAAGATGATCTGTGGCCTGTATACATAGTGTGACATTGACCTTACAGATAGCCCAGATGATATGTGGCCTATATACATAGTGTGACATTCACCTTACAGATAGCACAGATGATCTGTGGCCTGTATACATAGTGTGACATTGACGTTATATATAGCCCAGATGATCTGTGGTTTGTATACATAGTGTGACCTGGACCTTATAGATAGCCCAGATGATATGTGGCCTGTATACATAGTGTGACCTTGACCTTACAGATAGCCCAGATGATCTGTGTCCTGTATACATAGTGTGACATTGACCTTACAGATAGCCCAGATGAGCTGTGTCCTGTATACATAGTGTGACATTGACCTTACAGATAGCCCAGATGATATGTGGCCTATATACATAGTGTGACATTCACCTTACAGATAGCACATATGATCTGTGGTCTGTATACATAGTGTGACATTGACCTTACAGATAGCCCAGATGATCTGTGGCCTGTATACATAATGTGACCTTGACCTTACAGATAGCCTAGATGATATGTGGCCTGTATACATAGTGTGACCTTGATCTAACAGATAGCCCAGATGATATGTGGCCTGTATACATAGTGTGACATTGATCTTACAGATAGCCCAGATGATCTGTGGCCTGTATAGATAGTGTGACCTTGATCTTACAGATAGCCCAGATGATCTGTAGCCTGTATACATAGTGTGACCTTGATATTACAGATAGCCCAGATGATATGTGGCATGTATACTACATAGTGTGACCTTGATCTTACAGATAGCCCAGATGATCTGTGGCCTGTATACATAGTGTGACCTTGACCTTACAGATAGCCCAGATGAGCTGTGGCCTATATACATAGTGTGACCTCGACCTTATAGATAGCCCAGATGATCTGTGGCATTTATACATAGTGTGACATTGACCTTACAGATAGCCCAGATGATCTGTGGCCTGTATACATAGTGTGACATTGACGTTACATATAGCCCAGATGATCTGTGGTCTGTATACATAGTGTGACCTCGACTTACAGATAGCCCAGATGAGCTGTGGCCTGTATACATAGTGTGACATTGACCTTACAGATAGCCCAGATTGTCTGTGGTCTGTATATGCCCCGTGCAGGCATCGGGGTGAGATCAACTGATCCTGAGAATAGTGCTGCAGTAGCCATTGCTTGTCGTAAAAGGCGACTAAACTGGCTTAACGATTGGGTTCATACTTTCCGGAACCCACTATACCGGATTTGGCCCTCATGTACATTTTTGGCTTTCTTGTATGTGAGAGTTGAGTCGGGCTATGCCCCATATATAAAAGTAAGATTAGCGCTAATCCTATTACTTTTAGGGGATGGGATAAATGATGCTGGTGTGGCGAGGGCCTGGCACCAGATCAGGTTGTTCTAATTTCGGGACTGAATATATATTTTGATTGTAAATATTGAGTTCTGAAGTTGGGATTTACCCCCCTCGGACAGGTGGATACGGGACACGACCCCGTTGACCCGTCTGCGTGTAGACTCCCTGAGGCTTGTACCTCTATGTCAGAAAAGCGGACGTTAAACCCTATTCACTCACTCACTCACTGTGGTCTGTATACATAGTGTGACCTCGACTTACAGACAGCCCAGATGAGCTGTGGCCTGTATACATAGTGTGACCTTGATCTTACAGATAGCCCAGATGATCTGTGGCCTATATACAGTTGTGTTGTGTCATTGACCTACAGATAGCCCTGATGATATGTGGCTATACACATAGTGTTGGACCTTGACCTTAAACGATAGCCTAGATGATATGTGGCCTGTATACCGTAGTGTTGACATTGTCCTTACAGATTAGCCAGATGAATCTGTGGCCTATAACCCATAGTGTGAACCTTGAACCCTCACAGATTACGGCCTAGATGTTCTGTGGCCTATACACTAGTGTGACCTTGACCTTACTGATAGACAGGATTGACCTTCAGATAGCCCATGATCGTGGCCTATACACATGTGTGACCTTGACCTTACAGATATGACCTTACAGATAGCCCAGATGATCGTGGTCTGTATACATAGTGAGCCTTGACTTACAGATAGCCTAGTGATCTGTGGCCGTACATAGTGTGACATTGACCTCACGGATTGCCCAGAAGGATTTGTGGCCTGTATACATAGTGTGACCTTGATCTTATGATAGCCCAGATGATCTGGTGGTATTACATAGTTTGTCATTGACCTTACAGATAGCCGAGATATGTGGGCCCTTTATACATAGTTTGTGCATGATCTACAGATAGCCTTGATGATATTGTGGCCTGTACTAGTGTGACTTGACGCTTACAGACGCCTAGAGGATCTGTGCCTTGTATTATACAATAGAGTGTTGACATTGAACCACACGATTAGGCCCAGAATGATCTGTGGCCTGTATACCAATATGTGACCTTGGATCTCCTGATAGCCCAGATGATCTGTTGGCCCTTGTATAAACATAGTGTTTACATTGACCTTACCCAGAATAGGCCCCAAGATATATGTGGCCTATATACATAGTGTGGCATTGATCTTACAGATAGCCCTGATGATCTGTGGCCTGTATACATAGTGTGACATTGACCTTACAGATAGCCCAGATGATCTGTGGCCTGTATACATAGTGTGACCTTGATCTTACAGATAGCCCAGATGATATGTGGCCTGTATACATAGTGTGACCTTGATCTTACAGATAGCCCAGATGATCTGTGGCCTGTACAAGCTGTGTGAGGTGGGGGATGAGGCCGGGGTGCAGGATCGCCTGAACAAACTACCGAGTTCAGCAGTACATACCAGCCAGCAGCAGCATGTTAACCAGGATGTAGACACTGAGGTAGGACATTCATATTGTACATGTGTATATACCAGACGAGTCATGTGATTTTGTACCTAAGAAGATGTGCAATTTTTCATGTAACCTATTGACAGAAACTGTGATTTTTACCAGAGCATCTGTTTATAAAATGATCTCCGTCCAAATCAAGACAAAACGACTTCACCATGTGGTGTAGATTTTTTGCAAACGAAATCACTGAAACTGCTATATTTACTATTCATTGTAACACGTGAGTATTTAAATTTAAAAATTAGTGATAACGTGACAATCATTGAAATTAGACCATTACATGTAAGGATTATTTTCACCGGTCACGGATCTCGCGAACAATGACAAATCGGTCCCAATTATAGAAAAGGCTAAGTCTCCCAACATAGTTTGGTTGATTTCAGCTAGGACTCTTAAGTCAAATTTGCAACATGCTGTCAGTTGTAACAGTTTTACTACAGGTTGTAGTCTAAAATTAGAGTGGGTGGCAGGTGGGAGCATGCGATGGGTAATTTAACGATTGGGGTTCATCCTTACCGGAATTCCGACTGGAGACCTGGTTTGGCCCTCACATACGTCTTTGGTATTTTTGTATGGGGCCGTTGGATCTGGTTATACACCACTTATGTGAGACGACTTATGTGTGGTATGGACCTGGCACCAGGTCAGTTTATTCTAATTAACCGTAACTGTTGATAGGCTGTTAAACACCAATAAATCAATCAATCTAAAATTTTAACAATGGAGGTTACTGTAACATCCATTAGATCAAAGTATATGTACTGAAAGTACTGAGACGTGGTTATCTCTAGAATGGGTTGAATGTAAACATAATATAAATATATTCACAATAATATACAAGAAACTTGGCAATACAATGTATAGCTTAAATGTTGCCATATAATGGTATTGTAGTGGCTTACCAAAGAATTTAACACCAACAAATGGTACAACGGATAAATCATTTAAGTAAAACATGTATGTCAAGGTTACATGCTGTAATGTCTGTTCCTTATTTCAGGCTCTGGTGGCAATACTTTCAGTGCTTTGATTCTGTAAATGATGTCGAAATTTGGTGAAAGTTTCATAACAAATGCACAATTCTGTTCCGTATTCATTTGCTCTGAACATTTTGTCAACTTCCGACGTCATTTACAGAAAAGATCTTAAATGTTTAAATATTTTTCATGAGATATTGCACATCTTCTAAGGTACACTATTACATGGCTTGTCTCACATGTAGACACTGTGCCGCTAGGTGAGAAACGTTGCTGAGGACATTTGTGGTCAGTGTTACCTGCTACCATAACGTGTGCGCATACAACTATAATAACGTACTCAACGTCACAGATAATATTTGATTGACGGCATGATAACCAGCATAGGGCACACAAACACAGTCTGTTCTATGGCTACGCTGACCCCATAGGTCATAAGGTCCCAGTCATTCATGCTTAGCTACTATTTTTAGACTCGATTGCTATTTTTAGACTCAATCAGATTTTTATCAGCCAATCACGGTCAATGCAAACGCAGGACGTCGGTGCAAAATGTCAGTGGCAGAAAATCGTCTGTGCAGTAATCTAATGTTTTTGTCTGCACATTCTTTTTTGTCAACTATTCTCCACTGTTCTTCCTGCACATATGCACAGTCTGATCAAGGTTTGCATTGTTCCCTATTCACATATGGTTCTTACTTATTACTATTTTTAGTTAGATTCTTCAATAGCTCAGTTGGTAGAACTCCAAAATGGAGAATGATCCAGATACTGTATCTTTAGGTTGGTGGTTCAAATCCCGCTCAGAGGTTAAATATATTTTTACATTTTCATGCCCCACCACGATAGTGGAGGGGGCATTTAGTGTTACCCTTGTCCGTCCCGTCCGTCCGTCACCAACCTTGTAACCTATCGTATGTTCCTTATGATGAGTAGCATGATGCGCAAAGTTTATTTCGATTTTTGATTCGACACCGGGTCTACACACCTAAAACTTGGCATGTAGCTTCCGTATGATGAGTTGATGCGCGAATATTATTTCGATTTTTGATTCAACCCCCGGGTCATGGATTATATATCCCCCTTTTCGACTTAGAATTTCCTAATTTTGCCTTGTAACTCTTTAAACTTTTAAACTGTACTAGCTACAGACCTGAAACTTGTATGTATATGTAACTTCCTTATGATGAGTAGATGCCCAGAGTTTATTTTGATTTTTTATTCAACCCCAGGGTCATGAATTATCTCCCCCTTTTCGACTTAGAATTTCACAATTTTGCCTTTTAAAATTTTGTAAACCGTAATAGCTGGAGGCTTGATGCTTGGTATGTAGTTTCTTTATGGTCTGTAGATGCACAAAGTTAATTTCTATTTTTGCTTTCACTGACCCATGGATTATCTCCCCCTTTTGGACATGGAATTTTGCCTCACTATCAAAGCGATATGTGGGCTTCCAAGTTCTATGAACACATTTTCTAGTTTCCCCATAATCAATTGGTTTTCTCTTTTTTTTTCCTTACCTATTTTTTTTTCTTCAGAATTATATAATTGGGGCCCCGTCGAGAATCAGTGGTGCCCTATAGGTTTCGCCCTGTCTGTCTGTCTGTCTGTTTTTAGCTCACCTGAGCGAAGCTGATGTGAGCTATTGTTACCGCAATGTGTCCGTCGTCGTCCGTGAACATTTTCAAACGTCTTCTCCTCGGTAAACATTGGGCCTATAGTCACCAAACTTCATGACCATGGTCCTTAGGTAGGGGGATTACAAAATTGTTAAAATGACGTCATTACGTAATTCAAGATGGCCGCCGTCTAAAAATAGCACAAATTTTTCAGAAGTCTTCTTCTCAAGAACCACCTACTGGATTTCGACAAAACTTGGTAGGAATGGTGGATGTACAATGCTCTTTCAAAGTTGTTAAAATGGTGACCCCGGGGTCAAAAATGGGCGTGGCACGTGGGGTCAAATTGGGGTCAAATTATATTTTTGACTGAATATGGTCATATCATATATCAAATCGAAGGTATCAACGAGGCGATCACTCTGGTGCATTTTTTGTCGAAATCGGATGGTTATGTCATCCAAGATGGCCGCCAAAAGGTCAAAAGGTTGGTCTTTTATTAGAGATTTCAAAATTCTTCTTCACATGAACCGCTTGGCCCATGGTAGCCAAACTTAAAAGTTTTGGTCCATGGGTGAAGCCTTTTCAGATTTGTTAAAATGGAGGTCATCGCTAATCCAAGATGGCCACCGTCTAAAAATAGCATAAATTCTTAAAAAATCTTCTTCTCATGAACCGCCAGCCGGATTTCGACGAAACGTAGGAATGATCGATGTACAATGCTCTTTCAAATTTGTTAAAATGGTGACCCAGGGGTCAAAAATGGGCGTGGCCCTGTGGGGTCAAATTGGGGTCAAATTTTATTTTTGACCGAATATGGTCATGTCTATATCAAATCGAAGGTATCAAAGAGGTGATCGCTCTGGTACATTTTTTGTTGAAATTGAATGGTCATGTCATCCAAGATGGCCACCGAAAGGTCAAACGGTCGTTCTTTTATTAGAGATTTCAAAATTCTTCTTCACACGAACTGCTTGGCCCATGGTGGCCAAACTTAACAGTTATGGTCCATGGGTCCTTTTCAGATTTGTTAAACATTTTCGTCGCTAATCCAAGATGGCCACCGTCTAAAAATAGCACACATTCTTAAAAAATCTTCTTCTCATGAACCGCCAGCCGGATTTCGACGAAACTTGGTATGAATGATCGACGTAGAATGCTCTTTCAAATGTGTTAAAATGGTGACCCCGGGGTCAAAAATAGGCATAGCCCGTGGGGTCAAATTTTATTTTTGACCAAATATGCTCATGTCATATATCAAATTGAAGGTATGGATGAGGTGATTGCTCTAGTGCAATATTTGTCGGAATCGGATGATTATGTCATCCATGATGGCCGCCAAAAGGTCCATTTATTCAAGATTTTGAACGTCTTTTTCTCAGGAACCACATGGCCGATGCTGGCCAAACTTCATATTAAGTTAAGACCCTTGGGTGAAGCATTTTCAGATTTGTTAAAATGAGAGTCATCACTTAATCCAAGATGACCGCCATCTAAAAATAGCACAATTTTTTTAAAACACATATGAACTCGATGTCACATTCTCCTCTGGTGTTCATGGAGTCAGGTGAGTGAATTAGGGCCATCATGGCCCTCTTGTTTTCAAAAGTTTTTGTAAAAGTTTCTCAAATCACCTATAATTTCTGTTTGCCTTCAGCTAATATCTTTATGTTGCACACATGCATTATTTTGTAACGATACATGATACATCCTTCCACATTAATACAGTTACCCTTGCTACTGATTGTACGTCCGTCCGTCTGTCTGCTTATATTATTTGAAAGTTTTTGTAAGTGTTTCTCAAATACAGGCCCTAAGTGCGTCGACGGGCCACATTTTCTAGTTTCTGTTTGCCTTCAGCTAATATCTTCATATTGCACACATGCATTGCTTAGTAACTATACATCATTCCACATTAATACAATTACCCTCTCTACTGATCGTACGTCCGTCCAAGAATTTATCAAATCACCTATAATTTCTGTTTGCCTTCAGCTAATATCTTCATATTGCACAAATGTATTACTTAGTAACGATACATCCTTCCACAGTACTTCACAGGACCATCTAGAAATTATTTTGTCAAATTTTGTTTTCACAGGATGACGAGAATGGAGTGGAGCCGGATCCACCACCAGCCAGAATGACTTGTTTACAGCAGTCACAGCGAAACGAGGAACCAGATGCGCAGACAGGAACAGATACACAGTCTAACGATGCGGGTATGCTTCCACTCCCATGTAACGACAATGGACTTTTCCATATTTACTACTCTATTAATTTATAATTTGGTAATTTTGTAAAAATCAGAAAAGAAGCCACAAAAAGTACTTAATCCTGTGCAAAACCTCTTGATAAAACGTCACAAAACCGGACACCCTGCGATATCCCTCGAGAGTTCAGTTTAGAAAGGTTCCAATATCATAGCCCCTGATCACAATGTACACATGTACAAGCAAATCTGTTACTTCCCTGGTCACACATGTTGTAAGACCACTTTTGTCAGCCAAAGGCCCATATTTGTATTGAGAACCGGTGTAACGGTCAGAAATCCGCCCTGCCCAAAATCCCTCCTGCGGGGGGAGTTTGGGCCGGCCTAATATCCCCCCGGGGGAATCTGGGCCAGCCCAAACTCCCCCCTGGGGGATTTCTGGATTTCTGACTAGTCCACTCCCCCCCCCCCCACCAGTCCACCCCCCTATAATCAGGGTTCCCACTGGTCCTTACATTCCTGGAAAGTCATGGGATTTGGAAAAATGGATTCCAGTCCAATTATTGATGTTGTGGAGGAAAGCTCAGTGCAATTTCGTGATTTCAAGCCAAACAATTTGGTGTGGTAAGGGCACCTGGCACCAAATCAGGATTTTGTAAATTCAGAACTGTATTACTACTCTCTCCTGGCTCGAAATGGGTCACGTTATCAGTCGATAAGCCGCAAAGCACCGTTTCATCAGCATCATCCACGCAAATATGTGTCATTGAATTTCGAAAACAGGTCCTTGAAAGTCATGCAAAAGTCATGGAATTTGGTCTTCCCAAAAGAGTGAGAACCCTGTATAATAAAAGATTTTAATGATAATAAACAAATAATATAATAGTTTAGTATTTGCTGTATATATGACCCCCCCCCCCCCCCCCCCCCCACCCCCCCTCCCAATACCACCGGTCAAAAATATTCCACCTGGGCTATTTGTTTTTCAATAATAACAGGTATGATCAATTAATATGTAGGATTTGCAGTATATATGAAAGCTATATAGACTTAAAGGGGTGTGGGATTTGCCCCTCCCCAATACCACCACTGACCAGTCATAAATGCCAACTTTTCAACAATAAAAGTTATGATAATTAAACAAATAATATGTATTGTAGTATTTGCAGTATATATAGACATAAAATATTCGTTGAGGGGTGGGGGGGATTCTGGGCCGGCCCGAAAACCAACTAATCAGAAACCTCCCCACCAACCACCACCAACCACCCCCCCCCCCCACCTAAAAAAACAACAACACCAGTCAGAAATTCCATCTGGGCTATTTGTTTTTCAACAATAAAAGGTACGATCAATTAACAAATAATATGTAGTACTTGCAGTATATATGACAGCTATATAGACATAAAATATTTGTTAACTGGGGGGTGGAGGGGGGCGGACTAGTCAGAAATCCCCCCCAAATCCCCCCAAATAATATGTAGTATTTACAGTATATATATGACAGCTATATAGACATAAAATATTTGTATAGGGGTGGGGGGATTCTGGGCTGGCCCCACATTGTCAGAAATCTGACTTCGGGGGGGGGGGGGGGGGGGGGGGGGATATTTCTTCACCCCTAGTTTTTGTCCCGCCTGCTTTAGCAGAAGCGGGACATAGGCATAGCTTTTCCGGCGGCGGCGTCGGCGGCGTCGGCGGCGGCAGCGTCGGTGGCGGCGACGGCGGCGTCGTCGGCGGCGGCGTCAACATTTCACGTTAAGTTTTTGCGTTTAGGTCAGTTTCCAGAAAACTATAACACCTACGACCTCCATACTTGGTATACATCAACACTGTGGTGTAACCATCTCACACAGAGGGAGCCCATGTGACCTTGACCTAGTTTTCATGGTTGATTGACCTACTTTTCACATGCATTCAACGTTAAGTTTTTGCGTTTAGCTCTGTTTCTAAAACTTAACGCTCAGGTTAATTCATTGTAACTTCTGTTTCCCTCAATGGAATGCTTTAATATTCCATACATGCATTTGTAACAACATCCCGCATCATTCTCCAGAAAGCCGATGGTGCCCGCAAACCCCAAAGGTCAAGGTCGCTGACTTAGAAATTTCCGTGTTTGCAAAAGTTAATGCTCAGTTTATGCTTTAATATTCCATACATACATTTGTAACAACATCCCACATCCATGTTGCCCGCTAACCCCAAAGGTCAAAGTCACTAACTTACAAATTTCCGTGTTTGGAAAAGTTAACGCTCAGTTTATGCTTTAATATTCCATACATGCATTTGTAACAACATCCCGCATCATTCTACAGAAAGCCCATGGTGCCCGCAAACCCCAAAGGTCAAGGTCGCTGACTTAGAAATTTCCGTGTTTGCAAAAGTTAACGCTCAGTTTATGCTTTAATATTCCATACATGCATTTGTAACAACATCCCGCATCATTCTACAGAAAGCCCATGGTGCCCGCTAACCCCAAAGGTCAAGGTCACTGACTTAGAAATTTCCATGTTTGGAAAAGTCAACGCTCAATTTATGCTTTAATATTCCATATATGCATTTGTAACAACATCCCGCATCATTCTACAGAAAGCCCATGGTGCCCGCTAACCCCAAAGGTCAAGGTCACTGAAAGCCCATGTTGCCCACTAACCCCAAGGTTATTACAAGCTCCATATATACTATCAAACTGCGCCAGGCGGGACATTTTGCTCCGCGGAGCTCTTGTATGTCTATATAGCTGCTGTCATATATACTGCAAATACTACATATTATTTGTTAATTGATCATTAAACCTTGAATTTTTTTTTGAAAAAATGATTGAATTTCTGACAAATATTTTATGTCTATATAGCTGCTGTCATATGTACTGCAAATACTACATATTATTTGTTAATTGAACCTTTTATTGTTGAAAACAAATGATTGGATTTCTGGCTGGTGGATTTCAGAATAAACACGCTGATTACTTGCTACACTGTGGCACAATTTTATCACATTCTGATATTTCTTTAAAAATTTATTCAGAACATGGTTATCATGGTTATATGTGTAAAATCCTTAGACCCTGCTGATGCAATAGCTGTTTTATTGACTAAATTAACAGTTCAACTGAGAAACTAACCTGTCATGATGTCACTGGATAGTTCTGCTTCAAGTTTAATACCAATTTTGCTATGCTGATCCAGTATGCTGTTCACCATTTTTGTTTACACTTCCAGATGATGCGCAGCATTATCAGAAAGAAGTGTGATGTTGCAAACACGCATGTGCCTTCATACATCACACAATTTACGCACTTACTGACGTCAGAACATTATGAAATTTTACCTGCACATACAGCTTTGAACTGCATTGACTATTGAGGAAATTTTTTACTGAATATGTGGTGTTAATGGCATTTAAATGTGTTTGGAAAGCCTTAGGTGCACAGAATTAGCCGACATGGAAAACTCGATAAAATGAAGCGGAACACAATAATTCAAACATATGAACACGGGGGTTTAAAGATGGTCGATATAGACAGTTTTATAAAAGCGATAAAAGCATCATGGGTAAAAAGAATATGTGATGATAAAAACCATGGCCAGTGGAAACTGCTATACACACAGAAACTTGAACCATTTGGTGGGAAACTACTTTTCGAATGCGATATAAAACCACAGGATATAAAACACTTATGTAAAGAACATACTTTCCTATTCAATGTTTTGGCATCATGGGCTAACATCAATTTCTCAGAAAAAAATGAAAGTATATCAAAAGAAATTATATGGAATAATTCTAACATAAAGTATCAAAACAAAACAATATACATCAAATCTTGGCACGAAAGGGGTATTAAATTTATAGAACAGTTATATGATTATAGAGTAAACAAATTTATCGATTTTAATGATTTTGCGGAAATGTATAATATAAGGGCAGATGATTTTATCAAATACCAAGGTTTAGTAAATAATATTAATCTGCAATGGAAAGAAAAAATTAAAACAGAAAACATAAATACCGTACAAACTCTGAAACCTATTTTACAAAAAGTACAGACAAGCAATGGAGCAAATAAACTTCTATACACTATACAAACAAAACAACATAGAATCAATAAAATCAGAGCAGAAATGGACGAATGAATTTCCCGATTTTAATTTTGAATTGAAAAATATATACACAACTTGTATGCAATTTACAATAGATACCACACTACGGAATTTTAAGTATAAATATTTAATGAGAATCATAGGCACAAATAAATTATTACTTAATTGTGGCATGGTACCAAGTAGTTTATGTGATTTTTGCAGCATGAATGTGGAAAATATAAAACATTTATTCTGGGAATGCCCAAACGTACAACATGTATGGTCACAACTAAGAACATTCTTAAATGAAAGAGGTGTGGTTTACGAAATGAACTTTAATACGATTTCATTTGGTGTAAACCAAACAAACCTTATCGCTAAACAATTTAATTTCATTATCATACTTGCAAAGTATTTCATCATTAAATGTAAATATGAAAAACAAGAATTGTCATTTAACTTCTTCATGAAATATTTGAAAAGACGAATCAATATTGAAAAAGAAATAGCCACAATGAAAGACAAGCTAGATCTGCATATAATAAAATGGGGTAATTTCAACTTTTAACACCCACAAAAAGAAATATTAATCAAATAAAAAGACGATCAATATGTACCAAGCGTAGCAAGTTAATTACATCTTATTAACACATATGTCAACTATATATTAATAAAATAAAAAGACGATCAATATGTACCAAGCGTAGCAAAGTTAATTACATGCTTATTAACACTATATGTCAACTATATTATATTATTGACATAAACGTTATACATCACATGTATTACGAATTACGAGAACAGAAGGAAGACCTCTTTATCTTTTTTCTCTCTTTCCTATAACTCTCTTATTAAAAAACTCTTCTTAAATAAGCTCACTTTCTAAATACATTATGTATGCTCTTTTCTAGTAACATGTCATGTGATTTCAACTATGTTTTGTTATACAATATGTACATGATACATGATGTATTTAAAAATTGAAAATAAACCATTTAGTAAAAAAAAAAAAGAATTAGCTGACACCATTGTATACTGCAAATATTATTTGTTAAATTATCATAACTTTTATTGTTGAAAAAAAATAGGAGTTGGCATTTATGACTGGTCAGTATTGGGGGGGGGGGGGGGGGGGGGGGGGGGGGGGGGTGGGGGGGGGGGGGATTTCCGGCCTGCCCAGAATCCCCCCACCCTATAAGATTATTTTATGTCTATATATACTGAAAATACTAAATGAGTTAATAACCTTTTATTGTTGAACAATATTATTTGTAGGTCAGCTACAAGGTAACTGGTGAGTGAAAAGGTAAACGTTTCAGTTCCTTCTGTTTCAGATGCCATGGAAACGGATGACGGCTGGCACGTTGTCAGCAAGAAAGGGAAGAAAAGATGACAAAACAATAAATTATAGTTATTGCGTTACATCCTGTCTGTTTTACTATGTTGTATATTGTCTAGCCCAATATTTAAAAAAGCAAACGCTAGTTTATGATATCCCTAGATCGGGTCTTGTTATACAATTGCAACTGCCAGTGATTCATATTTTATACATATGTGCATCTATATGTGACCCACCTCGACAAAAAATGGATTATTATTAGGGCCCCACCGAGAATCGGCAGTGCCCTATAGGTTTCGCCATCTCTGTTGAAAACTTTAGGTGCACATACGTATAACAATAGTGGGTGGTTGGTCGGGAGAACAAGACGACGTAAATTAATGGTGGGGGTTCCCCCTTATAGGAATCACGATTTGCCTTTATTTTTAGCTCGCCTGCACGAAGTGCATAAGAGCTTATGGCATACCCCCGGTGTCATCGGCGTCGGTGTCCACAAACTTAACGTTGGGTAAATGTCTTATGACTTCTGTTTCTTTTCATGGAACACCTTGTTATTTCATACATGCATTCCTCAGATGACCCTCTATCATGCTGTAGCAAATCCATGACCCACCAACCAACCCTTACCCCAAGGTTAAGGTCACAAACTTAGCACATTCATAAACTTAACGTTGGGGTAAATTTCTTATAACATCTGTTTCCTTTCATGGAACGCCTTGACATTTCATACATGCATTCCTCTGATGACCCTCTATCATGCTGTAGCAAATCCATGACCCACCACCCAACCCTTACCCCAAGGTCAAGGTCACAAACTTAGCACATTCATAAACTTAACGTTGGGTAAATCTCTTATAACATCTGTTTCCTTTCATGGAACGCCTTGATATTTCATATGTGCATTCCTCAGATGAACCTCTATCATGCTGTAGCAAATCCATGACACACCACCCAACCCTTACCCCAAGGTCAAGGTCACAAACTTGGCACATTCATAAACTTAATGTTGGGGTAAATGTCTTATAACATCTGTTTCCTTTCATGGAACACCTTGATATTTCATACATGCATTCCTCAGATGACCCTCTATCATGCTGTAGCAAATCCACGATCCACCACCCAACCCTTACCCCAAGGTCAAGGTCACAAACTTAGCACGTTCATAAACTTAACGTTGGGGTAAATCTTGTGTGACTTCTGTTTGTTTACAGGGACGCCTTCATATTTCATACATGGATTCATCTGATGATACTCTATCATGCTATTGCAAATCCATGACCCACCGCCCATCCCTTACCCCAAGGTCAAGGTCACAAACTTAGCACATTCATAAACTTAACGTTGGGGTAAATGTCTTATAACATCTGTTTTCTTTCATGGAACGCCTTGATATTTCATACATGCATTCCTCAGATGACCCTCTATCATGCTGTAGCAAATCCACGACTCACCACCCAACCCTTACCCCAAGGTCAAGGTCACAAACTTAGCACATTCATAAACTTAACGTTGGGGTAAATGTTGTGTAACTTCTGTTTATTTACAGGGAATACCTTCATATTTGATACATGCATTCATCTGATGAAACTCTATCGTACTATAGCAAATCCATGACCCACCTCCCACCCCTTTCCCCAAGGTCAAGGTCACAAACTTAGCACATTCATAAACTTAAAAATAACATTGGGGTAAATGTATTTTTATAACTTCTGTTTGTTTACAGGGAACACCTTGATATTTCACACGTGCATTCCTCAGATGACCCTCTATCATGCTGTAGCAAATCCACAACGCACCACCTAACCCTTGCTCCAAGGTCACAAACTTAGCATGTTCATAAACTTAACGTTGGGGTAAATGTTGTGTAACTTCTGTTTCTTTACAGGGAACGCTTTGATATTTCATACATGCATTCATCTGATGATCCTCTATTGTGCTACAGCAAATCAATGACCCCCCCCCCCCTTTTCCCCAAGATCAACATCATAAACTTAACGTTGGAGTAAATGTCTTTTTATAACTTCTGTTTCTTTACAGGGAACACCTTGATATTTCATACGTGCATTCCTCAGATGACCCTCTATCATGCTGTAGCAAATCCACAACCCACCACCCAAACCTTACCCCAAGGTCAAGGTCACAAACTTAGCATGTTCATAAACTTAACGTTGGGGTAAATGTTGTTTAACTTCTGTTTCTTTACAGGGAACGCTTTGATATTTCATACCTGCATTCATGACCATGACCCACCCCCCATCCCTTTCCCCAAGGTCACACAAACAAAACGTATAACAATACTGTGTGTTCTAAAATTTGATAATGGAGCCCCAGTTACATTGTTATCGAGTAATATTGACTTAATAAATTAATGCATACATTTCCCATTGCGTGCTTCACGTACGTTCATGTGATACAAATACGATTCGAGTGCATGTACTCACTAGTTTCCTTTATACGCCCGTTTGAAAAATAAATGGGACGTATTATGTATTGACATTGGGCGGTCGGGCGGGCAGAGATTGTCCACGCAATAACTAGAGTTCTACTTGACGGATAGTAACCAAATTCGGTATACATGTTTGTTTATCACGGCAAGACGAAGAAGACTTTTGATTTTCAGAAATGTCTGATTACTTATCTGTCCTAGGCGGCAATTTCTAATTATCACACTCTATCCTTGTCCGTGTAATAACTCGAGTTCAACTTGGCTGATCGTAACCAAACACGGTATACATGTTTTTCACGACAAGACGAAGAAGGGTATTGTTTTTAAAAATGGACGATGACATATCTTTACTTGGCATACGTATGTACATGTGTGCGTTCCTAATACCTTTTATTTTTCAATAACGTATAAACCGCTTCACAGATTTGGATAATATTTGGCCACAGTGGGGCGGATATGTGAATTGGGTGTGCACTTTTGGAAACAAACATGAAAATTTGCATATGGGGGGGGGGGGGGGGGGTTGAGTTGAGTATGCGGGAACCACTACGTCATTCCAACAGTTCCCGCTCAAAATTTGGAAAAATCAAAATGGCCGCCATAAAATATTTTTTTGTCAATAACTTTGGTCTTTAGAAGTGCTCCAACTTTCATGATCGTGGTGTCTTAGCCAATGCGTTTTGAGTCTAGGAATCTAATAAAATACATCACAAACATCTCACTGCACATTTCGATGTTGAAATTGAAAATTACTGATCATAACACATGATTTTCGCCTCAAACGTAACTGATGCACATTTTCCTTTATGTTCCATATGAACAGATATATTAAATTTGACCAGTAGTCACATTAATTCCATAAATGTTACCGATGTGTGTACCAGTAGTAAATAGAAGATTCATATGAAAATCAGCTAGAAGCTAGACGTCACGTCACAGTCAATAAACTTGTATACACAGTGCAATATACACTTTTAACGATACATACTATTTGTGTTTTTCAGATACTGGTGATGGTGAATGTTTTCTGATGGATATAGTAACAATGATAGTAGTTGTAGTAGATATGTTGTCCTTGTCTGTTCACATAAACTTGTAACCATGTCAAAAAAAAAAAAACTCGCTCCTAAGGCTTGCCCAGCATCAGCTAAACCAACTGCTTGGGACATATGTTCGTTGTGCCACGAACATGGTAGAACATTTATAAACCCAACACCAATACGCTATTATACATTGGCAAGCAATCTGAACATTCTACATGCACTGAAAAGAGTCTCGTTGAACATTATGTTTGTTTTTGTTTGTTTGCTGGGGCTTAACGGCCTATCAACAGCTAAGGTCAGTTAAGGCCGGGTCATGGGTTTAGTACTAAATTCCATATATTACTATTGTACAAATGGGGGGAGGGGGGGGAGAATTCCAAAATCAGAAACGAATATTTACAATAAACAAATATATATTCAGCCTTGAAATGAGAATAATCCTGATCTGATGCCAAGTCCTTGCCACACCAGAATCACATGGACCCCTCCCAAAAGCAGTAGGATCAGTAATACTCTTACAACATTTATAATGGGCAAGAACCCAACTTCAACTCCCAGGTAACAAAAGAGCCAAAGATAAACATGTACCTGAGGGCCTAACCAGGCAAATCGTGATTCCTGAAGGAGGAACCCCTACCGTTAATTTACGCCGTCGCGTTCACCAAACCAACCAGCCACTCCGTTGTATTGTCTCTCGAATAGACGATGGTAATGGCATAGAAGATACACTAGTCAATCATAATGACAAGTGACACAAAGCTTGTTATGTGATGTGTAACAATACAAAGGTTGAGCGGGCCAACCAATTGCAAGAGCAAGCTCACATACATCCATATGTCAATGGGCACATCAAATTATAGTTGCAGCCCTTTTCATTCGTCTTAACCGATCGAGTTCATTCCAACACACATGATGAAGAACAGCGGCACTTTGAAGAGTGGTGTAAGCACATGCAGTCTGAACATCCCCAGTTTGATTACTGGCTCAAAGTTATGGAACTGGAACTCCTCTCCATACTGTAACAGTTTCTCAGGTCACAGCTTGAGAGACACTTTGATCTCTAAATGAAATCACTTGGAAAGATCATCCCATGGATGTTCACTCTTGACCACTATCATCGCTGGACGACAGTTCATGTGAGAGATCTCCTGGCCCTGCGAACTACCTGTCCAGCAATACATGCACAGTTCCTGAGTGGTAACTTTGTTACACAGAAATCCAAGTTTTCAGCACTGGCCCATGATCAAGTCCATGAACAGCTTAATGCAAGGATAAGGGTGATGGTTGTGTAATACTAATCACCGAAAACGAGGCAGCATTGAAGGGCTGGATGATAGCTGGCCCAGTAGCAGCTACACTGCTGAAATAGTATGATCACAAGCATAACATGAACATACCTGATGTAGAGTGGGACCATGAACAAATCCCCAGCTTGCAGAATGCCTTCTTGTCTTATGTCCATGGTGTGGTTGATGCAATGGAAGAACTTGGCAACCCATGTATGGACACCGTATAGACCTCTACACTCTGATACCAACGTAGTAATGCCTGAGATAGTGGTGCAGATAGTACGAACTACAGAAAACACTGGGAAAACACAGTACCAGAGATTCGTAGAAGAGCGTGTAAATGACAAGTCAACAGTATTCCATGACGCCAAACCGAGGAATAATCTGTCATTGTTCAATGTCAGTAATACGAAGACAAAGTTCACATCAAAGGTGTCCACCTTGCAGAATGATATTTGCCTCTTCTCAATGATGTATATATCATGCTAAGCTAGAAGCAGTGACATGGATGCCTTTTTCAAGCATGAAAACCATGAATGTCCTCCATAGCTGGCGTCAAATAATACCATGCACCTAACTTCTAAATCTGACGTGATGGAGTGCATTGAATCATTGTCACAGGACGATATTCCAAGCGTTTATATTATAATTGTTGATGATGCAGAACTCGTGCACATACTGGATCACAGGAAAGCCTGAGTTGCTATCAAGACATTTCAGGATTACGCACAGCTGGCATCTATGCTGCGATATGTTGTCCGGGTAGATGTGGTTTGGTATGACTACGGAGAGGACAGTCTCAATGGACGAACACGTACTGGTCGTGGTACTGGGCTTTAACTTCGAGTAGCCAACAACACAACAATCCCAGTTAACTGGAAAGACTTCCTTCATGTTGATGAGAACAAGAAAGGTCTGTTTCGTCTGTTCCGTCTCCTTGTCAATGCAATACAGGAATCCCAGCCCACAGAAGAAAAGCAGATCATATCCACATATGGCCAAAATGCTGTTTCATCTCACATGTCAGATCTTTCTGGTGTGTTCTGTACTGGGGAGAAGCTGATACCAGACTCGTGTTTCATGCTTCACATTCAGTCCATCATGGATTGTCCAAGGCGATGATACATGCACTGACGTGGTGGTTCTCGCCATTGCTGTTGCAAGCACCTTACATGACTGTGAACTATGGGTGGCGTATCCAATGTCACCTGATTTCTGCAGCATTAGGCCCCGACGCAGCATGGGGTATATTGCTAATGCATGCAATATCAGGATGTGACACGTTTTCTGCATGTTATGGCCTATGAAAGAAAACAGTCTGGGATGTTTGGCACGGTGCCTCATCTGGTACCCGTCTTTGACCGCTTATCACGTGCTCCAAATCAAGTTCCAAGTGACGATATGCATGAAATCGAGAGGCACCAGAGCTCACCACCTTCATGTGAACGATGCTCGTAAGCAGCTCTTTGCGTTTGGAAATCGGAAGATTGATAACATCCCTTCAACATCGGCTGCACTGGAACAACATGTCAAGACAGCAGTATATCAGGCTGGACATATATGGGGTCTCATGTGATCCTCAGATTCCTGCACCTTCTTCATGGGGTTGGGAGAAAGTGTGTGACGATTCACCATGGACACAATACTGGACTACTCTACCAGAAGCAGCAAGGGGTGCCAGGAACTGCTTAGGTGTGGATATAAACAGGCATGTTCCGGGAGTTGCAAATGCATGAAGGCTGGTCTGCGCTGCACGCAGTTGTGCTTCTGTTCGGATCATGTAACAAGGAACCAGACTGAACAAGACTTAATATGATTTCAATGTGTTAACTGTAATATCTGGTTATTTAGGGTCACAATGCTTTTGTTGTTATTCTGTAATGTGGTCAATGAAACTTGTTGCTGTTTTAGGAAGAGCGAAAACATAAATACATAGGTTAATGCGAAAAATGCATGTGTTTATGGTCTCTTTTATTCAATTATACCATGAATATGTTTACTAAAGTGTTAGTGGTTTATCTTATTAGATTCCTAGACCCCAAAAAACATAGGACAATACATCAATATCAGGAACTTTGGAGCACTGAGACCAACGTTATAGACACACATTTATTTTACGGCGGCCATTTTGAATTTTCTAATTTTGAGCGGGAACCGTTGGAATGACGTCGTGGTTTCCGCAATTTTTGGAATCAGCAAACTCAAAACCCCCCTTGTGCAAAGTTTAATGCTCGTTTCCAAAAGTGCACACCTCAAGCCGAAAAAGTCACCTATCTACCCCACAGTGTGTCTAGGGATGGTGCTTTGTTTTGCATACGATCCACGTCCGACCGTCACTGAGGACTTATGCTCACCTTGTTTGTAAGGCAAACATGTTAAAGTTGTTTTTACTATTATCAAGGCTGCCAGCGAGGGGATTAGCTTCTGTCATTGTTAATGTTCACACTCTCTATCCTTGTCCACGCAATAACTCAGATTCTACCTGACCGATAGTAACCAAATTCAGTGTATACATGTGTATCATGACAGGAGGCAGAGGCCTATTGCTTTTCAAAAAAACTCCAATGACATATATCCCTTGGCGGCCTATTGTATACGACCGTTTAAAAAAACGGTACGTATTATGTTTTAACCTTTCAAGCAATCGATCTGAAACTATACACTCGTCTTTTACACAATATTGAAGATGTGCACCTTAGTGTTTTTATGCCGAAAATAATATTTGTTAACAAAAATATCACCTGTTTAACTTGGCCATTTTTCTACATTTGTGTATGCAATTCTATATAGGATACATAGTTTGTGTACACTACTCCTCTAAAACCTTTATGTCAATCGATCTGAAACTTAACACACGTCTTCTTCACGTATTGAACATGTTGAAGATGTGCACCTCAAGTGGTGTTTTTATGCCATGTTTTAAACAAAAATATAGACTGTTTAACCTTTCTACATTGTCTTACATTTTTGTATGCAATTATATATAATTTCTACTGTACACATCTCTACCTAAATTAGTAGTTTTACTTTTCTACATTTTCCTACATTTGTGTATGCAATTCTATATAATTTATACTGTACACATCTCTACCTCAATTAGTATACCAGTTTATTACAACAAGAGGGAGAAATAAATTAAATGCTATAGATTTTCAAATTCACATTAAGGTTTCTTGCCTTGGTGACAGCTTCACAGTTCTGCATCTTTGCTGTCTGGCCCATCTTCGACGGGCGTATTTTGTGACGTACGGCACTCGTGTTAATTTTCGCACTCTGTATCATTGTTCACGCAATAACTCAAGTTCTACTTGACTGATCGTAATCAAATTCGGTATACATGTTTATCACGACAAGACGAAGAAGCCTATTGTTTTCAGTGAATTATTTCCCTCTGTCGACTGGCCTTGCCTCGACGGGCGTTTTTTTATGACCTTCGGCACTCTTGCTAGCAAATACGTAACCACAAAAGTGTGTCATGGATTCAGAATATGCCTGAACGTTGTTTGAATGTATTTATGGCCAACATTGGTCACATACATGCTACCTAGTGATGATAATGCCAGTTTCGCAGTTTTAACACACCTACTACACTACTAGTACGGTTCAGTACGAAAACTCGTACTGCCGTTTCACTAAATTTAGTACGACTGAAATGTTCGTCAATGCAAATTTGTAATCTGTAAATTTCACATTAACAATGTGTTCTTGTAAACAATTATTGGATTTACATATATCAATTGAAATTTACAGACTATTCTAAAGCTGCACTTACCAATTTTTTAGGCGTATTAAGTTTAGTGAAACGGCCCCTGGCCCTTTGCCTTGCCACTTTATCTGAATCAACATAAATCTGATACGATACTTTGACGTTGTTTGTCAACAAAGCGGTTCTAAAATAAACAACATGTACATGTAAGTGAGGTAAAGTGAAATATATAATAATGCAATAGTGTGCAATAATTAGCACACTAGTTGGAATATCTCATTTAAAAATACCGAGAGGAAATTGTGAAAATATAGAACGGGTCCTTAATAAAAAGTGTGAAGGTGTTCAAATCCAAACATATGTACATAATAAAAGACAGAAAAAAGAGATTGCATTAAATACAAAAAAATATTCACACCTATGCGGAGTTGAACTCGTAATTTAGTTGCTAACAACATGTGTGCACACTACCACCAGGCCACGAAGGCATTTGCGATTATTTACTTATTTAAAAGCTAGTTGATTAGTTGTGTGTGGTAATTCACTGGCAATAACAATAACGATAACTAGCCTAGTGTACCTGTTGTTTGGAATTCGAAATTAATTGTTCCACCAAAGTCTTGTTATCGAAAGCTGCCTATAACTCCAATGCAATGTGTTTCTCTTTGGTGACTGCACTATTAATCAGCATAGCAAATGAATATCTTTATCTTGGTATGGTGCTTACAGACCACTTGGACTTCCATGTTACCGCTAAAATAGTAGCTGGGCCTGCTCATTGCAAAATGTAAAATGTTTAGTGGCTTTCACTACTCGAGACGTCTCTTGTATAAACGCCATACACAATATATAGAGCATGTCGTTTCTTCATGTGCATAGGGCGTTATACACTAAATGTCGCAATAAATGGTGATATGGCTTCGAAGCGTTAATCGCTAGGCAATGGAAACGAGCTTTTAAATATTGGAATATATATGTGTAGATGGATTACGCCCGTTTAAATAGCAAAGTCTTTCGCTGGTATTTTGACTGCAATTTTTTTTAAAAAAATAGCATAATCGATTTTTTGTTCAAAGTTCAAAGCTTGGCATTCACAAGTTTGTAAATTAAAATGAATCATTGCATACTGTTGTTAAGTGCAGAATATATTAAGCACATCCTGTGTCAATACATGATGGAATGAGCAACTGCTGTCCAATGGCTCAGGAACAGGAAACAGCAAATTGAGAACATATATACAGGCTGTTCAAAAATGCATATAGTACAGAAGCCGTGGTTACCACAACAACAACAATGTCTGAAAGTGAAAGCGCGCCCACTCCACAGTAAATATTAGTTGATATTTTCCTTAATATGCAACGGATATTTTATGAAATATGGCGCAGCAATCGCGTCTTCGTGACCTGCATTTGGTGGTCTCGGGACCTCGGCACACATTTATGTCGTTTTTGCGAAGAATCGATTTCGGTGTCGGTATTGACAGTAAACACGAAATCGATTCTTCGCAAAAACGAGATATGTTTTAGCCAAAGTACGAGACCACCAAATGCAGCTTAACAATACGCGTTTGATGCGGCATATTTCATTAAAATCCGTTACACAATAAGGACTACATACGTAGAATAGGAGGCGCTGCTGGACGTTCCAGTAATTGTTGTTGTAACCACGTGCTCATGCACATTGGAAGCATATCTTCTGAAAAGCTACCTCTTTCTCATAAGAGCGCATTTGCAAAATTCCGTTTTACTGGGGACGCAAAAGACGATTTGTTGGATCATTTCATGTGTGTATGCTGTCGGAGGTTGGCTCCCATATTTGATAAATATAACCATACATTTGCCGACATATTATAGGTGGCTAAACAGTTGTTCACCATGTAAAGCATGTAAGTTCATTAACATAATGATAGTAAAATGACTTAGAAACTAAGTATTTGGTATGTTTTTCATTTTAGCGCGCCTTCCGAATGAAGGAGTGCTTATAACTGTCATACCCCCGGCGTCGTAGTCAGCGTCCGTTCGTCTTCACAGATTCTAAAACTTAATGTTGGGGGAAAATTTGCTGTAATTTATGTTTCCTTTCACCAAACGTTTTAATTGATATTTCACACAACCTTTCTCTAAAGAGTCTCTATTATGCTGTCATACCCCAAGGTCCAGGTCACAATATTTGTGCGTTCATAACTTTAACGTTGAGGAAAACTTCTGTTTCCCTTCACACCACTTCTTGATAATTCACACATGTCTCTCTCAATATTCTCTATCACGTTGTGACAAATCCACGACAGTCAACTCCCCACCCCGCTATAACTACAATTAGGTCAATGTCACAATCTTAGTGTGTTCAGAAAGTTAAAGTTGATGAAAATTTGTCATAATTTCTGTTTCCTTATACCAGATGCCTTAAATTCATATTTCACACACGCCGTTCTCTAATGATTCTCCATCATCGTGATCATACTGTGACAAATCTTACGACCGTCATATCCCGCTAACCCTTGGTCAACATGGTCAATGTCACAACTTAGTGTATTCATAAACTTAACGTTCAGGGAAATTTGTTATAGGCCCAATTATACCCACTACCCACTTTCACGTTTATTGTCAGAAGTAAAACATTTTAACAGTAATACTAATAGGTACGGATTTGAAACATAAATTTGATTTGCCTTCCTTATGGTGTGTAGCTGCGCAAAGTGTATTTCGATTTTTGATTCGACCCCGCCCCCTGCTGGTAAGAAGTAAACATTTGAAACTTGGTGTATGCCTTCTTATGGTGTGTAGATGCGCAAAGTGAAACAACCCAAGGCGAACATGCAACTGGGGCGAAACGACCCGACACCGGGTTAGCGTTGAATCCGGGAAATGCAGTGAAAAGAAGGTTGCCTCCCCTGACCATTGACTTCGCCATTTTCACCAGTGAAATCCAATTTATGAGCAAAGCATTTGTAAATCTATGGTATTCGTATACGCTCTTAGGTGAACTGTTCTTTGGAATTTCTGTGTAATTCGACGAGGTGACGATGCTGGCGCCACGATGCTCGTGTAATTAATCGGCAAATGACGTGTATTCACTGGTAATGACGAGTTGACTCGTCCCTAGGCTAGGCTAGCCTACTGAGTATCCAACTCGCCCGCTATATTTTTGATATTAAAGTCAGTTCGTCCAACCCGGTCTCACTAAAAAGTGACAAGAACAATATTAGCGACAAGAAGTGACAAGAAGCGTCAAGAAGATAAAAAAGGCAATAAAAGTCAAATTAATCACTATTTAATATCATATAATGTAATATAGTAATGTAATGAACCTAACAGAATGATATTTATTGAAAAAATGCAATAATTCAATGATATATAGCAAATCGTATCAACGACAGATTTCCTGCCCGAGCGTCAACAAACTGAGCGAAGACCACATGTGGACAACATTTATAAGACGATAATTACTATTCAAAATACAAGCAATAGTAGTAAAATCTTACCTTTGGTCACCAATATTTGTTCTTATATAATAACAAATTTAATATCCATCACATTAATACACTATTTAACTACTGTAAGGCTCATCAATATACATGTAGTATTGGCAAGCATAAACCGTGTAGACTTTGCTATTCGCAATTGCAAAATCCAGAAATATCCATCACGAACTAAATATTAGTCCATACTTTTTCGGAATAAAATAATATGTAACATTTTTTACGTATCGAATAACACAAATATGACGTTCAGTACTGATATTGATTGTTAGCGTGCAAGCTAGATTGAGTAATTGTGTGCACGTGCTAGATAATTCAGTTTGGTCACTCATATTGTCACTCATATTGAGTAATTAAGGACGCGTGTGCAGGTAAGCGGCTTTGGCGTTGACACCCATGCTAAGTTAATTGCTTCTTATAGTGATTTTACAAAGCTGTGTGGATTGATTATTATAGTTATTTACCAAAGCTGATAAGCTTGCGTTTATCGACTAGGCTGTATAAATAGACGACGAAAACGTTATTCATTGCATTTGTGTTACTATATAGTCTCACCAGTGCTCTAAATCATTGATCTCTGATCAGCGAATTTATTTGTGATATTGTGCAAATATATTTATACGGATTTATTTGTGTCATATAACGCTCTCATACGGAAAATCTTACAGTGAAGGTGTAATATTGATTAAAACAAATAAATCATTAAACTATTCTGATAACTATATAAATTAGTAAGAATAAACATCAAATTATGGCTTATCTGTGTGGTAACTGTAACAAAAACTGCAAAATTCAATGTATAGCTTGCGAGAAATGTGAAAGATGGTTTCATTTTAAATGTCAAACTCTTACAAAACAGCAATTTACATCTCTTACTAAAAGTTCGTGTGATTTCTTATGTTTGGATTGTAATAAAACGACTGATGGAAATTATGACTTTAATTTATCATTGTTAAGGTTAAGCAAATTTGGAGATAGCGGAAATTTATTGGAAGGTGCTCAAATCGAGGAAATTTTCTTAAGGCTGGAATCCAATAACTCTACTAAACTAAATGATACAGTAAATGCAGCATGTGGACTAACACGTCATGAACCTTCATATATAATTCTTAATAGTTTAGCTATTTCTGTGCCTGGTTTTACCCCTGTTAGTGTTTCCTGTGATGGTAATTGTCTGTTCCATGCCCTGTCTGTTGGTCTTGTCGGTCATGAAGGTCTTTCTTTGGAGATTAGGGTTAGGACTTGCTTGGAACTTGTGATTAGGAGGCATTGCTACGAAAATGACCCTTTAAACCAACGTTTCCCACTCGTTTGCCCCACTTACTCACATTTCAGCTGTTTTCAGGGTTCATGTTTGAGGGCGACATGGGCAAAGTGGTCGCTTTTTTTCTGGCCAAGTCGCCTTATTTTTCCTGTAGGGGGAAGTCAAGTCGCCCTGGAATTTTCTGATATTTTTTTTGGCTAATCCCACCAAATAGGCGTGTAAAATTGGATCGCATCGATTGTTTGATGACCCCTGGTGTGTACACATAGAGTTTACAGTTACGCGATAACCGTAAGAGAAATGTTCAGTGAAATTATGATTTTTATCACTTCTCCCTAATTTTGCCTCACTTCTCCCTATTTTGTCAGGAGGGAGAAGTCACTTCTCCCTAAATTTTTGGCCTAGCTTGAACCCTGGTTTTGGATCTTGACATTTCGGCCGCTGAAATAGGCATTAATAGCATTGTAATTGGAACCGACGAAGAAAAAGCTCTTGTTAAAGCTCTAAAATCAGGATTCCCAGATTCTAAAGTAACACTCTGTACAAGACATTTAGAAGAAAACTTAAAAAGACATCTAAAAAATAAAGTAGGAGTAAATCAAAAACAAACATCAGAAATAACAGAAGCAATATTTGGCGCAAATGGGTTAGTCACCGCTGAAACTACTGTAGATTTTGCATCATTGGCTAATGAAATAGAAAACAAATATGAAAATGTCGCCGGTAATTATCTTTCGGACAAAATGATTCCAACAATAAAAGATTATGTACATGACGTTAGGAGTACACATGACATCCCTTTAAATTGGAAAAACAATAACTGCGAATCAATGAATCACATTTTAAAATTAAATCAAAACTGGAAACCTAATAAACTGCCAGACTTAGTAGACAAAATTCACAAGGAAGTTAAATTTCAAGAAGCAATGGTTAGAGGTTCGTTATACGGTCATGGCGATTACGAATATTCAGATCATAAACATCCACTAAAATCAACTAAAGCTAATTGGGATAATAAAAATGCAGACGAAAAACAAAGATTATATGAAAGATTCATCACATACAAAGCAAAACCAATCGCTAAATTCATAACATCATCAGACGGCAAATTAGTAATACCAAGTACAAACACTACAGCTAAGAAACCCGGTCAAAAAGAGTTAAAAACAGTAAAACATCGTATGGAACTTGTTGTCGCTTATTCTGTATCCTGGAACTTGTTGACGCTTATTCTGTACACATATTGCATGTAGCTTGTTGTCGCTTATTCTGTTGACGCTTATTCTTTACACATATTGCATGGAGCTTTGTTGTCGCTTTTTCTTTACACATAAACATATCTTATGGAACTTGTTGTCGCTTATTCTGTACACGTGTATCCTGGAACTTGTTGACGCTTATTCTGCACACATATCACATGGAACTTGTTGACGCTTATTCTGTTGATGCTTATTCTGTACACGTGTATCCTGGAACTTGTTGACGCTTATTCTGCACACATATCGCATGGAACTTGTTGACGCTTATTCTGTTGACACTTATTCTGTACACGTGTATCCTGGAACTTGTTGACGCTTATTCTGCACACATATCGCATGGAACTTGTTGACGCTTATTCTGTTGACGCTTATTCTGTACACATATTGCATGGGCTTGTTGTCGCTTTCAATCGAGTTTCTGATACATTAGCTATTTAACACAATATTTATATTACAATTGTTATCTTTATTATTGTATAATTTGTTATAAAATACATAAAATAATGTTCTTGTCACTTCTTGACGCTTGTTGACGCTTCTTGTCACTTCTTGACACTTCTTGTCGCTTTTTAGTGAGACCCCGTCCAACCTTATTATAAGTCCCCAAGAAAAAAATTATAATTGCAAGCCATAGTAATACAGAATGTATATATATGAACATGGCTTCTAACTTTGGTCGGAGACAACCTCGTAACATAACAAAATAAGGGTGTCAGAGGTTCCGTCAACTGGAGGTTTCGTCAACTGAGAGGTTTCGTCAACTATGCGTCCGGTTCGTCAATTAGGCAATTTAGAGTAAAACTCGATAATGACCGGCACGTGCCATACAATTGATAAGATAATTGATGGTCATTAAAGTGGATATTAATGACAGATATGTGTTGATATTTGTTGTATATGGACATTTAATGGCATATATTTCAATAACATTTTAAAGTATCTTGGTGTATATTTTGTGTATTTGTATATTTGTATAATCACCCGCTTCTGCAGCATTTGTAAGCCATCAACAGATACACAATATGTTGAATAGAAGACATACGTTAGCGGCATGTTGTGGTAACCTCGGCGACCAACGGGTGAACGTGGAGTTGTAAATAAAAAACTATATTTTATTTATGGAAAATCATACTATTTACGATCATGAAATACAGTTACACTATATATTAATAATATAATGTAAAACATACCAGTATCACATTTCCTATGTTGCCACCGACTGCAGCCGTCGCAGCATATAGCATGCATACGGGCATTAACCACACCAGAACACAAGACGCAGTACGACTTATCATCCATGATGAATTGTAGTGAGGAAGTTACAAATTGCCCACCCATTTATATGTTTCAGCGCTTGTGCAGTTGACATGGATCAGGCAAAAAGCTTGAGTGAATCATAAATAATCATCACGAATTAACTAATTGAATCATGATGAATCATCACGAATTAACTGATCGGTCATTTGACGGTAATAATTACTAAACGATCAAAGATCAACTACTTGGTGAAAATGCGAAATTCAATTAGCAGAGGTGTGATCAATACCATTCAACTATAATCGCCTAATTGACGAACCGGTAACCAGTTGACGGAACCACTCGACTTTTCACTCTATTTTGCCTAATTGACGAAACCTCCAGTTGACGGAACCTCCTGAATTCACAAAATAACATGTTTAAAATTGTAAATTATTTTGTATTTATTACACTCTTTCAAATTATTTGCACGGGTTTCGCTGTGAGAGAAAACCCGTAATCAACTCCTTAGAAATAATACATCGTGAAGAGAACACCCGTAATTGCACACCTGTTTTCTTGGAAACCACGAGCTACCATACAAAATGTTTAATTTTTTATTACAGTCAAAATAGTTATTTGAAAATTTGGAAAGGTTCTCGACTAATCTAGAATGTTAATGTGATTGAACACATTCCAAACATGCACTCAAATATATCTGGCTCATAGAAACAGCTGAGTAATTTGGATTTCAAAAAGTTTACGTGACGTCACATTTGACGTCACACTACGTAACGTCAAAACGCGGGAAAACACGTCATTGTATAACTATTCATGCGCACATCACAATTCATTGATTATAATCTCAAAAATAGACTAAATGTGCATATATATCCGCCGTGGAAGTGTAATAAATAGGATATTCCATCGTACATGTTTGAATAGCGGAAATAATACACTCGTGACCGTCGGCGTCCGTGCAAGCAACTCGTTCGCTACGCTCACTCATCGCTTACGCGGAAGCCGACGCACACTCGTGTATTATTTCCCGCAATTCAAAATGTACGATGGAATATCCTCTATGTATTTCTGCAGGATAATGATAATTCTGAGAGATTGTGTCCGACCTAGGAAAAGCAGCTGTAATTCGATATGTTCTGAGGGATGACTGAGGTTTCGCTACCCTACACATTTGTGGCTAGAGGTTTCGCGACTCTACAGGTAGAGGTTTCGCTACCCTGACGTCCTGAGTTAATTAGAACTACGTTATAACTGGATCTCACAAGAATGTGCCTATGTGCCTACATTCTTTGGACGCAGGTTATAAATAGCACTAATTTAATAAATAAATGTAATATTAATAGGATATTGAAACGAGTAACATGTGGCTATGACCGGAGAAATGGGACTTACAGGCTGTGTTGCAGCCACATATATCTTCCCGAGATCATAGAAAGAATTTGTTCATGTAGTATATCATTGTATATGTGGTGTTGCAGAGCCACCACATGCCATCTCGTACATGTAAACATGTAGACTGTATACTAGTACGACACAAATACTTTGAATAAATATACCACAAACAATTCACTATTTTGTATTGATAAGTTATTTATTGAAACAATTCGACTAGTGTTGTACCGACTCTATATATATACATATATATGACCTTGGTTCGGGACGTAGAATCCCATTCAGTTGTTTAATTTTCACATCAAACAGTCTGAATTAAGAAAAAACATTACTGGAACATATTTTTTGTATATAAATGTAATTTCAGTGCTGACAATATTGTGCTCGTACATCCATGCTGAACGGCCATAAAACACAACCCAATCAATCAATCGGTATATTACGATAGTCAATTAGTGTTACACATTCAAAAATATGTGTCCATGCCAAAAATAAATGAAGCGCACATAGTCTAAATCTATGCCAGTCAATTAGCAGATAAGCACAGTTCTCAGAAGTTAATTGCCATTATCACAAGTGCCACAATTGGTGTCAATCAGGTCACTTGGTAATTTTGTGTCAATCAATATTTTCAAACGTAATTAACGATCGCGGATCAGTTGTACACATAATGTAACATAATCTGCAACAATGCATAGAAACAATGATGTATTTAATGCTTAAATATATTAATACTTTCTCTGTATAATCCTTAGATCTCTTTCTGGAATTAATAGACACCCCGTAATATAAGTAATGTTTTCACATGTGCATTTATGAATATGTTACATTCAGTATATCCTAAAATATCAGACTCAGTTAGCTTAAATATGCATTTGATGGTATAATGCTGGCTGTAATGCAACTGTGAATACATTATTGAATGTGTATTTATTACACAAAGACAGGTTCTACATTAGTGAAGCATTAAATACATCATTGTCTCCATGCATTACGTGGCAAATATGGTAAATGTACAAATAAAATAACAGGGAACATCTTCATAGTCATTACTTATGGAGAATAAGTCACATTCACCTTACGTTTCGAATGTACACCTTGTGAAAGTTAAATGTTGCAGTTTATATGCATTTATAAGCTGCATCATGGCACTTAACAACTACATTTTAGCGATTTTAATGTGCTATTCATTTCATCTTGCGGATCTGTGTTGTCATTATAATTGTGTGATATTGTAAATAGTCCATAGTGTCTCATAAGCCAAATATGGCTGGGTGTCATTTTATGTGTTGATATTGTATCATGTTATTTTAAATGCATAAATGACATGTGACACTTTAATAAAATACATACATACATACTATCGGATTCGTGACAATATGTTGATTTACCTGGATTAACAGTTTATCTGGACCCGCAAACCAGACAACTTGTTAATTGGTGTGATTAACTTGGGGTAGCAAAACCTCTAGCCGCGAAAACGTATGAGGTGCGAAAGTGTATGAGGTGCGAACGCGCATGTCGCGAAACTTCCGTAAATCATTCTAACTACCGTATGCTATTTTAGCAAGATAACAATAATACTAAATGAACATTGAACTTTCCGCCAAAATATTCACATTACTAATGTCGTTAATAAAATCGCGGAATTTGTTATGATACGAGGTCGTGTCCGACCAAAGTTAGAAGTCTTGTTCATATATATATACCGGTACTTAAGGCCAAAAGAAACTTTACAGTATATAAATTGTTCGATATTTGGTGAACAAGTATGTTTAAAAATCTGATGTAAAATGTTTTTTAATGCTGAATCTAATCTGCAACTACTGCACTAAAACAGTAGATGCATGTGTTTAAAGAGATTGTGTAAACAATGAAAATACAACAACACCCTTCATTTCAAAAACTGCAGTAGAGAGAACACAATTTGGAAACTTTCCTTGTCAATATTGATTATCCAAAGCATAAAATGGATCTCCTACAGTGATCACAACGATGAATTTGACCGTATTCAGTACCTAATGTGCCCACCTTGTGTGATCACTGTAGACGATCCGTTTTATGCTCAGGATATCAATATTGACTAGGAAATTGTGTTCTCTTTACTGCAGTTTTTGAAATGAAGGGTTGTGTTGTCTTTTCATTGTTTACAGATTATAATAATGCCAATCAATACTTGGGGTAATGGTGAATGAATGTTTATTTTGCCAGAAAATGTCTCAGATGATGTCTCATTGTGTGCCTACTGAGTGGGCATGTACCTTTAAGGTATATATATAGTCATGCCGATGAAAGCCAAAACACGCCGAATGCCTGTGAACATATGAGCTAACTTGTCAGTTCAATCCAGTGGTAAACATTTCTTTAAATGTTTCTTGCCTTCAAAATAAGATGGTTGTTCTAAAGATTAAAATTCGCGTTAGCGCGTTTAGCAACACAGGAGTTGGCCATCTTGACTTATGGTTGGTGTTTTCGTGGTATGTTCCAAAAATGTCAATAAATCTGCTAATTCGTCCAGAGTTTTCATTGACTGTTGATCATCTCGCAGATGAATGAGGCACAGTGAAGGAAAACTTGAAACTTTTCTATTGTTTATGATTTTAACAATATTAATGAGCAGATTAATGGCGGACGCAGAAAATCGCGGTAGGTTTGTGAACAAAATTACCTAAATGACAAAAATTACCAGTATTTAGTATCACTGAATTTGGTGGCATTTTTAAAGGACTAAATGTAAGTCAAATCATGCTTTATTTTAATCATCTCACGTAAAGCACATCGCGGCTGCACACATGTCTATAAATTACAAAACATATGAATACCCCGAAATCTCCGACTACCCAGAAAACTGGCGTCTCGACCATTAGGCGAAGAGTATTGGGGTTGAGATCGGAAAAAAATAAGCCAAAGCTGAATTTTTCAGAAATTGACAAAATTATCATTAGTAATAAAATATCAAAACTCCCCATGAATTCCATGGGAGCTAAATCCAGGAATCAAGATGGCGTCCAAAATGGCCGCCAAAATGACAAAAAATCATAACTAGTGCAAACTCCACTAAACCGATCAGGAAAACAATGTGTCGAAACATACTGAATATGACTAACGAATCATAATAATGCAAATTGTGCAATGTAATACAATCAAAATGGCGTCCAAGATGGCCGCCAACATTTCTTAGCTCTCTAAACTGAACAAACATGTGGAATATTTGGAACAACTATATTCAAATATAATATCGGGGTTATTAGGAGACATTCAAACTATACAATAAATTTAATACATACCGGTATTTATATATTATGTTATGTAAAATGTTATTCAAGATGGTCACCAAATTGCGAGAAATGTCGCAAAATGATGTAAGTTTGTATAATATATATAACATTTACCGTAATTACTATATTTGAATGTGTTATATGGGCCAGTTGGAGACATTTGAACTACGCAATACATTTAATGTAAACTTTATTTATTATATTGTGCAAAATGATATTCAAAATGGCCACCAAATTGTGAGAAATATCGCAAAATAACTTACATCTATATACGGCAAATCAGCACAGGGAAATGAAAAAAAACATATTTTTTGTTGTTATTTATGCTTCAAACATGTCTCAAATTGGCATACTTAGTTCACTGCAGCATTATCAAGCTGAGTTATGTTTGTAACTGCATAACTATTTGGAATAGCCAGCTAAATTTGCAAACTGAAATTGTCAGTACATTTTAAACAAATCACCAGTGGGATTATCATCACGAAGCACCACATTGACCTTATCGATCATAAGTACCTTTGATCTATATCGGTAGTTTACCCAAAAATGACGGTACCTAGAAAACGAATAATTGTAAATAATTCATTTTTAAATCGATGTGTTTATGGAAGATGGGCAGCATAATAGTAAACTTTTCATACGTGAGGTGATAGCAGCACATATATTATATTATCAGTTGGTAGTTCCATTCGGATAAAGATGATTGATCGATCGAGTTTGAAATATCCATTTATTTTACAATGCTGCACTCATTATGACTATCTTACTAAATCAACAATAATTTAACCTACATATACAAGCAAGATTCATATTCTAATGTGACATTCCACGTATTGACATCTGCAGGAACTGGTATAAAATATACATACCACCAACATATTATTCACATGCATAACATTCATTTAACGATATAAAATTATCGATATGTGTATCCCTTGTCCAGAATGAATATTTAATCGATTTTGATTCATACTGCTTATTTTTGCCATATACTATGTCGTATTACATGTATCGGATGAGACATGTTTCAACTCGTTCTGGTATGCATACATATGACTTATTACTTTATGGTACACCGACGAGAAAATAAAATAAATGTAATTATTATATAATATTAAACTCGTATTTTGGACCGATAGCATGCTAGATAGATATATTGGTTATTTGTGTCAAACGGGCTGTAAACAGCTATGGTCATTTTAGGCACCAACTTGGGTCAATCATGAATTTCATCTATAAAGAGGAATCCCAAACTCTGAACTGAATAGTTGCATCAAGAAACTATATATTCAGCCCTCAATTTAGAATATATGGATCTGGTTCCAGGTGCTCAATGCACAAGAGTTACTTAGTCCCAGCCCTTAAACGAAAGTCGGAGTACACTAATCTTACTACACCTACAATTGCGATAACCGGCTTCAACACTCGCATACAAGAATGCCGAATTATAACTGAGGGCCAAATCAGGGATATCACGATGACACACACCGCTATCATACCCGTCTCATGCTTCCAGCCAACCGCCGACAGGTTGTCAGTTAGTATCAACATGTTCCCGCGGACAGGAGACTCTTTTAAACGTTGGTTTTCAACATCAAACTTCAAGGCAATGAGACATGGACAGTGTGTCACATACATTTGTACTTCCATATATATGAACGTTCAGTCTTGTATGATTCTAAAAAGTGTGTACTGTGTACATGCACTTATATAATGTATGCATTGCCCTGCAATCCTTATGCATTACACATAATATATAAATAATGCACCATTGAAAACAATACATATCGCTGATAACCACTTGAGAAGGTCATGCTACCTAACCTTTGATTAGTAACGTCGGTTATGCATTATAATTTATCAAATGAATAAATATTAAAATATAAGATCTAAAAATATCATAATATAAGCTGATACATTGAAGGTAGGCATACATGCATACACATATAGGCTGGCAGGCAAAACAACACATTTTGTCCTCGCACATAATTATTTATTTCACATGAAATGTATATGTTATGTCTACAATGTACATGTACTTGTATATAAATGTAATTACGGTAAAAGGAAGATACTTTTGAAACATTATACACAGTTTGTTACTGATCAATATCTTATATCTTATACAAATTAGCAGGATTTTGTCAGTCATATTGGCCACATTGAATTAGATGGATCTTACATACTGTATTGCAATATGCTTTATTTGATATTTTAAGTGTATAGTTAATGTGAATTAATTCCAGAAGAAAGACAGAAGCTAAAGTAATTGTTTGTCTAGCCCATCGTAGAAAGCGAGACATAGTGATCATGATGACATATGTACGTCCGCCCGTGGGAGAGTCCGTCCAAAATGTACATCACTTATTTCTGTATCATACTTCCCTGTATATGTTGCTATACGTGACTATAGGTCCAAATTCCTTTCCAAACCTCAATTACTGCACTTTACACTTACCCTTTGACAGGTGCCCGGTGTCCGCGCATGCGCGGTAGGAAGCCTCCTCTTTATTTGGAAACTTCAAGAAGTGAGTATCTCTATTCTGAATTTCCAAGTTTTTGTGACTTCTAAGGCAGTCTAGGGTCGCGGATATTGTTGTTTAACGACAATATAGGCCTTTTAGATTGCTGGCTCAACCTTTCTGAACGTTTTGGTCGCGGAAATTGACGAAATTTGAACTTTTTCGCGTTTTTTTCGTGACGTGGCCACGCGAGTGACCGGTAGCCGTGGGGTACCAGTACTCGACGGTTTTTGGAAAATATTTTTAAATTTTTTTTTTGAAATTTATTCGCGTGGTACCTTGTGAGGGTTACTATGGGTAAGGGTGATTCTCCCAAGGCAGTGGCCGGCCAGAAAACTTTGGGCTGTGGCCACAAGGCGGGAACATGGGATTCGCACGAAATCATATGTTTCCGTTGTTGTCAAAAACAAAATGGCTGTTCACAAGATAAGCCATGCTATGTTGCGGCTCGTTGGGGGCCGAAAACATGGTCGCAAGCGCTATCAATTCGCTCTTATGCAGATAAGAGGAAGGTAGCCCTGGGCAGGATAACGAAACTTAATGTTTCGAAGTCCACGCCCAGTTCGCACAGTTCCACACGTTCGAAGGGTGACGGGGTCACGGTTCTGGATTTCTCGCAACCCACTGAACCGGCTCTGGGTTTATCGCAACCCACTGAGCTCCTTCGTACGCAGGGTACCCTACCGCAAAAACCGTACACGGCATCCGGCCAGCGGAATTTGCAACAGGGTGACTCGGCTCTGGGTTTCTCGCAACCCACTGAGCAGGTTCTGGGTTTCCCGCAACCCACTGAGCCACGTCAGGGTGTTCCACCGGACACCGGACACCGGACACCGGCCACCGGCCACCGGACACCGGACATTGGCCATCGGCCACCGGACACCGGACAATACCGGGAATGTCAAGGCTATCGATGCACATGGTGGCGACCACATCGATACCACTGGCTATGCCACGGGGGAATGTAGTAAGATTCCACCGGACACCGGACACCGGACACCGGCCACCGGACGCCGGACGCCGGACACCGGACGGGTTGGTAGCTCTAAGGCAAGGTCTAGGGCTACCAGGTCTCCGTCTAGTGGGGAGCGTTCTCGGACACGTTCGCCACATAGACATAGCAGACGCAGAGCGACCAGCAAGAGGTATAGATCTAGATCTAGTTCCTCTTCGGGTAGCTCGTCGAGCAGTCCGCTGGCGTATAGATCTAGTAAACACAGACATGAGTCTAGATCAAGCCAGTCGACGACGATCGCCGTAGGCGGCATGAGAGACATAGGTCTCGTTCCCATTCAGATGATGACAGAGCGTCGTCAAGGGAGCAGACCAAGGGCTTGTTGTCCTCCATCACCATGATGATGGAGGAATTTACTAAGCGAAGTATGCCTAACGTGCCCACGGTCAGCGACGTGTCACCAGATCAGGTGGATACGGTCGTACCGCAGGCGACGGCACAATGCGAGGATGCTTTTGAGCAATTGGAGCTACCATGGGGTAGTGAGCACTGTGAGGTGGCTACCTCTCTAGGGGAGGATAGTGCGCCTTCATATTCTGAGGCAATACAAGCGGTATACCAGTATCTGCCTCAGGAGGTTTGTCCGCCGCAGCCGGCGACGGTACCAAGGGCGAAATCTCTCTGGGAGGCAGACAAGGTTATGTCAACCAAAGAGATGCCCAGGCTCCCACAGTCACCCACAGTAGGGGCGCTGTTGGAGGACTTGGCCAGGGCTCAGGGGTCAGAATCCAAGAAACTTGGAACGCTGACACCCAAGAGTTTTTTGGCACAACAGGGGCTCAAGTTTTACACCGCACACACGGAAACTTGGCCCATCAAAACACCAGGCTTGGATGAGGACGCCCAAAAGATTGGGGTCTCTAAACCTGCCTATCCAAAGTCATCAGAGGTCCTGTTAGACTCCTTGGACGCAAGGGCGAGGTCTCTGGTGGCAATGGCCTCCCATACAGACTTGTTTCTTGGAGCGGCTAGGGCAGCTATTGAAGCAGGAGACTCCCGAGCGGTGGAGTCACTGCTACAATCATCCGCCAGAGCGGCGAAGCATGCTATGGCGACAGCGCTGACGATGTCGGCGGACATCGTACTGTCGAAGAGGGATGCGACTCTGGCAGTATCCTCTATCCTGCCAGGGCAGGGTAGGGATACGCTGAGGGCAGCACCACTCCAAGCAAAGACACTTTTTGGGGATAGGTGTGCCCAGGTGGCAACGGCTGACGCTGCCGAGAGGCAGAATCAGCAATTGGCTAGACTAGCGATGGCGGCACAAACCAGGGGGTTGCCGGCCAGGAGACAAACAGGTAGAAGGGGAGGTGTTAAAGCCTCGGCTTCACCTGCCAATCCCCACACTTCCGGTACTGGCGGGGGGGGGTTTCAAACAACCTGTAGCGCCTATTCCTCCACCCCAAACGGGTAGAGGTAGAGGAGGTGCACCTCGCGGTAGGAGCAGGGGGAGGGGTTTCTCCCGTGGGAAGCCTCGTGGGGCTTCATGCTAGGGATGCGCGGGGCGTGGGGCGTTCGGGGGAATGGTCCATTACAGACTCCTACCGGCCGGTAGGAGGGAGAATATCCGAATTCCTTCAGCAATGGAAGGACATTACGGATTCCAAATGGGCCATTCAGGTGGTGAGCAAGGGACACTTTATTCCCTTCCACACACAACCCCCCTTGAGATGGTTTCCGCGAAGTGGGAACCATACAAGAATTCGCTAAAAAGGCAAGCGCTAATGTCAGAAGTGCAAGCCTTGTTAGCGAAAAACGCCATCGTGGAAGTAGGAGATTGGCTATCTCCGGGCTTCTACAGCAGGCTTTTCGTTGTACCAAAACGAAACGGCAAGCTGCGCCCCGTATTAGATCTGTCAGCTCTGAATCTGTTCATTCAGACAGATCATTTCAAGATGGAAACGACCCGGTCGATACGACGCACTATACGGGTAAATGACTGGGCCGTATCCATCGACCTACAGGACGGTTATCTACATGTACCGATGTGCGCGGCATCTCGGAAGTTCCTACGATTTCTTTCGGAGGGCCGAGTATATCAGTTTCGTGTCCTACCCTTTGGGATATCCACGGCACCAAGGGTGTTCACGAAACTCATGGAGATAATCGGGGCAGAAGCCAGGCGGAGAGGTATTTCAATACTTCAATACCTGGACGACTGGCTCCTGCACGATCAGTCGAGGGACACCCTACTGCTCAATCTGAGGGTGTTCTGGGGGCTGATAACGATGTTGGGACTCATCCCCAACATAGAGAAGTCGGAACTGATTCCGACTCAGGACTTCTGCTATGTGGGAATGAACTTCCTGACCAGTCAGGGGATAGTGAGACTGCCGGCAGACAGAGTGGAAAGGACACTGAAATTGGTTTTCAACGTTCTGGACACAATATGTCTGACGGCAAGGGAATTTCTGTCACTGCTGGGGGTGCTGAATTCAGCAGCAGATCTTCTTTGTCTGGGTCGGCTACACTTACGACCCCTACAGGTTTTTCTGCTGTTTCACTGGAAACCGCACTATCAATCGTTATCTCGATACCGCTGTCAGTACAGTTCAAGCGTCATCTCAGACGATGGGCTCGACGGACGTGGTATCAGGAAGGGGTTCCCATGGCCACGCCGGATCCCGAGTTGGTGCTCACAACGGACGCGTCCAACTCGGGTTGGGGTGCACATCTGGAACCTCTGGGGCTGATGTTCTCGGGGATTTGGGCAGAGGAGTCGATCGGGCTCCACATCAATATGCTCGAGCTAAGAGCAGTATCGCGAGCTTTAGTGGAAGCACTACCCCACGTCAGGGGGAAGTCTGTTCAGGTGGCCACGGACAACACTACGGTGGTGGCTTACCTGAACAGGCAGGGAGGAACCCGGTCGATAGACCTTTGCCTGGAGACTCGGGAGTTGTTGCTATGGTGTCATCGGAACGGCATGGTGCTGGTGGCAAGGCACATTACAGGCAAGTCCAATATTCTGGCGGACTACCTGTCGCGGGGGGGGTCCCCTGTTCTTACCGAATGGAGCTTACAGAGAACAGTAGCCCATGCGGTAGTCAACAGATGGGGCAACCCATGGGTAGACCTGTTCGCAACCAGGTTGAACAACCAGCTACCCATGTATGTGTCGCCAGTGCCAGATGCCAGGGCATGGGCGGTCGACGCAATGTCCTTGTCGTGGAACCGAGTGGACGCATACGCGTTTCCGCCATTCGCTCTACTGACACAGGTCTTGCAGAAGATCCACCTGTCGGACTGCAGGGTGACACTGATAGCTCCATGTTGGCCGAACCGGAGTTGGTTCTCCAGCCTCATAGAGCTGTTAGTAGAGCGCCCGGTAGTTCTACCAATGTCGCCCGGGATTGTGTCACAGCACTCGGGCAAGACATATCATGCAAATCCGGCCATTCTGAACCTACACGCCTGGCGACTATCAGGAAGGGTATCAGAAAGGACGGATTTTCACGACAGGCTGCAGAAATCATTGCCAAGGCAAGGCGTCCCTCCACGACAGCCTGTTATGACGCGAAGTGGAACGTCTGGGTTAATTGGTGTCAGCGAAGGCCAATTGATCCAGTCAGTCCCACTATAGGAGAAGTGGGCGAGTTCCTCAGATATCTGTTCGAAGAGAGGAAAGCGTCAGCGTCAACTATTAAGGGCTACAGATCCGCTTTGGCCAGCTGCTTTAGGTTTAGTGGGCCGACAATCAGTGGTATAGGTACTGACCACAGATTGTCGGCAATGATTTCCTACTTTTCCCGGGAAAGACCACTATCTAGGTCAGTTGCCCCGAAGTAGGATCTTACAGTAGTGCTATGGGCTCTGGCGCAAGCTCCGTACGAGCCCATGGCACACAGCTCGCTCATGGACTGGTCGATAAAGACTGTGTTTCTCCTAGCCTTCGCTTCAGCGAAAAGAAGAGGAGAACTGCATGCTTTATCGATAGACGGTGGGAATCTAGTGTTGACTAAGGATTCCGTGACCTTGTGTTGCGAAACTGGGTTTCTGGCTAAAACCCAGCTTCCGGGACAAGCACCGCGGCCGTTCGTTATTCCGGCGCTGGCTAAGGCAGGCAAAATAACCGCGACCGAAACTAAGTTATGCCCAGTCAGGGCAATCCGGCACTACATCTCAATGACCGATTCGTTGAGAGGTAAGCGCACGAAACTATTTATCCCGTGCACCGGTAATCAGGACCTGTCGAAGTCGTCAGTGTCCAGATGGATCTCGATGGCGATAGCGAGAGCGTATCAGTCTTCATCGGGGAAAGCGCGGAAAAGATTGAACGTCAAAGCACATGAGGTAAGAGCAGTGTCTACCTCATGGGCTTTTCTCAATGGTATGCCGCTGGACAAAATTATGGCAGCGGCATCTTGGAGATCTCAATCAACGTTCGCCCAGTTCTATTTGCGCAAGCTGACCGCGCAGAGCGCAGATATCTACAAATTGGGTCCCTTGGTCGCGGCCGGCAGGGTCGTTGCGAGCAGGGAGCCTAAGGTGTAGAGGACTCACATGGAGTCTCTGTTAGCATGAACCAGTGGATCTGGGTCATGTTAACAGGATAGGAAGGGTCATAATTAATTTGGAACATTGTCTAAATTATGAGTAATTCACATGACCAATTAAGGCCAATTTGAACAAGTATTGGATTCTTAATATGTTTTATTATGTACCTAGTATTGTAAAGTCCGGGTAGGGTACCGGGGAATTCCCTGTGCTCCGGTGCACTATCCGTACTATTTAGCAGCACACTGGAAGCCAGTCATAACAGACATCCAGGGTCCTGGGTTAGGGCTTATATATATTAGTACTATGACATAATTTTGCAAGTATGCTAAGACTATGACATTATATTGTAAATATGCTACCACCATGACATTGAACAATGGCAGTTATTGACATTAAAAGTTGCCCTGTTATTACCGTTGCATGTATGCATCACATGGTTACTCATATGCGCACTGGACAATTGGCATTGTGTATAGGAGTGTATTAGCAGCAGTGGGCGAAGCTAGTGAGGGCAGGCCAGTAGACACGACAGCGGTTCCGAGGGCTCCGACAGTCAACTGGGTGCCGAAAAAAGGGGGGGTGCGTCAGTCGAGAGGGCGCATCTGAGTTCTACGGATTTGAGGTTAGTAGAATCAATTTATTATACCCAGGGTCAGTATTCACAGCGACAGGTTTATTTAGAGAATCACTTTATTTCTGTATCAGCCTTCCCACCTACTAGACGAATTCTAGCAACATATACAGGGAAGTATGATACAGAAATCAGAATTTTTCTAAGTAAAATTAGTTTCTGTGAATACTTACCTGTATATGTATTACACACCCACCTCCCGCCCCGCAAGGTAGTTGGTTTCCGTCATAAAGAGGAGGCTTCCTACCGCGCATAGCGCGGACACCGGGCACCTGTCAAAGGGTAAGTGTAAAGTGCAGTACTGAGTGGGGGATAATAAATTGAGGTTTGGAAAGGAATTTGGACCTATAGTCACGTATAGCAACATATACAGGTAAGTATTCACAGAAACTAATTTTACTTAGAAAAATTCTGATATCTGTTATGCATATTGGACAACGTTTTCAAGTTCTGGTGGCCATCTTGGACACCATATTATTTCAAATATAAACTTATTGAAGCTTTAATAATAGTAAATGTAACTCCAAGACAATTAAAAGTCAATTCATATATGTTATGATGAAAATGTAACGTTTATATATTTTGTTGGCAATCTTGGCGGCCATCTTCGATATTTGAAAGGTTAAGCGACTCATACTCATTAGAAAGGTTAATATATGACTATTGGTCAGTAATGTGCTGCCACCCTATGTGTAAATATATTCATTATAGTCACTTTAATGTGTTTAATAAATTTATGGCAGTCATCTTAGACGCCATCTTGAATTCTGGATTAAGCTCCAGTGGGATTCATAGGGAGTTTTGATATGTTTCTCCTATAAATGATATTCCGGACCTATACTGAATTTTCTTCTTTTTTTTTTCGATCTTTGGCGATTTTATATCTAATACTATTCGACTACATATAGTATTCTGGAAGTCGGACTTCGTCCATTTAGCGCACCTGCAGGTTATAAATATCTCCCCTGTCGAGGAGCGCGGGGGGAAACCTGACCCGTTTTTCTATATAATTTAATACGGTAATTTTTGAACGCTTCAAACAACTAAATTCCAATCACGAAATACAATTTAAATGCAGATTTATAATGTTAAATGGCCATTAAAAAATGTTCTTGTCACCATTCAGTATTTTCGTAGTTCAAACAGTATAATATTCTGGCAAACAATGATGTATTTTAGAGCAAAATGTATCGAGTAACCCCCAAACATACCGGGTCATGTGACTATACATCACACCGACTTCCAGAATTGTTGCTTCAATTTCTAATTTCCCATCTGCACATGACCAACCACCATTGTCCGTCCGTCCATCCGTCACCAACCTTGTAAGTCGTAAAACTTTCAAACCGTACTAGCTACATGCCTGATTGGTATTTAGCTGCCTTATGATGAGTAGATGCGCAAAGTTTATTTCGATTTTGGATTCTACACGCGGTCGTGGATTATCTTCCCCTTTTCGACTTAGAATTTTCCAATTTTGGCTTGTAAGTCGTAACCATTTTAAACCATTTTAAAGCTACAGACTTGAAACTTGGTATGTAGCTTCCTTATGATGTGTATATGCGCAAAGTTTATTTAAATTTTTGATTTGACCACCGGGTCATGAATTGTCTCCCCCTTTTTGACTTAGAATTTGGCAATTTTGCCTTGTAGCTCGTAAAACTTTTAAACTATACTAGCTACATCCCTGAAGCTTGTCATGTAGCTTCCTTATGATGAGTAGATGCGCAAATTTTTATTTCGATTTTTAGCTCACTGAGCGAAGCAGCTCATGTGAGCTATTGTTACCGCAATGTGTCCGTCGTCCGTCGTCGTCCGTGAACATTTTCAAACGTCTTCTCCTCGGTAACCATTGGGTCTATAGTCACCAAACTTCATGGTCATGGTCCTTAGGTAGGGGGATTACAAAATTGTTAAAATGACGTCATTACGTAATCCAAGATGGCTGCCGTCTAAAAATAGCACACATTCTTAAAAAATCTTCTTCTCAAGAACCGCCAACCGGATTTCGACAAAACTTGGTAGGAATGATCGATGTACATTGCTCTTTCAAAGTTGTTAAAATGGTGACCCCGGGGTCAAAAATGGGCGTGGCCCGTGGGATCAAATTGGGTCAAATTTTATTTTTGACCGAATATTGCCATGTCATATATCAAATTGCAGGTATCAATGAGGCGATCACTCTGGTGCATTTTTTGTCGAAATCGGATTGTTATGTCATCCAAGATGGCCGCCGAAAGGTCAAAAGGTCGTTCTTTTATTAGAGATTTCAAAATTCTTCTTCACATGAACCGCTTGGCCCATGGTAGCCAAACTTAAAAGTTATGGTCCAGGGGTGAACCCTTTTCAGATTTGTTAAAATTGAGGTCATCGCTAATCCAAGATGGCCGCCGTCTAAAAATAGCATAAATTCTTAAAAAATCTTCTTCTCATGAACCGCTGGCCGGATTTCGACTAAACTTGGTAGGAATGATCGATTTACAATGCTCTTTCAAATTTGTTAAAATGGTGACCCCGGGGTCAAAAATGGGCGTGGCCCGTGGGATCAAATTGGGGTAAAATTTTATTTTTGACCGAATATGCTCATGCCATATATCAAATTGAAGGTATCGATGAGGCGATTGCTCTGGTGCAATATTTGTCGGAATCGGATGATTATGTTATCCATGATGGCCACCAAAAGGTCCATTTATTCAAGATTTTAAACGTCTTTTTCTCAGGAACCACATGGCCGATGCTGGCCAAACTTCATAGGAAGTTACGATCCTTGGGTGAAGCATTTTCAGATTTTGTAAAATGAGAGTCATCGCTTAATCCAAGATGACCGCCATCTAAAAATAGCACAATTTTTTTAAAACACATGAACTCAATGTCACATTATCCCCTGGTGTTCATGGAGTCAGGTGAGCGAATTAGGGCCATCATGGCCCTCTTGTTTATTTGACCCATGGGTCATGGATTATCTCCCCCTTTCGACTTAGAATTTGGCATTTTTGCCTTGTAACTCGTAAAACGTTTACACTGTACTAGCTACAGACCTGAAACGTGGTATGTAGCTTCATTATGAGGAGTAGATGTGCGAAGTTTATTTTGATTTTTGATTCGAAACCTGGGTCATGGATTATCTCCCCTTTGGACTTGGAATTTTGCCTTGTTTACTATCAAAGTGATATGTGGAGCATCCACGTTCTATGAACACATTTTCTAGTTTAAACGAACATCACAAGTGTTTGCTCTACGTAGAAATTGGAGGGCGGGATGCCCTACCACTATTTTGGGCATTTTGGCTGTGCCCTCCTGCCCGTTTTTCCATACGTGTCAGACTTTTTCTGACCGAATCTTCAAATCACGTTATGTTGACAACTCTTAATCCACTTTCCTAATCCAGAACATAAATACACAACACAATACATGCCACTGTTATTGATGTGACGTGTGCAATTACATACCCCGATACGGATATCCGGATGGATATCCCGATTAGCGGCACAATACACAGCTGCCAAGGGTCTCTTGTTACCAGATATTAATTGTTATGCCCTGTCTGGGGCTTGACATTTTTTTTTATTTGTGATTTTATATGTCTAGGCCATCCACATTTAGAATTCGAGTGATGCCACACTGGCATCCTTGAGCAATTTGAAAAATTTGCATAAATCCAAGATGGCCGCCAAATTTCAATATTATTCAATATATTTGCACTTACATGGCATATTTACGAATTTTCAAACTTTGCAACTAATTGTTTGGGAGCTTTTATGGTGTAAATGGCATATGGACTCATTTTTTAAATCCAAGATGGCCACCAAATTTCAATATTATTCCATATATTTGCACTTATATGGCATATTCACGAATTTTCAAACTTTGTAAAGCGGTTATTGGGCACAACTAATTGTTTGGGAACTTTTATGATGTAAATGAAATATGGACTCCTTTTCATAAATCCAAGATGGCCGCCAAATATATTTATTTCGCAATATATTTGTAAATAAATACGGTGACGGCAACTCGAGGCTTGTGCGTCGAGATAGCCAACACAACCATAGCTATAAGATCCCCAAATGATAGTGCCAACACAACCATAGCTATAAGATCCCCAAATGATAGTAAGACTTACATTAACAACAGCAGACATAAACTAGAAAACAACGGAAGCTCCACAGAACACAATTAATACCAACAGTATTTATATGAAATATACGTGAACCACATCAGACCACCACCATGACCACAGCGGAATGTTTATAATCCAGCGACAGGGTCATGCCTACCAGATGGGCATTGTAATCCCTCATTGATAAACTGGTGGTTTATCGTCTTGTATCTTAGTTTTGTAAGTCAATCAGTTCCATTCTGTGGGGCCTTATTTCTATATATTGCAATTTTAGTTCAGATTCAGGAGGACCTTACAGGGCTACATATAGTCGTATATTAGTTGAGTGTTGTTCAAGGAGCCTTTCAACCTTCATTACATGGTCAATAGTTTGTTCGATGTAAACAACCGTCTTGTGTCTCCTTCATTCAACTTCTATGTCAACAGACGACTCCACCGAACTAGTGCAGGCTTTGATTTGCTACACCAACATTTCATAGTATTGCACAGGGTGTCTGTTGCACATGAGTACTTGACGAGCTGCAAAATATCTGCAGGCGCAACATCAACATTGCTGGGTACAACAGTAGGTGAACTGGATTTGATTTGATCATCTTTCATCCAACCATACTGAACTGGATCAAGCTGGACAGGCTGTATTACCAATGCCTCTTTCCATACAATCGCCTGCAAATGTGCCCTTCTTACATCTTCAACAAACGCTTCAGTGGTTGGCGGTAGAGAACTAAGTTTCGGAGTGGATGCTGTTCCAGTCCTAATTTTTAGAGGCCAAACTTTCAGACGTGCTTCAGACATTGTGACATAGTTCGGTTGTCCATTGCATGCTACAGTTGATGCACTTGCTTGTTCGATGACATGTGGCATTCCGACATCCATGTCACCCAACAGAGAGAGTGAGTATACAGCCTGTAGTGTCTTCAATACCTTGCATTTGCCAATACCAAAATAGAACACAACTGTGTCACATCCTGATAGTGCGTGAGCAGCTGTAAGTCCTGGTAATATGGCTTTATGCTTAGCTACGGTTGCCCAAATGTATACAATAGCTTTGGCATGCACTGGAGAGTTCATCAGGAATGGAGATGTCTGTTTCTGCTTTCAGTAGTGGTACAGTAGTAACACAAACACGCCTGTGTCATCACTCAAGACCGATACGCCAGTATTATCGTTGGCAGCCATACTCGATTGCTGAACATCAATCGTGTCGGCTTCCTCGTGAGACGTGTTCATTTTGTGTCGCAAGTGCACAACACCGCCGTCACTTATGGCAAATGGTGTGTCATCTTGCCCGGTGACCACGAGTCTGGTTCTGTGTGTGAGCCTTGTGGAATTCTACATTGTTCCTGAGGTCTGTACAAACGATATTTATCAGCTGAATCTTGTTTGCGGTGACCAGAAGCACAACCTTTTGTGACACAAGTTCGGTATTCAGAGTCAGTTAATGCACTGTACTGGTTTCCTTTCCAGCTCGTGTTTGTCGTGTTACAGACTGACTTCGTACTATATTCACGATACCCATCAAACACAAGATGAGCATCGCCTGTGTCCAACATTGTACCTATGTGTTTCTTGAAACTAGCTACAAAGTCACTAACTTTGCCATTTGCTGGCCAGTGTGGTATCCACAGTAAAGCACATCTATCGATCACAATGCAAGAAATATCCTCGGTAGCATGCCGTCTTGAGATTTCTACTTGAAGCTGTTTTTTCAAGGTTGACTTTGATGTGGCTATTCGCAGATCCCCAGCATCTGTGAACATTGATGTTGCCACAGGTGCCAGCTCATATGACAACACACGCTCCAAGTGTACTTCCCTTGAACTAGCTTGAAGGCCCATGATTCTCTGGTATATGACATTCGTGACAATGACATTGATCTCGCCAACGTTCACATGTTTCTTTGTAATTGTTTCAACTTTCTTAGAAATTGTGTTGCAAGCCAACTTTTTTCGAACTCACTCATTTGCTGGCTGCTAACTGCTAGTGTGTCATGGACATTCACCGACGATGGCGCAATGCACCCACTGACAATGTTGACAAGATTTTCTGGGTGTCCTTCTGGATTGAGTGGATCAATACAAAGTTACAGCTTTTTCCGAATCCCCAACCTGTGACTGTCCTGTTTTATCTGAAGCTATCCTTGCATTCGTCTCCTCCTTGTGTACATTCTGATGTTTTGAGGTAATTTCCTCACACATATGACTTATGTCTCCAACCAGTTGGCTGCATGTATGGAGACTGAGTGCCCATGTCTTAAGGATCTGTGGTTTTAATGTTATTCCAATGATCCCACCTTTCCCATGCCCGTATCGCATGAATGTTGTTTCTATATTGGCAATGCTGTCATTGACTCCATGTAATATAGGCCATAACGGGCATAATTGACATGCCGCGCTGCGAAGAAGTATGGGATCGCAACGCTCGGACATCTTGGGGAAATTTCTTGTCTGTTAACATTAATTTTTCCCTACTCCACCAAACACTGACCTTAGTACTACTGTCAATACTGTCTCTGTCATCAAAGTTCCTACATACACAATAAAGCTCATTAGTAAGTGCATGCCGCCAAGCCCTAGAACAATGTTAGAGAATCGGTCATGGTATACCCACATGATGTCAAGGGCAACACGGTAAAGCTGTTTGTCACATGTGAAGACTGTGAACATCTGTCCTATTTGTGCCGTCATCCTCTGTGCCTCTACCAAGGCTGTCATCATTGTGTCGGGATATCTATGAGTGGCTGGTAAGCCGCTTTCGTCACTGGTTTCAGTGTGTGATCTTGTTCCCGTGATACCCGAGTGTTGTAGCCATTGAACATTTATCATCGGAATGTACGTCTTTAAAAAACGAGAGGTCCAACTCATTTGCCCTCTTCCGCGATACAGCAGCTTGTGTGACTGCTTCTGGCATTTCTGATTTCTTTCCGCCTTTATATCGTTCAATGTTGACATTGCGAGCTATTTTATCCATTTCAGACTTGGAAATTCAAGAAAAATTTCCATTTGACGCTTCCCTATCTTCATGCACGGTTGCCGGTTGTGTTACTAGAAGCGCAAGTGAATGGGTAGACAGTTTGCCATTTTGAGAGGCAATATCAGCATCGAAGTTGTCAACTACTACCTGTACCAAGCCTTCATTTGCATCATTAATGCCGGCCAGTCCGTGGTTTTTGTTTTGTGCCGTATTTCGTCGTAAGAGCACGTTACTTGGAACTTATTCAGTTGTTTCACAAGGGATTTGGAATCTCTCACCAGAATCCCGAGAGCAGTCTGCAAATGTGTCAACTGATTACGCAACACGCTGGTAACTATATTACCAATAAGTAATGCAGACAGAGTGGTACACATCAGTTGGAGATATGGCTGCGAGCAAGTTCTGGAATGTGTTGCTCACAGACTCTTCCGCTATATGTTTGTCTATCCGGGCATTGTAGTTATTTTCCAAGGATATATCTTTTGTTTCCTTGGTAACTCGTTTACTGATTTTCGAAATCGCCAAATCGATGTCATCGTCTTCATCGGATACTAGGGTTAGAAGAGTAATGGCCTTTCTCTTGAACATTACCATGCTCGCCACACCTGGAGATCACCGAAACGAGCAGACAATTGGGACAACAAGAGGCGTTTAGACAGAATACGACCACCTTTGATTGTGTATGCTTCAAACAGCTCTACTGAGTTCCAAACATGACTCAAATCAGACTAGGTAAGCCGGTCTCCATCGTTTTGGATTTTTTGGATATTTTTTTAAATTACATTGATTGCCACTGAACACATAATGAATGGACGTTCCACTGATCGTCTTGGATATTTCGGTTTGGATGGAGGCTGTTGTCATTGTGGCTTTCCATTTACGTTTCCTGTGGTGCGATAACGTATAAGTTGACACACAACTACGGTGACACTGTACTGTACAGGTGCCATCATTCTCCAGCAGTTGCTCAAGACCCACGTGAACACCATCGTACTCTTTGCTGCGATGAATTATCGTTCTCACCCTATCGGGTCCGGCTGTGGATACGACTCTTTTTGTTTCTACATTGAAACGTGTTCTCTTCTCGTGAACCGCTTGGACGATACTTGTCAAACTTCACATTTATGGTCAGTATGTCAGGTGAGCGATACAGTCCCATTTGGGCCTCTTGTTTATTTTTTACTTGTTTTTTTTCAGGTCCCCGAGATAACCGATACAACTTAACGTTAAATACTCATTTACCAACTGATTAGCTCACAATTCATCCACATCTGAGACTCGGTGACTTCAATTCACAGATACAGATGATATAAAATATGTACTAAATACTATTATGTTAATGCAGTCATACCGCATCATGCTTTGTTGCCTGTATTAAAGGTACATGCCCACCCAGCAGGCACAAAATGTACTGTATATCAGAGACATCATCTGATACATTCTCTGACAAAATAAACATTCATTCACCATTACCCCACATATTGATTGGCATTGTTATACACTTTATACGACTATTTGCACACGATCAGGGGCGATAGCTGTGTTTCCTTAAACTGTTAACAGACATTACTATTTATACTATGTATTTATTTTTTGATGTGCAATGATCATACTTTATAATCTGTACGAAATATTTTATTTTCAGATGACGCATTTAATTATTATAAATAAATACAAAATACCATGCCTCATTTGCATATGAAAATAGCCTGATACCACCTCAAGTCAGTATCAGTAAAATAACTTACTAAACGATTATACCTGTGTAGTGGCCACTCGTAATTTTTATACGACCGTTTTTAAAAAACGGTACGTATTATGTTTTACCGCACGGCGGGCGGGCGGCTGAAGAAAAAGCGCATAGTTCGTGTACACAACTCCTCCGAAACCATTCAGTCGATCGATCTGAAACTATACACACGTCTTCTACACATATTGAAGATGTGCACCTTGGTGTTTTTATGCCGAAAATATATTTTTTAACAAAAATATCGCCTTTTTAACTTAGCCATTTTTTCTTCATTTTTCTATACATTTCTATATACGGTACAGAGTTTGTGTACACAACTCCTCCGAAACCTTTCAGTCGATCGATCTGAAACTATGCACACGTCTTCTACACATATTAAAGATGTGCACCTTGGTGTTTTTATGGCGAAAACATATTTTTTAACAAAGATATCACCTTTTTAACTTAGCCATTTTTTCTACATTTTTCTATACAATTCTATATACGGTACAGAGATTGTGTACACAACTCCTCCGAAACCATTCAGTCGATCGATCTGAAACTATACACACGTCTTCTACACATATTGAAGATGTGCACCTTGGTGTTTTTATGCCGAAAATATATTTTTTAACAAAAATATCGCCTTTTTAACTTAGCCATTTTTTCTTCATTTTTCTATACATTTCTATATACGGTACAGAGTTTGTGTACACAACTCCTCCGAAACCTTTCAGTCGATCGATCTGAAACTATGCACACGTCTTCTACACATATTAAAGATGTGCACCTTGGTGTTTTTATGGCGAAAAAATATTTTTTAACAAAGATATCACCTTTTTAACTTAGCCATTTTTTCTACATTTTTCTATACAATTCTATATACGGTACAGAGTTTGTGTACACAACTCCTCCGAAACCGTTCAGTAGATCGTTCTGAAACTATACACACGTCTTCTACACATATTGAAGATGTGCACCTTGGTGTTTTTATGCCGAAAAAATATTTTTTAACAAAAATATCACCTTTTTAACTTAGCCATTTTTTCTACATTTTTCTATACAATTCTATATACGGTAGTTTGTGTACACAACTCCTCCGAAATTGTTCAGTCGATCGTTCTGAAACTATACAAAAAATATCGCCTTTTTAACTTAGCCATTTTTTCTACATTTTTCTATGCAATTCTATATACAATACAGAGTTTGTGTACGCAACTCCTCCGACACTGTTCAGTCGATCGTTCTGAAACTATACACATGTCTTCTACACATATTGAAGATGTGCACCTTGGTGTTTTTAGGCCGAAAAAATATTTTTTAACAAAAATATCACCTTTTTAACTTAGCCATTTTTTCTACATTATTGTATCCAATTCCCTACCATTTCTACTTTACACTCTAATTTTCTATCTCTGCCTAAATTAGTATACATGTTTAGCACAACGAGATGAAGAAATAATGCTAAAGACTTTCAAATTCTCATTAATGTTTCTTGCCTTGGTGACAGCTTCACATTTCTGCATCTTCGCTGACGGGCGTATTTTGTGACTTGCGGCACTCTTGTTAGAACTATGCCCCGTGCAGGCACCGGAGCGGGATCAACTGATCCTGAGAATAGTGCTGCAGTAGCCATTGCTTGTCGTAAAAGGCGACTAAACTGGCTTAACGATTGGGTTCATACTTTCCGGAACCCACTATACCGGATTTGGCCCTCATGTACATTTTTGGCTTTCTTGTATGTGAGAGTTGAGTCGGGCTATGCCCCATATATAAAAGTAAGATTAGCGCTAATCCTATTACTTTTAGGGGATGGGATAAATGATGCTGGTGTGGCGAGGGCCTGGCACCAGATCAGGTTGTTCTAATTTCAGGACTGAATATATATTTTGATTGTAAATATTGAGTTCTGAAGTTGGGATTTACCCCCCTTGACAGGTGGATATGGGACTCGACCCCGTTGAGCCGTCTGCGTGTAGACTCCCTGAGGCTTGTACCTCTATGTCAGAAAAGCGGACGTTAAACCCTATTCACTCACTCACTCACTTGTTAGAACTTGTGGACTAGTGACACAATTATACACTTATTTAGTTCCTATAAAGAACATTTTGTACCTACTGAGTGGGCATGTACCTTTAATTAATTAATTGGTTGCAATCAGGTGGATATTTTACTCAAAACTGTTTCTCTTCTCTTTTTTTTGTTGCCGCTGAAATACACACATTTCTATTGTCTTTTACTTCACATTTTGAAAGTCAATGAGTATTTTCAAATTGTCAGGAGTATTGTATACTCCCACGTATGACAGACAATCCATGCATCAGCCATTACAATGCGGGATACATTGATTGACGTCTGCTCTTATTTTATATGTTGTCTCCTTTCTCAATAAAACCATGGTTTGACAGCACTTGAGAATCATTTTCATTGGAAATAATTCTAAAGTGTTAATTTTGTTTGTTTGTTATGGTTTAACTGCCTATCAACAGCTAAGGTCATTTAAGGCCGGGTCAATGGGTTTAGTACTAAATCCCATATATTACCTGTACAAGTACATGTACAAATGGGGGCGGGGGGAAATCCCAAAATCAGAACTGAATATTTACAATGAAAAATTTATATATGCAGCCCTGAAATCAGAATAATCCTGATCTGATGACATGTCCTCGCCACACCAGAATCCCTTGGCCCCCTCCCAAAAGCAATAGGATCAGTAATAAGCTTACCACTTTTATGATGGGCAATAACCCAATTCAACTCCCAGGTAACAAAAGAGCCAAATATAAAAACGTACCAGAGGGCCAAACCAGGAAAATCGTGATTCCTATAAGGAGGAACCCCTACCGTTAATTTACGCCGTCACGTTCACACGACCACCACCCACTACAGTGTTGTTAAATCATGTTTATGAACAGCAAACAGAACACATCAATTTAGCAATATAAGGGTTAATTCAGCTAGAGTAAATGTATACTTCTACTAATGAGCGCCTTACTTGGAGCAATTTCATACGTCTCATTTATCCAATTACAGTCACATTTAAACATTATGGAAGTCAAACTATGTAAATCAGCATCAATTCCCACATACAATATGTGTTTGAAATTTTGCAGCTGATGGCCGAAATGAGCGATAGCAAGGAGACACCAGTTAAGAAGCGATGTCTGGAAAGTACCATACAGCGTATTCGTCTGAAGAAACGGGCATATTCCAACGACGACACTGATATGGATAGTGCAGGAAGATCGCCAGAAAACAGTAACGATGTCAGTTACGAGTATTTCCATCAGCACATAGACAGTGCCTCGGGTGCAGTTGGAGCTGAATGTGAACATCTGGAAGCAGGCCAGCATATTCAAATAGACAAAGCTATGAGTGAATTAGACATCATTTCTTCTCATCAAGTTGGTATACACGATGCAGATTATAAAAAGAAATCGGGACAATCGAAGCCTCTGGAATCAGTTGAAGTTGACAATCAAACAATTATGGATGTAACTGTCAAGTGCATCAACTCCATTAGCCCAAAGAAAGAGATTTCCAAACATTTAAAAGTATCTCTTAAAATGGATAAAAAGAAATTTAAATATAAGAAACAAATAAAACCAATCAAAACAATAAAAACAAATATAGTAGGAGGTGATGACTTAAATAAACAAAACTTAGAAGTAAAATGTAACATGCCAATTGACCGCATAAAGTCGCGAAAGATGGGGCTGAGAAATATACTACCCCTCGAACATACTTATGGTAATAAAAAGAATGTACAACAAAAACGGAGAAAAATGCAAACAAAACATGAATACGATGAACTTGTATGTGAACCACAGGAACCTGGAGTGAAGAAAGCCAAATTCCATTGTGAGATCTGTGTCCGCGACTTTGCAAAGAAAAGTCTATACGAGAAACATACACGAGTTCACACCCGAGTTCGACCTTACAAATGTGACGTCTGCCAGAAAATGTTCCGATATAAACACAATCTCACAGTACATGGAAACATACACACAGGAATGAAACACAAATGTCCTGTCTGTGGGAAACCATTTCCCGATGGCTGCACCTTACGCAAACATGAACTGATCCACGTTACGGACCACCCATTTGTATGTGCTGTATGTAACAGGTCGTTTTCCCACCAGTTTAAACTAACGGCCCATGAGCGTGGCCATACAGGTGAAACGCCGTTTGCATGCTCTCTGTGTGACAAAGCGTATAAGGAGAAAGGTACATTGGTAAAACACATGAGGACACATACAGGTGAAACATTTTTCGATTGTAGTGCATGTGGCAAGAAGTTTGCCCAGCGTTGTCACTACACAGCACACATGCGTGTACATTCGGGAGATCTTCCATTTGAGTGTCAATTTTGTCACCGGCGATTTCGTGAACATGGCCAGCTAAAACGTCATGTTAAGGTGCATTATGGCAAACGGCCGTTTCGATGTAGTGTATGTTCACGTGGATTTGTGTGTTTGAAAGAACTAAGTAAGCATTTGAAAAACAATTCGGGCCAGGGTGGCCATGTTGTGATACTGACACAGTCCAAACTTGGGACAATTTTCGGTGACAGTGATGATAGTGAAGGTCTATTGTATGAAAATAATGAAGTACCTTTGGACAGTGTTGATAATGAGTTGGTTGTAAATAGTGCAACAAATGTTATGTCATATGATCAGGGAGTTGTTGATAATATAGGTTTGGAAGCGAATGGTTATGATAATAAGATTGCTATTCATAAAAATGTTTCTGATGAAAATTTAAGCAAACATTTGAATGAACCGTGTAAACGCAATTATGTTCAATATAAAGAGGATCGTAAAAATAATGATATTGGTGAACGCATAGATGCGGTTGTTGCTGCAAATTCTGAGACCGTTAATGATAAAGTGAGTCACAGACGAAACAATGACACAACTGAGTTTGTTATTGGTGAACATTTTAAAGGCGAAAATAAGGATCTTAAGGCCATGAGCGAGCAAAACGTTGAGGTGTACATTGATGAAGATGAGGTTTCAGACAAAACTATTGACATGGCTGATGCATCTTCTCACGGGAACATATTTGTTGATATTCCCTATAACTATGTTATATAAATGTTGTGATGTTATGTGACATATTCTTACACTCGAAGCATGCATAGTAATTCACGGTGACTTATTATATTGTCACCGAGTATACAAAGAGTTTTGTCAATCCCTATATCTCTGTTTCATAAACACTTGCATTAATGTTTTTTGATACATGTACATTCCAGATTGTATAAATCTCCAAATATGCATTTCACAAAAACGGTTCAGATATATAAATGAATATTGTACGACTACAGTCGTGACTTGTCCTTCGTCATAAACATGCATTTGTCGGCTAGTTAACGCATTTGCATGTCTACTTACATTTGTCCTAAACAGCAAGTCGAGGAAATTTCACTAAATTAACTTGTCCGTATTGCGTTGCCTATGGAAAAGCCACTTGTAGTGATGTACTTTCGACTATAGTCGCCGCTTTTTAGGTCGTTGTCGTCCACGTGAACAAGTGTCAAAAAGTTTGTACAAGCTTCTTTATCATGATACGGTATAACTTTAATAACTTTAATATTACTTGACGGATTCCTTCAATATTGACACACTTAATGCATGTGAGCATTTGGAACACATGGCCCCATTAAGATGACCTTCACCATTTGTACCTTCATATTTTTGCCACACTTAGACATTTTATTTGCGTGAAAAAGTTAGATGAAGTTTCTTCATCATGATATAACTTTAATATTACTTGATGGATTGCATAAATAATATTCGGACACTTGATACATGTGAGCAATCGGAACACGCTCATGCCACCATTAACATGACCTTGACATTTTTTACCTTCACATGGTTGTGGAAACACTTAGCCGTTATTTTGCACAAAGTTTGTACATGTTTCATCATTATCTTTACATTGGAACACACTCATGCCGCCATTAACATGACCGTGACTTTTTTATTGTTACCGTAATGTGTCCGTCGTCGTCGTCCGTGAACATTTTCAAACGTCTTCTCCTCGGTAACCATTGGGCCTATAGTCACCAAACTTCATGGTCATGGTCCTTAGGTAGGGCGATTACAAAATTGTTAAAATGACGTCATTACGTAATCCAAGATGGCCACCGTCTACAAATAGCACAAATTCTTCAAAAATCTTCTTCTCAAGAACCGCCAACCGGATTTCAACAAAACTTGGTAGGAATGATCGATGTACAGTGCTCTTTCAAAGTTGTTAAAATGGTGACCCCGGAGTCAAAAATGGGTGTGGCCCGTGGGGTCAAATTGGGGTCAAATTTTATTTTTGACCGAATATGGTCATGTCATATATCAAATCGAAGGTATCAACGAGGCGATCACTCTGGTGCATCTTTTGTCGACATCGGATGGTTATGTCATCCAAAATTGCCGCCGAAATGTCAAAAGGTCATTCTTTTATTAGAGATTTCAAAATTCTTCTTCACATGAACCGCTTGGCCCATGGTAGCCAAACTTAAATGTTATGGTCCATGGGTGAAACCTTTTCAGATTTGTTAAAATGGAGGTCATCGCTAATCCAAGATGGCCGCCGTCTAAAAATAGCATAAATTCTTAAAAAATCTTCTTCTCATGAACCGCTAGCTGGACTTCGACGAAACTTGGTAGGAATGATCGATGTACAATGCTCTTTCAAAGTTGTTAAAATGGTGACCCTGGGGTCAAAAATGGGCGTGGCCCGTGTGGTAAAATTGGGGTCAAATTTTATTTTTGACCAAATATGGTCATATTATATATCAAATCGAAGGTAACAACGAGGCGATCACTCTGGTGCATTCATTGTCGTACTTGGATGGTTATGTAATCCAAGATGGCCGCCGAAAGGTCAAAGGTCGTTCTTTTATCCGAGATTTCAAAATTCTTCTTCACATGAACCGCTTGGCCCATGGTAGCCAAACTTAAAAGTTATGGTCCATGGGTGAAGCCTTTTCAGATTTGTTAAAATGGAGATCATCGCTAATCCAAGATGGCCGCCATCTAAAAATAGCATAAATTCTTAAAAAATCTTATTCTCATGAAACGCTGGCCAGATTTCGACGAAACTTGTAGGAATGATCGATGTACAATGCTCTTTCAAAGTTGTTAAAATGGTGACCCGGGGTCAAAAATGGGCGTGGCCCGTGGGGGTCAACTTGGGGTCAAATTTTATTTGACCGAATATGGTCATGTCTATATCAAATCGAAGGTATCAAAGAGGCGATTGCTCTGGTGCATTTTTTGTCGAAATTGGATGGTCATGTCATCCAAGATGGCCGCCGAAAGGTCAAAAGGTCCTTTTATTAGAGATTTCAAAATTCTTCTTCACACGAACCGCTTGGCCCATAGTGGCCAAACTTTACAGTTATGGTCCATGGATGAAGCCTTTTCAGATTTGTTAAAACGGAGGTTGTCGCTAATCCAAGATGGCCGCCATCTAAAAATAGCACAAATTCTTAAAAAAATCTTCTTCTCATGAACCGCCAGCCGAATTTCGACGAAACATGGTAGGAATGATCGATGTAGAATGCCCTTTTAAAGGTGTTAAAATGGTGACCCCGAGGTCAAAAAATGGGCGTGGCCCGTGGGGTCCAATTTTATTTTTGACCGAATATGCTCATGTCATATATCAAATTGAAGATATCGATGAGGCGATTGCTCCCGTGCAATATTTGTCGCAATCGGATGATTATGTCATCCATGATGGCCGCCAAAAGGTCCATTTATTCGAGATTTTGAACGTCTTTTTCAAAGAAACCATATGCCGATGCTGGCCAAACTTCATAGTAAGTTAAGATCCTTGGGTGAAGCATTTTCAGATTAACATGAACTCAATGTCACATTCTCCTCTGGTGTTCATGGAGTCAGGTGACCGAATTAGGGCCATCATGGCCCTCTTGTTTACTTTCACATTTTTGTGGAAACACATTTTTTTTTTTTTGCGTCAAAAAGTTTGTACAAGTTCCTTCATTATGATATAACTTTAATATTACTTGATGGATTGCTTCAATATGCAGACACTTGATACATGTGAGCATTTGGAATACACTCATGTCGCCATTAACATGACCTTGACTTTTTTTACCTTCACATGGTTGTGGAAACACTTAGCCATTATTTTTATCAAAAAGTTTGTACATCATCATCAATATTTGTATACTTGATACATATGAGCATTTGGAACACACTCATGCCGCCATTAAAAGGACCGTCACCTGTGTAGAAACAGCCATTTATTATGTCAACCAGTTTCTGCAACCTTGACCTTTTTCATGTTTAAAACCTGCACTTCTCTGTTGGCTTTTGTGATGCTTACTTTAGCACATGCCCATGATCATGTTACGTTGAAATGCCTCGACAGGCGCGATACCACTTCCATGGCGTTGTTCTTGTTCAATAACGCTTCACCGATTTTGTTAATGTTTTGCCACAATGTGTGTATAGGGATTGTGCTTTTGTCTTGCATACGACCCGAGTCCGACCACCCAAGGTCAATGTCACTGAGAACTTGTGTTCACCTTGTTTGTAAGGCAACACTGTTACAGTTTTTATCACGCCTGCTTGCGGTCAGCGTGATATAGTCGCTGCTTTTGGCGTGCGTCTGTACGCCCGTGCGTCCGGCATTTGCGTTAATTTGTTTAAGTACCCACTCACTAAGTCTTTCTGACTTGAAACTTCACATACCTCTTTATCATCATCCATATTTTCATTCTATAGCCCATTCATGTGGCCGCCATGCCCAAGGTCAATGTCAAATTACTTTGAAATTTGCGTTAAAGTTCTTTGTAAAATATGTGTTAAAGTTTTTCAGTACCAAATATCTCCACAACCCTGTAAATGTACACGGACGGACGTACGGAACCTCAAGAGCAACGTAATATGCCCCCCTTGCTATTGCATAGGTGGCATATTAACAGAATTTAACATTTTGAGAAAGGAATGTTATCGCTGACGTAGTGTCCAGTCAAAACAAGTTTGTCACGTGAATACTCGTGGTGAGTGCATCCGTGGGAACTGTGAATGCTATATTTAGCAAACCTAGCGTTACTAACACTGGTTATTCTTTTGATAACAAATTAATTTTTTTTATATAAATATAGTCGGAAATCAATACAAATCTTCAGTTAAATGCTATTTTCCGAACTCAATACACCACTTTCCGACCTCATATGAGACTCAGCACCTTTAAGTACCCACTATTTCACAACCCTAAGGCAAATTGACATGGAACTTCACATACCTCTTAATCATCATCCATATTTTCTTCCTATATCCCATCCATGTGGCCCACATTCCCAAGGTCAATGTCAAATTACTCTGAATTTTGCGTTAACGTTTATGTAAATCTGCGTGAAAGTTTTTAACTACCAAATATCTCCACAACCATAAGTCCAATTGATTTGAACCTTCATAATATATACTTCTTTATCACCATCCATATTTCATTAAATAGCCGACCCATACAGCGCCTATACCCCAGTTGAAGGTCCAATTACTCTAAAATTTGCGTTAGAGATTTTTGTAAAATCTGACCGCAAGTTTTGAAGTACCAAATATTTCCCCAATCCGATTGCTCTAACCAGATTCATACATACTGGGACCATCAAATACCTCGGCGGACGTGATATGCTGGCCGCATTTTTTTTGTCTCGCCCGCGAAAGCGGAAAGCGAGACTAAGGTTTTGCTTTTCCAGAGTCGTCGGCGGCGGCGGCGGCGTCGTCATCATTCAATGTTAAGTTTTCGTGTAACGGTCATTACTTCAACACCTTATCATCTACAGTCATCAAACTTTTACATACCTTTACTATGATTTGTACATAAATATAGGACTATTCTCGGGGCCCCAGGGTCAAGGTCAAGGCCCCAGGGTTAGGGTCAAGGCGGAACAAGGCGAGACATTTGATTCCGCGGAATTCTTGTTGTTTTGTTTTGTATTTATCGTTATGCAATGTGTTTCTTGTATTTATTTATTTGTCCGTGAAATGAATTTCTCTGATCATATGTCGGTTGTTCATCAGTTCTGTTGTACCTCAATACATGACTGTGTACGTTCATTGCTCTACAAAATCATATATCACTACACGTGCGGATATGGTCATGCAGCATGTTTCATTGATCATGAAAAAAAATTCATATAATCCAGCACATATTTTATTGTGTTCATATGAACACGACTTAGTGACACATAGAACTATGCTATTATGTATATTATGGCAGAAACCAGAAAACATATGGCATGCAGTGAGAAATACAGAACACCGTTATACAGTACCATGTAGGCGCAAAATAATTGATGTGTGCTGATTGCAAAGATAAACAATTTTATTACACATTCAGGTACATCAGCCATCATGGTCATATGTATATATTTCATAGGTTGCTGACATATGCTGTGTGGTCAAACATATACTTTCACTATCCATGCCAGTTAGTATTAAATTACCAAACTACCCAATGTGTGAACACATACATTTATCTCTTACATATGTTAATGCTTTATATGTGTTGCGTTGACATATGCCTATGTTTCGGGATGACATAATGTGTTAGACTGTCATAATAATGTGTATCATAGATGTAAAACTATACTGTATGACAAAATACAGATGCTTCAGGTATAGAGTAGTGTATGTTGCAACGACGTGTTTTGAGAATCATATTGCATGCGCATGTACATATATCACTGCAGAAAGCACTTTTATTAGACAACTAGTGTGAAGGTTTTGTGATGCCATATGGGTATGTATACAGTATATAAATGGTTCGATATTTCGTGAACAAGTATGTTTAAAAATCTGATGTAAACTGTTTTTTGTTTAATGCTGAACTAATCTGCAACTACTGCACCAAAACGGTATATGCATGTGTTTACAGAGAGTGTTTAAAACAATGAAAAGATAACAACACCCTTCAGTTCAAAAACTGAAGTAAAGAGAACACAATTTCCTAGATCACAATGATGTATTGTCTAAACAGACACATGATACACGGGCAAACTGATATTGAAAGAGAGACATTATCACAGAAAAGTCGAAGGTCAGTGTTGAACAACGCTGTTGTCACAGTTTGGCCCATTGAAGACGTGCTTGACGGTGTCTTGCTGTCAGAATGGCTCTTTTATAAGGACGTCTCGCTTGCATGCCTACCTCCTTGAGACGACGCCTCACTGTTTCACCGCTAAGCTAATAACACGGTTGTGCCTGCCAATCGTTCTTCGGGCTGTGTGTGTAGCCGTCACACAACGATTGCAGTATGCTGAACCCTGATGTACACATCCTGCCTTCGGGTTGTGACCCGTGACCGTCCAGACCTAGGTAGATCTGCCACATCCCCCGTCTGCTGAAATATTCTTGCAAAATTCACTATTGTTTGTCTGCTGCAATTAAACTGACGCACATTCAGCCTGCGGGACACCAGCGTGTAGCATCACGAGAGCTCTGTTTTGATTTGCTTACGCAAGTCTTGCTATATTGACACAACGTGACCACACCGTTGCTCAACACTGCCCTTCGACTTTCCCGTGCTAATTTCTCTCATTCAATATCAATTGGCCCGTGCATTATATGTCTGTTTAGACAAGACATCATTGTGATGACTGTAGGCGATCCGTGTTATGCTCGGGATATCAATATTGACTAGGGAATGGTGTTCTCTTTATAGTCCACAGACGATAACTTGCTACTTGTTTACAAACAAAACGGTCATAAACAAAACACAGAATAGGTGAAACAGGTAAATATACCCGTTCCTGCATCACTTTTCAATAGTGATTTTGAGATTTGTTATCAAATCTTATGTAGTCGAGGGGTTAGAGCGACGGGTGTCAATGATGTCGGCAGTGAGTTAGAATCTTAGTTGTTGTCGCCTGCTTTAGCAGAGGCGCGACTATAGTCGGCGCTTTTTCCGTCGTCGTCCGCGTCGTCCGGTTTTTTTGTAAGGCAAATGCGTTAAAGTTATTGTTTTTTCACAACACGGTCAAATGCCTCAAAATGCGTTAAAGTTATTGTTTTTTCACAACACGGTCAAATGCCTCGGCAGGCGCGATACCGCTTCCGTGGCGGAATTCTTGTTTATACATATAGATTAATGTTGTTTTTATTTCTTCATATTGTATTAATATTATTGTTTTATGTCATGCTCACATATTTCCCTCTCAACCAACCAGTCATAAAAAGAACATGATACTATCGACAATCAAAGTACTGAAAGTACTGAACATAGGGTACTACAAGATTAAACTAGATTGATTGATTTATTGTTTGTGTTGCAGTTTCATTAGCCCTTAAAGGTACATGCCCACTCAGTAGGTACAAAATGTTCTTTACATCAGAGACATCATCTGAGACATTTCCTGGCAAAATAAACATTCATGCGCCATTATCCCACGTACTGATTGGCATTATTATACATGTTATATCAGACGTAAATGTACACACTGATATCAGGGGCGATAACCGTGTTTGCTTAAAATGTTAACGGACACTACTATTTAATCTCTGTATTAATTTATGATGTGCAATGATCATACTTTAAAATCTGTCGAAAATATTATTTTTTCAGGTGACGCATTTCTTTAGTATAAATAATAATTTAAAAAATGTCATGCCTCATTTGCATATGAAAATAGCCTGATACCACCGCCACTATCAGTAAAATAAATATTACTAAATGATTATATCTGTACACTGTATAGCGGGCACTTGTAACGTTTAGAAACTTGTTAGATTTTTTTTGTCGTATTTCAGTACTTGCATTAATATGGGTATTAATATAAGCTGGTTGTGTTATACTGTCATTAATGTGTTCCCTGACTGTAAGTTATCACCTTAAATACTGACTTATTGACCCCCTTCCCTGAACGTAGAATTGACACTCATGTTGGCGTGTATTGGCCACCATAGACAAATGTCAATCGGGCCATATTCAGGAATGTCACTAAAATCCACTGTAAATCCATCGATAGAGAGAGAGAATGAGGATTAAACATCAGTTAGACCTACACGTGCGAGTTTTGTTTCGCACAGGTGTCGGGTGAGTTTAAAAATAGGCTGTCGGAATGTCAAACTTGATGTAGTTTGTGTGTTAAACGCGTCGCTTGTTTCGGAGAGTATTCGGAGGGGAGTTAACTCTGTTACTAAATTTAGCGATGACCGCACGATTTGTGCTGCAAATGGGGGCAAATCATTGGCTGTTTTATATGCAGATATTCTCAGTTGTCAATCACAGGCGTCCGCACCACGGGGGGTCGTGGGCGGGGCCAAATGATCCCGCTCGATCGCAATACATACGGATACACATGTACCCTATGTAAAAACAATATGTTTTGTGAGGTTCGAACTCTCGAGCAGATAGATTCAACAAAAATTCGGAAAAATTGTGAATATTCACCGACTTCGATACCAATGAGCCACACATGAATAAATATCTATTTTTGAGCACCAAGATGCACTATTATAGTGACATGCATGCATGTGCACTCCATCGTGTATTTATTATACACGACAAGAATTCCGCCATGGAAGCGGTATCGCGCCTGCCGAGGCATTTGACCGTGAACATTGCAAGTAAATAAATGACCTTGACCTTGAGAATTTGGATGTGGGAGGTGTGCGTAATGAAGCATCATCCATAGACAAACATTGATGTGAAATATTATCAAAGTCTGGCTAGGGGTTAAAGATATATTGTGAAAAAACAATAACGTTAACGCATTTCTGTTACAAAACCGGTGAGAATTACAAGTAAATGAATGACATTGACCTTCAGAATTTGCATGCGTAATGAAGCATCATCCGTAGACAAATATTGATGTGAAATATTATCAAAGTCTGTCAAGGGGTTAAAGAGATATTGTGAAAAAACAATAACTTTAAGGCATTTCTGTTACAAAACAGGTGAACATTACAAGTAAATAAATGACCTTGACCTTGAGAATTTGGATGTGGGGGTGTGCGTAATGAAGCATCATCCCTAGACAAACATTGCTGTGAAATATTATTAAAGTCTGGCAAGGGGTTAAAGAGATATTGTGAAAAAACAATAACTTTAACGCATTTGCCTTACAAAAAAACCGGACGACGCGGTCGACGTGGACGACGACGACGACGACGCGGACGACGACGGAAAAGCGCCGACTATAGTCGCGCCTCTGCTAAAGCAGCCGCGACAAAAACGAGGCTATGATATGATAATACACCTGGTTTACCTATTTCTTGGACTCGATTGACCTCTAGCAACTTATTATCGTCTGTCATTTATACTGCAGTTTTTTAAATGAAGGGTCTCGTTGTCTTTTCATTGTTTGCACACTCTCTTTAAACACGTGCATCTAATGTTTTGGTGCAGTAGTTGCAGATTTGATTCAGCATTAAATCACATTTTACATCAGGTTTTTAAACATACTTGTTCGCGAAATATCGAACCAGTTATATACAGTTACTGTAAAGTTTCTTTTGGCCTTAAGTATATGTTTCCGTATGCGTCTTTAACACAATCATTGCCCTTTTATGTTATTGTATTCTGTACGTAACACCCTGCCATTAATGGTGGCAAAATCAGCCACACATTTGGTTGGTTTCGTCGGTTTCGGATTCAATATACATGTTCTTATACGTACTGTTAATACTACATTTACATAATGAAATGTTAATCGCGCCCATGTGATTGGGCGATAAAGTATTAATGTAAGCGTGCAGGTATGACGTTCACACATGAAAGGCTTGAAGAAAAGCAAACAAAACAGTATGACATTTATCCAAAAAGTATGTACATGACACACGCACAGAGAACAACCCAACATTTGACGGTGCTTGCTGGGCATGTCTTTTGGCTGTGACTGGAGAAATGGTGCTTATGGAATTTTTGACCTGTGAGCAGGGGCTAAGGGATTACCCCCCCCCCCCCCCCCCCCCCGACTCTCATTATGTCAGGGAGGTGGGTAGGGGTATAACATTTACAATTACAAAACTCCCTGAAAATGCTAAAGTTTGCAGGTATGACATCCCTACCATGTGTGCTAAACACCGTGATCATGAAACCACTCTCCGCCCACCAATTAATCTTAGATTTTTCATTGAGCCTCCTGATAACATGACATAGACGCGCAGTGAAATACTGACGTCATATGTAATAGTGACGGCATAGTAATCACAGCGGTAAAATTATGCCGTTTGTAAGCAAGTCGTTTTATATTTTATATTCGACGGCACTAACCATATATACTCGTAACGGCACTAACCATATATACTTGTAAGACAGACGGAAATATAGTAAATACATGGTTAGTGCCGTCGAATATAAAATATATTCGGTTGAGCCTTAGACAGCTTTATTGGGGCGAGCTTTAGCGAGCCCCTATACAGTTGTCGGGACGAAACCGAATATATTTTATATTCGACGGCACTAATCATGTATTTAATTTATACCGCATACTAAATTTAATTGTTTGAACTTGCGTGACGTCATGTTCTGACGTCATTCCCTCGACATACGTCACAAATCTAGCGACGTAATTCAGCGGCGTCCGCGCTTGGTAGGTTCGTATTGTATGATGTATCCGATTTAATGTCCCAATTATTTACGATGAGCGTTAATATTGGCTCTTTTTAGACTACACAGTTGTCGTAATAAGCATTACAATCGTAATGGACATATCCATGTCGTTGGTTACATCGCATATAATGATATATACTGTAAAAATGGACAAAATTCAGATGAACCGACAGCGATTTCGATTTTAAAATTCGCCTCCATCTTGAATTTGCTGTTGAGACTGACCAATCAGAGGTTCAAAGGTGAACAAAATAAAGGCAAAAACGGCACTTCACGTATATTAGGCTACTTCAGGTATATTAGGTTACTTCAGATATAAACAGCATTTATTCAATCCCCTTTATTAAGCTACATGGAGCAATGGTTGACGCCTCTTACATTTTCAAAATTTACGGTGGAGCATGCCCCCGGACCCCCTAGCAACATTAGGGCATTTCGGACCTCAAGACTGGGCCCTGAGGATGCAGGAAATGGCGATTTCAAAAATTTCCGGTGGAGCATGGCCCCGGACCCCCTAGCAAAATCGGGACATTTGGGCTCTCACGATTGGGCCCTCAATAATGTTCCCGTTCCGCCGCATATGAAGTGCTGCATTTAAAGTTGGAAACATCTTACGTTCATGTTGATATGCGGCACCTTTAGAAAATTTTAATACGGCCCGATATAAGCAAATTAAAATCGCGTTTAAAGACTTAGCTCGGGAGCCGCCATTTTCAATTGTAAACAACACGTCGCTATGCCTATGGGCATATTTTAATGAGACAAGGGAATTAGCAGCGGGCGGCGGAAGCCCCCCCCCCACCCAAATAATTGTGTTACAATAATTCTGTAATAAAGCATATATTGTCATCCTCAAACTTGCTGAGAATGCGGGAAATGGCGTTTCACTCCTAGATTTCAAAAATTTCCGATGGAGCATGGCCCCGGAAACCCTCCCCCCCCCCCCCCCCTTAGCAACATCCAGGCCCTTTGGGTCCTCCAGACTGGGACCTGAGAATGCAGGAAATGGCGTTTGACGCCTCTTACATTTTCAAAATTTACGATGGAGCATGCCCCCGAACCCCTCTAGCAACATCGGGCCATTTGGGCCCTCAAGACTGGGCCCTGAGGATGCCGGAAATGGCGTTTCACGCCTCTTAGATGTCAAAAATGTCAGCGGGAGCATGCCCCCGGAACCCCTAGCAAAATCGGACCCTCACGATTAGCACCCCCCCCCCCCCCACCCCCCCCCCCCCACCCCCCCCCCCCCCCCCCCCCCACACACACACACAATAATGTTCCCGTTCCGCCGCCTATGATTAGTGTTTATCTTTACAATAACCCGTTCTGACGCAATGACAGATGCCGCGAAAATACTCGGAACTAGAATTAGTATTGCAATGCATTGTGGGACGACTTGCACTGGTTTGGTTAATTTAACCAGTCGTTAAATCTTCCAGGAACTGCAGGTTAGTGAACCATATGGTTAGTGGGTTTTATACAAACGGTTAACCAGTCTGGTTAACTAACCACGCTGGTTAAAATTTACCCAGTGGTTAGGCGTTAACCAGTGGTTAATTTAACCAAGGTTTATACAATTGGCCCCAGGTCGAAGTGGTACATATAGAAGATGCGCGCACAGTGTATGGAGCTACTAAACTTTGTAATATTGATAAATTATACCAAGATCTCAAGTGGGAATCCTTAGAAAACAGACGTAATAAACATAAACTTATACTATTTTACAAAATGGTAAATAAACTATCCCCGCAATATCTGAGCGATCTGATTCCTGAACAGATACAAGCACGGTATACCCTTATGTCACGAATTGTAGCCGACTGTCTTCTTTATCATCCATTATTTGTAATATGGGTCACAGAATACTAGTCTAGAGCACAATACTCGAATAATCTGGTAACGACTATCGAATAGGTCTTCGTGTGTGAAATATCGCTCCCGTGGAATACACCGCAGGAGAGAATAGCGCTTTAACCGAAACCGTGCACGGACCACCATTATTGTATTTTGCACCGGTTATATCTGGGCGATTTACACTGTTTATGCAGACTTGGATGCTAGTCTGAATACCGAGTAGGTCATATCTACTGATGACTGAATTATTTCAGATTAATTCGCCAGATTTCTCATGAGCTAGACCGACTGTTAGAACATTAGTCCACTTACGAAAAATTGTAAGCAAAATGTTGGCACGGAGTTTTTATATTGACAGGCGGGCAAACGTAGGAAACTTGTACGCTAGAGTATGTATATAAACTATCATAACCATATTCTAGCAGTCGGACATTCAACCATTCTTGTGAACACTTTGGGTCACAAGCATTCACTGGGAACTGGTAAGTACATGTTTATTATTGGCTTTCAAATGCTGCAAATTACGTCTGACTCCTGCCAAGACCGGCAATTCACCGCATTATTATCGTATCCTCGATAATACTGCCCTATTTCACTTACCTGAGTGATTTGGACCCATTTCGACCAAATGCTTGGTCAATAAAAGCCGAATGGCATTTATCCGCTGGTGTAGATTATCTCCATTGATAAAATCGAACTGAATCATTAATAATTCGTGTCTACGTGTAAATGATAACGATTACAGGTTTCGCATGTGGGAGCATTCCGTGAGTATTGTACTGGCATATTATTATCATGTGTGTTGTGCATGTCACTCCGACTAATTGCAGTAGCAATTTATTCTATTTGTAAACGAAGGTCGAACACTATTGAAATGTTTACTAAATTTTTGCTATGCATTTTATATTACTATTCAGTCCAATATCAGCCATGCGCCCTGTACTATACATGAGAATATTGCAAATTTTAATTTGTAACAAATGTAACGTGAACTTTCTGGACGACTTTCATTTACTCTTTGTTGGACACGTGTGAAACTCCAAACCCAGTCGTCTATATATTCATTTTATTAAGTCATGTACGTTCACAGTGAATTGTAAATATTGAAAATGCTATTGCGACCAGGATAGACCAGATCAAACAGTTCTGCTCTAAATGCGCTGATGTATACGTCAGTAAGCTGTAATAAGGACATGATGTGAAGTATAATTTATTTCGATCACTGATGATTTATGTCAGCCTGTGGAATCCTACAGTCTGATTAGAGTCTACAGTGTCTAACATTAGTAATGTAATACTGTGAGTCTGCACAGGAAAATACTTGGCATAGTTACTCTTTATTAAATTAGCGCAGTTGGCCACGGGCAGTCTGATCAGGGTAAGGCCAGTCGCAATTAAATGTTTGTTTACTAATGGTAAATAACTGTGAATGACGTCGATATTCACATGTATGGCTGTGAATATATATTGTTTTGTACACTAGATATAGTGGCTGTTCATTAATGTTACATCGCATTCTCCGACATATGTATTTCATCAGCCCCCTTCTTCCAACTAGTGAAAATATCTTTGTGTACATTGCAATTTATCATGATTCATCATTGTAATTTACGAGGTTGATTAGTATTGCCATGCAATCATAATAATGATTTCATGTTCACTACTGTGACTATTATCGAGACTGTAACACGTTACATTCTGGTAACAACACCGTTGGTGTTTTGTAGTCCCAGCTAGTCAGCCAGCAACCAGCGACGGCACGTCCATCTGGTGTATTCGCGTAGAACCAGTACGCTGCACCGATATTATTCTGGGGTCCACAACACGACACAACGCGTGGACCAGGGCGTAACGAGCGGGGTATTATTCCGGTGACGTCATTCCGTCCAAGGACGATATGAATCTCGAAGGACGTCCACCCATGTGATATTGGCCCCATCCGCCCAAGTAGTCTGTATACTTTAGCGACGTCATAAAACGTCACCGTCATCATGGCGGAAACCGGAGTTGAATAACAGAAACTCAAGTTCGGATTCTGAACATGATGTACATTGTTATACGACACTTACCTGTTCCATAATCGTGACTGCCTTGGTTGTGTGACTGTGCCTGGGGTTACCATCAAGCGGACGTTGTCCGTACTGTCTTGAACATTCATTGTGTATATCATTATTTGTAAAGATATCATCATTGTAAATATATACCTTGTTGTCTCTTTCCACAACGTGCTTGGTGTTCCGTCCTATCAATAAACTATCCCGTTGTCACCCTGGCGTGACACCTTAGAAACGCTAATAATATATCATTAGTACATTGTCGTACACAATTGTACTCAAATTCATATCTACCCCACACAATTCGTGAATGGAATAAATTGTCAGAACACGAACAAAATGCGCAATCAGTACCGTCCTTTAGGCAACGATAAATAAAAATGTTACAAAATCACCCATCTTATACAACATAGGTTCCAGACAAGGACAAATACTTCACGCCCGTCTTCGTTTGTCATGCAGTTCCTTGAATTATGACCTTCATCGTAGATCTATCATTGATTCTTCAAATTGAACTTGTGGTGCGGTAGAAACAATCAATCATTTTCTACTATATTCTACCAACGTCAAAGACATCTTTACTACAAACATTCCGTGGCCACCGATATCCAACAATATTCTTTATGGTAACGAACGATTAACATTTGAACAGAATACCTCCGTATTTTTGCAAGTGCATAAATATATAATATCTACAAAACGCTTTTAGGCCAGACTAAAGTAATTGCATTCGTAACTATACAAACAGATATGCGTATACATACTAATGGCTTGTTTACAACTCGATTTCAAATCAGACAACCAAAATAATCAAGTATAGTGGTACAATTGTGATAGATACACACATCAAATCAAATGAAATTTTGTATATATAACCAGACATTGTGTTCCTGCGACTTATACTGTATATGGATCATCAACCAATGAGACGGTTGCTGCCTCCGAGAGATTGAATGCGGTTACAGCGAGCGCGGGTGTTGGCCTATTGGTGATTTGATATTTACATACTTTTCAAGAACGTGTAAATAGTGCAGTCAGTAGCTCGTATATGAAATTTCATAAGTATTGTTATTTTAGAACCATATTTATCACGTGTATGCTCCATTTTCATTTTCAGTGTTCAAAATGTAAACAATATTAAACTGTTTTATGCCACTGTTCAATAACTATCTTGCAATATGGGCATCCGGATGAGAACAGGGACCTTGCGATATATGCGACCAGCGTGGACCTATATCAGCCCGCTCATCCGAGCAGTCTGTACAGGGCCTACACTGTTCGTCTTTCAGCTAATGTTGTAGCACCAGCAAGGCGAGTACATCCAAATCATACTGTGAGGTACAACAAACAATATGTCTCCAATTATTGCCAATTAACGCAATTGATGTAAGGTCCTGTATCTCAGCCGGCGGTCCATAAACTGTAAAGGAGAATAAATCACATAAGCTTTTTTAAAGCTTGTTTTCTAATCCTATTATCACTTGTCTTGTGTATATGTAACCTGCTATATATGAAATAAAATATTGTTTAAACTAACATGTGGCCTTTGTTTTACCTGGACCTATTTTTTTCTGCATACTTTATTTAGCCATTTTCAATGTTAAGTTTTCGCATTTAAATTATACAACCTAGAACCACCATACTTGCACAACATCATAACCAACAAGTGCCCACCACATACCAAAATTATATTCTGGGCTATAAATATATCGCAACGCGGAATATTGTGACTTACCGTCGGCTTCATTTGAATCTAACGCTTTATCTCCACCGAACAACATACTTAGTATGGACCGTAAGCTTTGTGGTATGATCTCATCCAATCACAACGGAATATTTAAACAAATTATATATTCATCCCTCAAATTAGAATAACCTGACCTGGTGCCAGGTCCATACCACACCAAAGACACTTGACCCCTTCCCCTAAAGGTCATTGGATTACCACCAATCATATTACTCATATAAGGGGTATGACCAGATTCACTCTCATATTCATACTAAAAAAGTAACTTTCACAAGCATGGTAACATACTATGGTTCCCTCGACCCCACTATCAGGGAAGTAACGGATGTTGATGGATTTACTTACGCTATTGTTGTACACTTGCCTATGGAATCTGCCACTATTTCCGGCTTATTGGCCTCTGACCCGATTTTTTTTCGCGCATGCGTTATACGGAATAGCGAACCAGTTCATTGACAAGTGGTTCACAGAATATGGTAAAACATTGCAGAGTTTGTGAGACGACACCAAGCATTCAGTACGTCTGTTTGTGCTCCACAAACCTAAATGTGGCTGTGACTGGGGAAATGGGGCTTACGGGTTTGCGACCAGTGTAGCTCTTGATGAAATAGCACTCCTGTAGCCTGAATACGATATGTATTGCTTGTTAGAAGCATGACGGATGTTTCAGTGATGTAATTGCGAACAGTGCAGATACTGATCAGACTGCGGATGCAAGGCTGATCTGGATCTACACTGGTACACTGAGGTAACTTTCTTATAATGTCCAGGAAGTTTAATTTGCGCAGTCTCGTCCAGTTGCTCTTGATTTCCTATACATACTTGGATATTAGTTGGAAAAATTTATGATCACAAGCCGAGATCAAAATTATTTATTAACAATTATAAAACACTTGAATGTAATACATATGCTATTTGACCTTGACCTTGTGTATGGGGATCATGTGTGGGGCGAGGAATGAAAATATGAATGATGGGAAACATGCACATGAAGTTTGATGCCAATTGCGTGTACACTTTAGAAGTTATATTGGCCTTCACACAATACATTTGACCGACGTATGGGCAAACTTATGGCAAACACACAGCACGATGTATCACCAGATACGTATTCTATATTCAATACACTGCAATTTAACAGTAATAAGTGTACGGAAGCGTCCTGGTGCCAATGCTAAAATAGTTAGCATCTCCTAACAACTATTTTAGCATTGGCACCAGGACGCTTCCATATAAATGAGAAATCAGAGCTGGTTCGCATGGTTTAATCCGGTAGCTGTTTAAACCACGTACCTGCCGCAGTGCGCGACTTGATGCTAGAAATGCGCAATTTCTTGTTTCTGGTATCGCGTTGCAATGGCTGTAATTAAACATGCAATTAGACAGACAGCCATATTTCTCGTTTGCCCTATAGGGCGATACACGAGGCACCAATATTCGTGACTTTGGTGTCGGGATGCACAGGTTGGAAACATAGGCGGCGGAACCAAAAAACTTATGGGGGGGGGGGGGGGGCCCAATCGTGAGGGCCCAATGTTGCTATGGGGGAGGGGGGAGGTGTCCGGGGGCATGTTCCCCCGATTTCTTTTTAAATCTAAGGGGTATGAAACGCCATTTCCTGCATTCTCAGGGCCTAGTCTTGAGGGCCTAAATGGCCCGATGTTGCTAGGTGGTTCTGGGGGCATGCTCCATTGTAAATTTTCGATGTAAATGCAATTGCCCCCCCCCCAGCCCCCACTTCCGCCGCCCCTGGCAAACTATGGTGTAATAAATCGTCAATTAAGCATCTCGATTTAAAATGTGGTCTCAGATAGTTGCAGAACGGGGTGAAATAAAAGTAAGTCAAAACTATTAGTAGATGTTCTCTAAAACGTCACATTGAACTATTGGCGAACAAATACCCCAATATTAAACACCTTTGCTCACTCAGTTGTATTGTACTGTGTTAGCATAATACATTTGCATATGACTTGGCGGTGATAGCAAAAAATGTTGATAAAATATACACGCACCATAAACATTACTGTCTATGTATCATAACGGTATACTATAAACAGTTATAACAATCATGTATATATTTGTAAACATACAACCTGTGTGGCTGACATGTACCACCGCAAATACTCCCAAATCACACATAGCAGAGCTACGGTGCCATCCATAGCCTTCACTACAGAGGCCTGGGTCTCAGATATTCGTAGAACACGATGCAATGGGTTAGTAAAATAAGTATTAATTTGTGTTGTGGCTGAACCTGGATTTGTAAAACAAAACATTTTTATAATATTGAAAAACAACACAAACAAGAACTGCGTCTGTCGAATGCGGATGCCACCTGCAGCATATTTGAGAAACTGTGACAAAGTGGTTAAGTCATTTAAGTAACCTGGTGAAGGTGAAAAGGCGAAGGTCATATAAATTATGAAAAGGCAGGTGTGGCACACATACCAATGAATGAAGTGTTGAAGTATTGAAGCGATTAAGCAACTTATGTAGATGATATGGCCAGTTTGAGAAACGGACAGACGGACAGACGGACGGACGTCCTTAGGAGACATACATGTGGGGTTCCTAACCCTAACCCTATCCTAAATCAAACCCCGTAAACACCAGAGCAATCGCCTCATCGATACCTTCAATTTGATATATGACATGAGCATATTTGGGCAAAAATAAAATTTGACCCCACGGGCCACGCCCATTTTTGACCCCGGGGTCACCATTTTAACACCTTTGAAAGAGCATTCTACGTCGATCATTCCTACCAAGTTTCGTCGAAATCCGGCTGGCAGTTCATGAGAAGGAAGATTTTTTAAGAATTTGTGCTATTTTTAGATGGCGGCCATCTTGGATTAGCGACGACCTCCGTTTTAACAAATCTGAAAAGGTTTCACCCATGGACAATAACTGTGAAGTTTTGCCACCATGGGCCAAGCGGTTCGTGTGAAGAAGAATTTTGAAATCTCTAATATCTAAAGAACGACCTTTTGACCTTTAAGCGGCATTCTTGGATGACATGACCATCCAATTTCGATAAAATAATGTACCAGAGCGATCGCCTCGTTGATACCTTCGATTTGATATAGACATGACCATATTCAGTCAAAAATAAAATTTGACCACACGGACCACGCCCATTTTTGACCCCGGGGTGAACATTTTAACAACTTTGAAAGAGCATTGTACATCGATCATTCCTACCAAGTTTCGTCGAAATCCGGCTGGCAGTTCATGAGAAGAAATTTTTTAAGAATTTGTGCTATTTTTAGACGGTGGCCATCTTGGATAAGCGACGACCTCCGTTTTAACAAATCTGAAAAGGCTTCACCCATGGACCATAACTGTGAAGTTTGGCCACCATGGGCCAAGCGGTTCGTGTGAAGAAGAATTTTGAAATCTCTAATAAAAGAACAAACTTTTGACCTTTCGGTGGCCATCTTGGATGACATGACCATCCAATTTCAACGAAAAATGTACCAGAGTGATTGCCTCATTGATACCTTCGATTTGATATATAACATGACCATATTCGGTGAAAAATAAAATTTGACCCCACGGGCCACGCCCATTTTTGACCCCGGGGTCACCATTTTAACAACTTTGAAAGAGCATTGTACATCGATCATTTCTTCCAAGTTTCGTCGAAATCCGGCTAGCGGTTCATGAGAAGAAGATTTTTTAAGAATTTATGCTATTTTTAGACGGCGGCCATCTTGGATTAGCGATGACCTCCATTTTAACAAATTTGAAAAGGCTTCACCCATGGACCATAACTTTTAAGTTTGGCTACCATGGGCCAAGCGGTTCATGTGAAGAAGAATTTTGAAATCTCTAATAAAAGAACGACCTTTTGACATTTCGGCGGCCATCTTGGATGACATAACAATCCGATTTCGACAAAAAATGTACCAGAGTGATCGCCTCATTGATACCTTCGATTTGATATATAACATGACCATATTTGGTCAAAAATAAAATTTGACCCCACGGGCCACGCCCATTTTTGACCCCGGGTCACCATTTTAACAACTTTGAAAGAGCATTGTACATTGATCATTCCTACCAAGTTTCGTCGAAATCCGGCTAGCGGTTCATGAGAAGAAGATTTTTTAAGAATTTATGCTATTTTTAGACGGCGGCCATCTTGGATTAGCGATGACCTCCATTTTAACAACTCTGAAAAGGCTTCACCCATGGACCATAACTTTTAAGTTTGGCTACCATGGGCCAAGCGGTTCATGTGAAGAAGAATTTTGAAATCTCTAATAAAAGAACGACCTTTTGACATTTCGGTGGCCATCTTGGATGACATAACAATCTGATTTCGACAAAAAATGTACCAGAGTGATCGCCTCATTGATACCTTCGATTTGATATATAACATGACCATATTCGATCAAAAATAAAATTTGACCCCAATTTGACCACACGGGCCACGCCTATTTTTGACCCCGGGGTCACCATTTTAACAACTTTGAAAGAGCAATGTACATCGATCATTCCTACCAAGTTTCGTCGAAATCCGGCTAGCGGTTCATGAGAAGAAGATTTTTTAAGAATTTATGCTATTTTTAGACGGCGGCCATCTTGGATTAGCGATGACCTCCATTTTAACAAATTTGAAAAGGCTTCATCCATGGACCATAACTTTTAAGTTTGGCTACCATGGGCCAAGCGGTTCATGTGAAGAAGAATTTTGAAATCTCTAATAAAAGAACGACCTTTTGACCTTTCGACGGCCATCTTGGATGACATAACAATCCGATTTCGACAAAAAATGTACCAGAGTGATCGCCTCATTGATACCTTCGATTTGATATATAACATGACCATATTCAGTCAAAAATAAAATTTGACCACAATTTGACCCCACAGGCCACGTCCATTTTTGACCCCGGGGTCACCATTTTAACAACTTTGAAAGAGCATTGTACATCGATCATTCCTACCAAGTTTTGTCAAAATCCGGTTGGCAGTTCTTGAGAAGAAGATTTTTTAAGAATTTGTACTATTTTTAGACGGCGGCCATATTGGATTACGTAATGACGTCATTTTAACAATTTTGTAATCCCCCTACCTAAGGACCATGACCATGAAGTTTGGTGACTATAGACCCAATGGTTACCGAGGAGAAGACGTTTGAAAATGTTCACGGACGACGGACGACGACGGACGACTGACACATTGCGGTAACAATAGCTCACATGAGCTTCGCTCAGGTGAGCTAAAAAACAACCCCACAAGACAAAATAACCCCACAAGCGCAATTCATAGTGGGGTTAAAACGAATTAGCATCTCTTAACAAGTCCATCACTGTGGGGTTAACCTCACAATGTAGCTATCGTTTGCCCGGACAGACGGACGGACGGACGGTCCAAAAAGAATATGCCACCCGGCTCTTCGAGACCGGTGGCATAAAAATAACTGCTTCTCCACGAACGCATGTGTATCCCTATTTTGTCTAAAAGAATAATATGATACACATCAAACACAAATGCAGTTAACAAAACACAAAGGTAAGTGTTTTTAACAAAACTAGACATTATGTTTGTAAAACATGGACATGCTCTCATGGTATACTGGACTCTAACTAGAGACTGTGTATAATAAATACAGCTTTAAATTTACACAAATTTCAAAGTCAATTGAGAAAGTCTTACAAACTACGTGTTTTAGCACCATTTTGAAGGTCACAAAGGTCAAGGTCATGTCATTGGTGGTGCGAGTGCGTCACACATGTTCAGGTGAATGAACTGTCCAAATATTAAAGCATAATAAGTAATATTGTCCATAGCACATGATGGAGAAACTCTTACAAACTTTTTTACTTAAGAAAATGGCTGAGTATTTCATCGCCATTTCGAAGGTCACAAAGGTCAAGGTCATGTCATTGGTGGTTCAGGTAAATGAACTGTCCAAATATTAAAGCAATCCTCTAAGTATTATTGAGATATTACATGATGGAGAAACTCTAACAAACATTTCGACTTTTCGACATAAATGTACACGGACGGACGTACGGAACCTCAAGAACAACACAATATGCACCCTTTGCTATCGCATAGGGGGCATAATTAGTGAGGCAAAAAGTTTTATGCTTGCGCACGACACACCCTTGGGATATGATCTTTGCATGTGTAAAGTTTCGTGGAAATATACACTTTAGAAGTTATATGTGGAATGGAGAAACGCGCAAACATCTACTATACTGAATGTGCAATTTCAAAGTTGACCTTGTACAAGGGGGAGCATGTGTTGGGCGGGGAATTAAAATATGAATGATCAGAAACATGCACATGACGTTTGAATCCAATCACTTGTACATTAAATAAGCTATAGGAGAACGGAGAAACACGCACGCATCTACTGAATTTATTTGACATTGACCGTGTGTATGGGGGAGCATCGTTTGGGCGGGGAATGAAATTATGAATTATGAGAAACGTGCACATTAAGTTTCAAGCCAATCGCTCATACAGTAAATATGGTATAGGGGAATGGAGAACCGCGCACATATCTATGAATATGTTATTTGACCTTCACATTGGTGGCAGTGGGATCATGGGTGGGGGGCGGAGATTGACAAATATGAATTATGAGAAACAAGCATATTAAGTTTCAAGACAATCGCTCTAACAATAAAGACGTTATAGGGGAATGGAAAACATGACAGACAGATGGATGGACGGAGACAACTTTTGCATCCCTATATCCCATGTTCGCTATGTCACGGGATAAAAACACATATATTGAATATCTGAGACACAGTGCCTTTAAGAAATAAGAAAAAAATATAAGAACAAACAGCAGATGATCAGTGATGAAAATACACAAGTTCCATTTGCTGGCCGATGACCAATATGGCTGATTGTCAAAACTAGCACCAATGCACATAGAGTACTTAACAAGCATAAGCCCTATCCAGTTAACGCACCATAATCTTATCATAGGTGAATAACGCCTGGCAGGGATGGTAAAATGGTTAAACATTTATTAACTATGTTTAGAAACCAGTATACAGTCGGAGAAATAAAAGTTGCCATGAAAAAAACAAAATGCCTCTAAAGGCCTATTATAATAACATGGCATTGCCTTTGAAGGCGATTTTTTTTTGTTCTCATGGCATGTGTCATTTAAGGCCTGGTCAATGGGTTTAGTACTAAATCACATATATTACCTGTACAATTCAGAACTGACTATCACTTTACCCCCTCCAAAAAGCAAAATGATCAGTAATAATCTTATTACTTTTGTAATGGGCAATAACCCAATTCAACTCCCAGGTAACAAAAGAGCCAAAGATAAAAAAGTACCTGAGGGCCAAACCAGGCAAATCGTGATTCCTATAAGGAGGAACCTCTACCGTTAATTTACGCCGTCGCGTTCACCCGACCAACCACCCACTTTATTTCTCCGACGTTCTGTTGGTTTCTAAAAATAATTAAAGAGTTTTTAGCCATAATATACTGTTTGAGACATATAGAAAACAGAATACTTTCTACATGTCCAAAACAGTACATAAAGGTGACTCAATTGTGACTACAAAAGTATTTGTATTCTATAAATCAGAAATGATGTGAAATATTTGTAGTCTACTGTCTGTTTCACGAAACCTGCGCAATTTTTACGGCTATATAAACAATTACAATTTCGATATTAATTTATAGCAAAATTTAAAAATGAGCCTTCTTTTTATTTAGTGAAATTTGGTCCAATATTGATTGTATTGCGAAAAAACAAGAGTGAAGATGTCTATGGGGATTTAACATGGGGACACTTTTTTTAATTTCAGAAATAGTGTACCGACTTTTGTTTTCTTAGTTAAATCATTTCCAAACTATCTAGCCAAGTTTCGGAGTCAATTTCCAAGCTTTTCGAATCCTCCTCTGGGTTCTCTACCTCTGTTTCTCCCATGTTAAATTCCCATAGAGAAATAATTTTTACGAAAAGAATAAGGCTCATAATATTATTGACAAACATAATTTTTTGGATTGTTTATATATCCGTAAAAAATGGGCAGGTTTCGTGACACAGACATCAGTTAACCCTTAGAACGCTATCTTATTTCTGTTGTTGTCTGCTGTTTATTTTCTATTTACCGTACCATTTTTATCATCAAAAACATGCTTTAACAGCACATTAGAATAGTTTACAACATGCTTTGACAGCACTTCAGAATCATTTCCATTGACTTCAGAATCATTTCCATTGGAAATGATTCTGAAGTGCTGTCAAACCATGTTTTTATTGAGAAATAAGGCAAGATATAAACAACAGCAGACGGCAATTGTTGTGAGTAGCGGTCTAAGGGTTAATATTTTCATCACCACAGTGTAATAACACGATGTAATAAAATCATAGTGCACAAGTGTAATATACAAATGATTGCGAAAGTTTGCGGGAACAGAACACACGCTAGGTGGTTATTACCGCTTCAAAGTATTGTGTTGTGCTTATGCAATAAATAGAATCTAACAAATGTGATGATATAATATGATATTAAATCTCATTGACTGATTTCATACACTCGGCATAGCCTTGTTTCTTATGAAATCGATAAACTTGTTTAATATTTATCATATTATATCATCACCAATGTAAGATCCTCTATATATAAAGTTATAAACTTTAAAGGTGACTCCACTATGACTACAAATGTGTTTGTGTTCAACATGTCAGCAACAGTACAGCATACTATGGAATGCCATGGCTGTCTTATATGACGATAAAGTATTTTATGCAGTACAAACGTCAATATATGAGATAATTATGTATTTATATCGAGTAAAAATGTTGATATATCATATCATTATATCGTTATATTGAGTCAAAACTTCAATGCATGATATATTCATCTTTATATCAAGTGACACTGTCGGTATATGATATCATGGTGTCGTTATATAGAGTCAAACGTTCGATATATTATATCATGGCGTCTTTATATTCGATATATGATCTTTATATGAAGTCAACATTTCATTGCATGATATCATGATATCATGATGTCTCGAAATGTCAATATATCATACCATTTTGTCTTTATATTGAGTCTTCGGTTCTTTATATCGAGTCAAAAGTTCAATATATCATACCATTTTGTCTTTCTATCGAGGCAAAAATTCAATACATGTATATCATACTAGTATGCCTTTATATTTAATCAAAACTTCAATATATTATATCATTATAACTTTATATGTAGTCGTTTTGTCTTTATAGGTTAGAGGATATCAAATGGTGCGAAATCGCCCAGGGTGTATGCAAAAATAGTCAGGTATAAAAAAATAGTGCGGGTGTTTTGAGGTCACAGACACCGTTTGCTTGCAAATCTTGATACATTACTACTCAATTTCACTTGAGGAACATTTTGGGGTGCTTTTAACACCAGTTTTCAGTATATTTGTAGCATTTAAAAGAAAATACTGAACCTGTTGGTCACGTGATGTAAACAGAGTGTCCGTGGCCAAAAAATGTAAACAATATTGGAGGATATGACAAGGTTGGATTTTTCTTTCTTAGGAGTAAGTGAACCTATTGTTTAGTTCATGCAGAACCAGTACAGACTGGCTGCAGGTCATGCACAAGTGGGTCCCACTGCATCCATACGAATAGTGAAAGTAGGAGAGACTGGCCTTATTGGATGGCAATCGGTTAAATTATATAGTAAAACTATTTGGCGGTGGCTAACCTATATAGATAGGACTCTTTTGCAGTAGTAATATTTTACTGTAGCACTGGCAAAAAAACACTGACATTTGTGGTTCACAATCACCATTGATTTTTCCTATATAAACTAACCAATGACCACACATTTTGCTATTCTCTGCTACTTTCATTTTTCGCTTAGATGTCGTGGGACCCATTCCGCTTTGGATAATCATTAATTAAAATATAGGTTTAATTAGTGTTAAGAAAAAATAAATTCAATCTCCTGTGACCACACTGGTGGTGGCGCAAAAACTCAGCGGCTGGAATTGAAACCGCCTCACATGACAAACATGCTCCGACTTACAAAATAATCCCAAAGCATATGCTTGAAAATGATAATGTAAATGATACATTAACATGCCTGTGAAGAGATTAGTGCATCAATTGACTAGTTTCTGCAAGCAAAGAGTGTCTATGGCATAAACAATCTGGCTTATTCTTTTTAACATACTACTTTTGATTAAACCTTGTTGGAAGTTGTTACAAGGTTGTAAAATACTAAATTGTGCGAAATCGCCAAGGGTTATACAAAAGTAATGTGGTATAAAACAAGAGCTGTAGGAGAACAGCATAGCTCGACTACGAGGGTTGTCGATGTACACATAGCTTGACAAAGAAGGTGGCTGCGGCCTGCATAAAAACCTTAACCAAGGTTGACTAAAAACATTAACCAAGGGATTATTGATGTACGTCACTAGGAGATAAAGTTTTCCAAGTATGGTTGCTGTAGGCCCAGGAGTATTCCATATACAAGCTTGACTAAAAACCGTAACCAAGGGGAGATAACTAAGTAATCCAAGGATAAAAGTAGGTCAAGGTCAAATATAGGTCAGGGATTATTGATGTACATCGTTAGGAGACGAAGTTGTCCAAGTATGGTTGATGTAGGCCCAGAAGTATTCCATATACAAGCCTGACTATAAACATTAACCAAGTAATTGAAGTTTAAATGTAGGTGAAAGTAAAATAAAGGTCAGGGGTTATTGATGTACATCCCTATGAGAAAAAGTTATCCAAGTATGGTGTCTGTATGCACAATAGTATTCCATCTACAAGCTTGACTAAAAACCTTAACCAAGGTTGAGTAACTAGATGGCCGCGGCCTGCATGTCGCGCCTTGTGGCGAGGCGTGGACACTAAAAAAAGAGATATAGTATAACAAAAAACTTTAACCAAAAAACTTAAGCAAAAACTTTAACCGGACACACGTACGTATGTACGTACGTACGTACGACAAAGTGCCGACTATATGCGCTTTCCGCAAAGCGGGGCGCGAATAAAAAAAACTTTTAACCAAAATCTTCAAAAGTAATTTGACCTTGAAATTGGGCACGGGGCCGACGGGAGGGGGGGTTAGAATGAAAAATATAGATGATGGGAATAAAACACATGTGAAGTTTTCAAGGTAATGGGAAAAGCAGTTGCCAAGAGATAATAGAATAACGAAAAAACTTTAAACCAAAAAAAAACTTAAAACAAAACAAAAAAACTTAACCAAAAAAATTAACCAAAAAAATAAAAACTTTCAAAGGTAAAATTTGACCTTGCATTGGGCACAGGGGCCACCGGGACGGGGGGGTAGGAATGAAAATATAGATGATGTAAAACACCCATGTGTAGTTTTAAGGTAATGGGCAAAGCAGTTGCAGAGATATAGTATAAACGAAAAACTTTAACCACTAAAAAAAAAAAACTTTAACCAAAAAACTACCAAAAAAACTTTAACCAAAAAACTTCAAAAATAAACCAACCGAACTTAAGCAAAAACTTCAAAGTAATTTGACCTTGACATTGGGCACAGGGGCCCGCCACGGGAGGGGAGTAGAATGAAAAATATAGATTGATGATAAACACCCATAGAAGGTTTCAAGGTAATGGGCAAAGCATAGATGATCTTTTAAAAAAACACCAAAATTGTTTGAGTTTCAACGGTAAAGGGCCCAGCAATGGGTGCCAGAGAGCCTATTGTATAACGAAAAACTTTAACCAAAAAATTAACCAAAAACTTCAAAAGTAATTTGGACCTTGGCAATTGGGCACAGGGGCCAACAAGGGGGAGGGGTAGAATGAAAAAATAGATTGAATGATAAAACACCCATTGAAGTTTTTCAAGGTAATGGGCAAAGCGTTGGCAAGAATATATTAACGAAAAACTTTAACCCAAAAAAACTTAACCAAAAACTTTAACCAAAAAACTTAACCAAAAAAACTTAACCAAAAACTTTAACCAAAAGAACTTAAGCAAAAAACTTCAAAGTAATTTGACCTTGACAATTGGGCACAAAGGGGCCGCACGGGAGGGGAGTAAATTGAAAAATATTGATGATGATCAACACCCATATGGAAGTTTTCAAGGTAAATGGGCAAAGCAGTTGCCGAGATATTAGTATAAGGAAAAAACTTTAACCAAAAAAACCTTAACCAAAAACTTCAAAAAAGTAATTTGCCTTGAACATTTGGGCACGGAGGGGCCGCACAGGGGGGGGAGGGGGGTGAAATAAAATAAAGACGATTGATAAATACCCTGTGAAGTTTCAAGGTAATGGGCAAAGCAGTTGCAGAGATTTAGTTAACGAAAAAAACTTTAACCAAAAAACTTAACCCAAAAACCTTTAACCAAAAAAACTTAACCAAAAAAACTTAACCAAAAAACTTTAAACCAAAGAACTTAAGCAAAAAACTTCAAAGTTACTTAACAAAAAACCTTAACCCAATAACTTTAACCAAAGACTTAAGCCAAAAAACCTTCAAAGTTTAATTTGACCTTGACATGGGGGCCACAGGGGCGCACGGGAGGGGAGTAGAATGAAAATATAGTATGATGCCATAAACACCCATATGAAAGTCCCAAGGTTTTCAAGGTAATGGGCAAAGCAGTTTGCAGAGATAGTATTAAAGTTATTAAAAAACCATTCCCATTAGCCAAAAAACTAACCGAAAAATTTAACCAAAAAACTTCAAAAAAGTAAAAAATTGAATTGAAAAACATTTGCCACATTGGGGCCGCACGGGAGGGGAAGTAGAATGAAAATATGATGATGATAAACACCCTAGAAGTTTCAAGGTAATGGGCAAAGCAGTTGCAGAGATATAGAGGAAAAACTTTAACCAAAAAAACTTAACCAAAAACTCAAAGAATTTGACCTTGTTGACAGCCACAGGAGGGGGGTAGAATGAAAATATACATGATAAATACTGTAAGTTTCAAGGTAATGGGCAAAGCAGTTGCAGAGATATAGTATAACGAAAAACTTTAACCAAAAACTTTAACCAAAAAACTTAACCAAACAACTTAACCAAAAACTTTAACCGGACACACGTAAGTACGTACTTACGTACGAACATACGTACATACGTACGTACGCCAAAGTGCCGACTATATCGCGCTTTCCGCAAGTGGGCGCGACAAAAACCTTAACCAAGGGGAATTAAGTAAGTAATTTAAGGTTAAATGTAGGTCAAGGTCAAATATAGGTCAGGGGTTGTTGATGTACATCACTAGGAGATGAAGTTGTCCAAGTATGGTTGGTGTAGGGCCATGAGTATTCCATCTACAAGCTTGACTAAAAACCTTAACCAAAGAGAATTAAGTAAGTAATTCAAGAGGAAATGTAGGTCAAGGTCAAATATAGATCAGGGGTTATTGATGTACATCACTATGACAAAAGGTTGTCCAAGTATGGTGTCTGTATGCACAATAGTATTCCATGTACAAGCTTGAGTAAAAAGCTTAACCAAGGTCGAGTAAAAACCGTAACCAAGGGGAATTAACTAAGTAATTCAAGGTTAAATGTAGGTCAAGGTCAAATATAGGTCAGGGGTTGTTGATGTACATCACTAGGAGATGAGGTTGTCCAAGTATGGTTGGTGTAGGGCCAGGAGTATTCCATATACAAGCTTGACTAAAAACCTTACCCAAGGGGAAATAACTAAGTAATTCAAGGTTAAAAGTAGGTCAAGGTCAAATATAGGTCAGGGATTATTGATGTACATCACTAGGAGATGAAGTTGTCCAAGTATGGTTGGTGTAAGGCCATGAGTATTCCATCTACAAGCTTGACTAAAAACCTTAACCAAAGAGAATTAAGTAAGTAATTCAAGAGGAAATGTAGGTCAAGGTCAAATATAGATCAGGGGTTATTGATGTACATCACTATGACAAAAGGTTGTCCAAGTATGGTGTCTGTATGCACAATAGTATTCCATGTACAAGCTTGAGTAAAAAGCTTAACCAAGGTCGAGTAAAAACCTTAACCAAGGGAATTAAGTAAGTAATTGAAGGTTAAATGTAGGTGAAGGTGAAATATAGGTCAGGGGTTGTTGATGTACATCACTAGGAGATGAAGTTGTCCAAGTATGGTTGGTGTAGGGCCAGGAGTATTCCATCTACAAGCTTGACTAAAAACGTTAACCAAGGGGAATTAAGTAAGTAATTCAAGAGGAAATGTAGGTCAAGGTCAAATATAGATCAGGGGTTGTTGATGTACATCACTAGGAGATGAAGTTGTCCAAGTATGGTGGGTGTAGGGCCAGTAGTATTCCATATAGAAGGTTGACTAAAAACCTTAACCAAAATGAATTAAGTAAGTAATTGAAGAGGTATTCCATATAGAAGGTTGACTAAAAACCTTAACCAAAATGAATTAAGTAATTGAAGAGGAAATGTAGGTGAATGTCAAATATAGATCAGGGGTTATTGATGTACATACCTATGAGAAAAGGTTGTCGAAGTATGGTGTCTGGATGCACAATAGTATTCAATGTACAAGCTTGAAAAAAAACCTTAATCAAGGTTGACTAAAAACCTTAACCAAGGGGAATTAAGTAAGTAATTCAAGAGGAAATGTAGGTCAAGGTCAAATATAGATGAGGGGTTATTGATGTGCATCACTAGGAGATGAAGTTGTGCAAGTATGGTGGGTGTAGGGCCAGTAGTATTGCATATACAAGCTTGACTAAAAACCTTAACCAAGGTTGAGTAAAAAACTTAACCAAGGGGAATTAACCAAGTAATTCAAGAGGAAATGTAGGTCAAGGTCAAATATAGATCAGGTGTTATTGATGTACATAACTAGGAGATGAAGTTGTCCAAGTATGGTGGGTGTAGGGCCAGTAGTATTCCATATACAAGCTTGCCTAAAAACCTTAACCAAGGCGTGACGTGACGGTGACGCCGACGCCGACGCCGGGGTGACAACATAAGCTCTACTTATTCTTCGAATAGTCGAGCTAAAAATTAGTGTGGGTGTATTTAGGTCACAGACACAGTTTGCTTGTAAATATTGATCCATCACTACTCAGTTGCACTTGAGGACATATTGGGGTTCTTTTAACACCAGTTTTCAGCATATTTGTAGAATTTAAAGGAAAACACTGAACCTGTTGGTCACGTGATGTAAACAGAGTTCCCGTGGCCAAAACAAGTAAACAATATTGGAGGACATGACGAGATTGGATTTTTCTTTCTTAGGAGTAAGTGAACCTATTGTTTAATTCATGCAGAACCAGTACAGACTTGCAGACTTGCTGCAGGTCATGTGCAAGTAGGTCCCACAGCATCCATACGAATATTGAAAGTAGGAGAGTCTGGCCTTATTGGATGGGATTCTGTTAAATTATATAGTAAAACTCTGTGGTGTGTTCTAACCTAGAATATACCATTTGGCTTATATTTTTTAATATCTGATGATTTAGTGTCGTTAAACCTCTAACCTATAAGTACACAAATGCGCGCTTTTTTAACGGTGTTGCCGTAAAACAATACTACTGCAAATAAGTCCTATCTATATAAAGAACAAACGACTCAATATAAAGTTAAAATGATATCATATATTGAAGTTGTAGCTAAATATAAAGACACAATGCTATCATATAATGAACTTTTGACTTCAAATAAAGACATAATGGTATATATATTGGACTTTCGGCTCAATATAGACATAACGATATCATACAGTGAAATATTGACTTAATATAAAGACAAAATGATATCATATATTGAAGTCTTAACTCAATATAATGACATAATGGTATGATATAATGAACTTTTGACTCAATATAAACACATAACGGTATGATGTATTGAACGTTTGACTCAATATGTATAAAGACATAACAATATCATACAGTGAAATATTGACTTAATATAAAGACGAATGACATCATATATCGAGGTTTCGACCCAATACAATGACATAATGGTATAATATATTGACATTTCGACTCAATACAAATACATTATGATATCATACATTGAAATGTTGACTCAATATAATGACATAATGGTACGATATATTAAAGTTTTGACTCGATATAAAGACATAATGGTATGATATATTGAAGTTTTGACTCAATATAAAGAAATATTGGTATGATATATTGAACGTTTGACTCGATATAAAGACATACTGGTATGATATATTGAAGTTTTGACTCAATATAAAGAAATATTGGTATGATATATTGAACGTTTGACTCGATATAAAGACATACTGGTATGATATATTGAAGGTTTGGTTCAATATAAAGACATACTGGTATGATATATTGAACGTTTGACTCAATATTAAGACATAATGATATAATATACATGTATTTGCATTTTGACTCGATATAAACACATAATGAGCTTATATATTGACGTTAGTACTGCATACAATACTTTATCGTCATATAAGACAGTCATGGCGTTCCTATTCAATCACCAAGCCGTGATAAAACATTATGTGATACAACTATGTTGGCATGCTGAACATTCAGAAGTTCGATTGGTCGACACCGAGCTCGGCTCAGTCACAACCAATTAAACTGCATGCTATAAACATGTTATTATGAATGGATGGCGACTAATTCATATTATTTAAGTTAATTACACTAGTGACCATAATAGGAACTTCTTTGGTATAGTACATCATTTGATATTGTCAAAACAAAATATAAAGAATTTTAACCCTTACACTGATACCTTTTTACACCGCTATCTTAATGTTTTTGTCGTCTGCTGTTTATTTTCTATTTTCCATTTTTATCATCAAAAACATGCTTTGACAGCACTTCAGAATAAGTGCTGTCAAACCATGTTTTTATTGAGAAATAAGGCAGATATAAAAGCAACAGCAGATGACAATTGTTGTGTGTAGTGGTCTAAGGGTTAACATTTTTTCCTTACTGGTACATGTTTTGCAAAAATGCCAAAGTGTGTCAAACCAAATGATCTCCCCCGTTTATCACAGTTTTGTGATCGTTTACGTACTTGATTTGTTTTAATGGTGTTTAATGGCCTGTCAACAGCCAGGTTAATGGGGTCAAATCCCATAGGTTACCTGTTGCTGGGGGTAAATCCTAAAATCAGAACTGAATATTTACAGAAAAAAAAATATTCAGCTGAAATTAGAATAACCCGACATGGTGCCAAGTCCTCACTTCCCAAAAGTAATATGATTATTACTAATCTTATTGCATTTATAATGGGTATAACCAGATTCAACTCTCACGTACCAGAAAGTAAAAAATTGTACCTGAGTGTCAAATCAGGGATATCGGGACTCTGTTCAGGATGAAGCACATCTTTAAATGTACGCTTCGCATGCTCATAACCAACTGCCCAACGTACGTATTTGATTATATTGTATATTTTTGCAAATTTCATCAAATAAAATGGTGCGGATGAACGGGTGAACCGTTGACCCGGCCTAAAATGACCTTAGCTGTTGATAGGCCGTGAAACACCAACAAACAAACAATTTTTTGTAAATAGTTAAGTTTTCATCACAAGCACACGATGGTGCATATGTTCAATATGTGTAGAAGCCATGAGCAAAGTTTCGGATTTGTTTACTGAAAGTTGTTTCAGGAGTACAATGAGAAATTAATAAATATATCTTTTAGTACTGGCGGCCTTGACCTTGGGCAGATGGCCTATCAACAGCTAAGGTCATTTAAGGCATAGTTGGGCAGACGAAAACCACCTTCAAAGGTGTGTACGCCTAATTGATATCAACATACATGTGACGTATCATGAACATATGCCAGTCAATATACACAACTTATGCTCCTAACAATGATTTTCTACCAGCGGCCCGCCCGCCAAATGGTAAAACATAATACGTCCCATAGTTTTTTTAAACGGGCATATAGAAACTGACTAAATATAATGCTGGGATTGGGTAAAAACACATTTACATGTATATTAAATGTTGTAAAACAAATCATCTGGTGCATGTGTAAATAAGTATATTATGAATTATTTTGAGCAGATGCTTCACAATTGAATTTACAAGTAAACTGTTTGTTTGACGAGCTGTTTGTTTGTTTGATGAGAATGAATTTCCTGATGAACTGATACACTAGCTGGTATTTTCTATAGGTTTATCAGGTAATTCACTATGCATTAACCAAATACGCATTGACTGATAACAAAATGTCATACATTGCATTTACTAGATATGCATATCCAGGGCACAACTTCTATCTCCGATGTTCTATTGGTCAAACGGTGTTGCATGATATCAAATAACAACAGTATAATAGCGCAACACAAACAAGTTGTTTTCCCCAAAAATTAAGTTATACTTACCTATCATTTCACACAACCCGATTACCTTATAAATACAATATGCTCTTCATATCGTGTTTATCACACTCGACTTGGAAACTGTAGCAATTCGTATGCGTTTCCCAGTCTTACTTGAAAATGTTGGTATCAAAATATGTGGGGTACCAAAAGTCAGAACTAATTTTGTATTATGCAAACTATAGTTAAGCCACACATGAAAACTAGGATATACATACAACAGCTTATTGGGAACAAGTTGATTGATGCTCTACCTCACTGGCATCGCTACACTTGTGAAGTCACAATGGCAATGATGTCACACATTGCATGTTCTGTTTACTGTAGTGTGAAATTTAATACTAACCTTGTCCATAGAACAGCATACATCATCCCATAAAAAGCATTGATATGAAATTACGTTGTCATCTTATGCAAGATTAAACTGCCACACCATGTGATAATTGCAATTGTTTTAAAACAGTATGTAACTGTTTTCCAGATCAACCGAACCCTATTATTAACGAAAATGTATCTTAAACCATAATTCTCATAAGCCATACAGCAAAATATATTCATGAATTATCTATTTAATCTCATGTCCAAAATGTATGTCGATATTTTATTTCATAAATTTTACTTTCCAAAACAATTTTTGTATTAAAGAACTACTTTACTAAAAAATTATGAAATTAGCAAAATTGTAACTTGTACAAAATGTCTTGACCTGAAGTCACGAGATGCCATGACAAGCTTCATAACGTTATCATAGCAACACTACAGTCAACCTGTTACATGCAATATATTCTATGTACAATGGGCCTTCAAAAAGTTCTGCTAAGGATGACCTTTGAATGTTCATACAGTCATTGTTTTTGGTACCATCCACATGCATCTCTTGGTTCTAATGATATGTTGTCGTTTTATTATGCAGACCACAACACAGAAGTAAGTGTAAGCGACTGGATCTGCAACTCAACGCTGTGCTGCCCTGTGGCAGAAGAAACGCTACACAAAAAGTAATGACATAACAATTGTTGATTAAGTCCATGGTGACATCACTTTTTTGCATCACAATAAAGGTACATACATTGGCTGCACACTAGCAAGTTTACATGTCGTTTACACATCACTATAAATGATTTTGAAATTAATATATATTATGATTGAATATTGAGTTGCGCCACATCGCCCAACCATTGGTTGATATAGTAACAATGTGTCCTGTCTGTATTGTCTATTGTCCGAGAGGCTTTAAGTTACGCTTCACTAGGTCAGGACTAGTACAAATTAGGTCAGGGCTAGTAGTTTCTAAAAGTACTAGCCCGACTGGTCTAGTGGAAAAAAAAGTTAATGTTGAGCCTTGGCTTATGGAACATCTTCGACAGCTGTGTAATAATATCTAGGCAAAAAATCAAAATGCAAAAGATATTGCCTCCGTATCGGAACTAATTGAACGCCCTTGTATTTGCTGATTTTGGTGAGCGACATAGAAGTACATGTAGTTATCCTTATATGTGACTGTCACTGGAGAAATGGCGCTTATGCGTTTTGCAGCCAGTGTATATCCAGATCAGCCTGTGCATCTGCACAGTTCCATCAATGAAACATCCGGCATGCTACTACAATGCAATATAAATGTTTATCAAGCTACAGAAGTGTGCTATTTGGTCAGGAGCAACACTGGTCACAAATCCCACAGGCCCCATTTCTGCAGTCACAACCACATGTAAAATTAGTTCTAGAACTTTCAGGTAACCCATTGTACACTAGCCTGGTATTCTCTATATACCAGATCTGACATTAGGATGAATATTCCACATTGTCCTTTATAATTAATGGACATTTATTGACTACGGTAAATAGCTACACTTGTAAACCACTCAATATATTTGATTTTTCAATCGAGAACCACACATCAATGAATATTGATTACAAAACATGGGTAAATCAAACACATAATGTAAATGGTTAAAGATAAATTCTTAAAACGCAGGATTAACCTTTTGCCTGCTGCTTTTGTCATGTTTTCAAAATTGCTTGATAAAAACATTAATCCGCATGAGCATGTACTATGAAAGACGTTGTTGTTAAGAAATAAGACAACTATCTGCTATTTATGGTTTAAGAGGTTGGGGAGTTTGGCGGGCTTGGCTTGATACTGATAGAAAACCTGAACTTGTCAAGCATTTCCATCGTCACAACTGTGCCCAGTCCGACGCGGTGGAAACGTTCGTTGTCATGGCTACTGTGATGGTGTCTGTTTCCGTTGTCATGGTAAACTGTTACTTTACTGTCAGCTACATCTCGAGCAGGAAGTGGTCCATCCACTTCAATTTCCTAAAAATAGACAAGTGTTGATTGTTTAGTCCAACCCTACATACTGCAAAGCCAACATTTGCCAACACCGGTCAACCAGCCGCCTCATCAAGATCTACAGTGCTGCTTGTCATTATTTTTCAGATTTTAAACTATGGCTGCTGCCAGCATATTGCGTCCGCCAAGGTATTTGATGGTCTTAATGATGTATGCCATCAAAATCGGTGGCATACATGAGGGCCACACCAGGGATATTGGGATTATGGTATGGATGAACCACAATTACCCATTGTCTCCAGCTATTATATTTTAAGCTGTCCTTCTTACAAGACAGAATTGTAAAATTCCAAGTCCAAAAAAGTGGGAGATAATTCATGACCCAGGTGTCAAATCAAAAAATCACTTTGCGTTTCTTCACATCAAAATGGACTCACATACAACATTATGAAGTCTCCAGCTATTACAATTTAAAGGTTTTACTTCAGTCTGAAAGAAACTTGATGGACGCTGGACGCGCACCCGTTACGAAAACAATTTACCATTTATTTTCTAAAAGTTGATATTGGACTAGGAATTGTTAAATTGTTTAAGTAATTAAAGTAGAAGAACTAGGTCAAGGACATGGATGCACTGCATCACATGGATGCGTGAGTGTGTTGTGGTGAGCGATGGAAGCCGCGAGTTCTATTATCTTGGATCACGGGTTTGCTGAGATAACACACTTAACCAGGACTCATGTCATTCAGGTGGGAAAAGTAGGTCAAGGACATGGATCATCTAATGGGTTGGTTGTGGTGCGCGATAGAAGGAGGAAGCTGTGATCAAGGTTCTTTAATTTAGGCCAAGGGGTTGTTGAGAACTCGTATGTGGCTTTCACTGGAAAAATGAGGCTTATGGGATTTGTGACCAGTGTAGCTACTGATCAACACTCCTGATAACGATCTACAGTGGAAACTCTCACAACCGGACACTAAGAAAACACATGTGATCTTATTTTTGATGAGTGTCTCGGTCATTTATAACAGGTGATAATGTACGTTCGTCATCGCACAGCACACACCTATGGCTCAGAATGATCAAATCTCTGATTCACAGTCTAGGCCGGACACTGTGGGGACCTCCCAGGATGTCCAGTTTAGAGAGGTTGCACTGTATATTGCTTGTTAGAAGCATGATGGGTGTTTTGATGATGGAATGGCGAACAGTGCAGATCAACACATATCAGTAAGATATAAATATACTTATTTTTGTTAAACTATACCACATGTTGAAAGAAATTTTCAGTAAGATAAATATTATAAATAAAATTAATTTAGTAACCATTGATTACAGAAAAAAATAGAATTGGCAACGTCAGTTTAATTTTTCAGTGCAGATCAACGCATATCAGTAAGGTCACCATTTTAACAACTTTGAAAGAGCATTGTACATCGATCATTCCTACCAAGTTTTGTCGAAATTCAGTCGGCGGTTTTTGAGAAGAAGATTTTTGAAGAATTTGTGCTATTTTTAGATGGCAGCCATCTTGGATTACGTAATGACGTCATTTTAGCAATTTTGTAATCCCGCTACCTAAGGACCATGACCATGAAGTTTGGTGACTATAGGCCCAATGGTTACCGAGGAGAAGACGTTTGAAAATGTTCACGGACGGACGACGACGGACGATGACGGACAACGGACGACGGACACATTGTGGTAACAATAGCTCACATGAGCTTCGCTCAGGTGAGCTAAAACTAGAATTGGCAATGTCTGTTTAATTTTTCAGTATTATATTATACAAACTTAGTTCATTAATATCAAATATCGTTTAGGCGATGCATAGGTAACATTGGGTTACGAAATCTGACACAAATTTATAGTAACAGGATTTTTTTTTACTAATTTGCTCATGTTTGAGACGCAATGCCATTAAAAGAAGCTTATTGCCCGCACTTACAGGTGTAACAACAGCCTGTTGTTGGTATGGCGAGTCACTAGTTTCACTATACAAGACGGCAATCACTCTCTTCATAATGTCATCACATGTTTCCTTGTCTCCCATAGCTGAAATAGATTTATTAATTGGGGCTTATTGTCCATTCAAAAATGATGTCATGGACAGATGGGAATGACCCTGTATTGAACATTCAGGATTAAAATTACAAACCAGCAACTAGAAAATGTGTTCATAGAACACGGTTGCCCACCTACCGCTTTGATATATGTAGTGAACGCGGCAAAAGAGGAAAGAGGTATTATATAATAATTTTTTATTTCTCCTCAATCCTCCAAGCGTTCAAAATGGGGTAATAATCGCTGGTTCTGTGTCAAATCAAAATAGAACTTTGCCCATATACACATTATACAGAAGCTGCTTACCAAGCATCTAGCCTCCAGCTATTATGGTTTAAAAGTGTTACAAGTTACAAGGGAAATTCTAAGTACAAAAGGGGGAGATAATCCAAAACAGATGGTCGAATTAAAAAGTGTAATTAACTTTCTGAATGTACACACCATAAGAAAGCTATATACAAAGTATCAAGCCAACAGCTATTGCGGTTTAAATTTTACAAGGCAAAATGGTCCCAATTTGTTTGAAAGTGGTTTGTGGTGCTCATCACTGGCCCAATGTTGAAAATACAAGCTCGAACAAAATCTTTACCAAGGGAAATACATGTAACTATGTAAACATGGCAATTGTAGGTGTAGGCCGATTGCAGTTCATTTGTTGTAGTGCACATCATTGGCTCATGATAGTGTGCTAGTATGATGGTTGTACACCCAATAGTATTGAAAATACAAGCTCGATCAAAAATAGTTAACCAAGGGAATTAACTGTGCAAATATGGAAACTGTAGGTCAAGGTCACATAAAGGTCATTTGTCTTAAATTGCTTTGCGATGTACATTACTGCCTCAAGTCGGCCTGGTAATATTAAAGATACAAGCTCACAAAAGCTGTAACCTTGTGATCAAGGGAAACAACTATGTAAATATGGCAATTGTAAGTCAAGGTCAGATGAATGTCATTGTTTCAGAGCGGGTTTCAGTGCACATCACTGGCTCATGCTAGTGTACAAATATGCTAGTGTACAGATGTGAATCCCAGTAAGATTCACTGTTAATATACAAAGTATGGATTCAGCGTTCACATTTGCGTAGGCTCCCACATTCCAACAGATGAAAATTGAAGGTTGCGTATTAGTGTAACACACTACTAAAATCTATGTCCTTATAGTTGGAAGAATACTTTCTCCTAGTTGAAGATAATTAACCCTTGCAACATGTACAACGCTGAAAATTAATGTATTATGTCGCCTGCTGTTTGTTTTATGTTGTCAGTTGTTGTAGAAAGTGTGTTTCGACAGCGCACAAGAATCATCTCCAATGGAGATTATTTAGTGCCTGCCAAAATATGTCATTGCTCAGTAATAAGACAATATGAGACACGCCATGTGACTTTGTACCTCCGGACGGACATCTGCGTAATTTCATGAAATATATTTACAGAAAAGGTCATATTTTCCGTAAATGTCTTCAGAAGTTGACAACATTTTCAGAGTACATGATGCACTCTGAAAATATTGTCAACTTTTGACTTTATTCATGAAAAATACTGAAAAAATTAGTAAACGTATTTAATGAAATTAAGCAGATGTCCGACGGTACAATATCCCAGGGAGTGCCTCATATGACACAAACCAATAGGCGTGTATCCCATCGCGGTGGAGGTTGGAATTATAGTAGAATGGAGAAACGTACACGCATCTAAGGACCAGAAATTTCAAAGTCATTTGACCTTAAGCATGGAGGAGCATGGGTTGAATGGAGAATGAAAGTATGGATGATGGTAAAGCATGCACATGACGTTTTAATTGAAACAGTAAATATGTTATAGAAGAATGGAGAAAAATGCATGCATCTACTGAACGGAAATCATAAGTAATTGTGTCGTGACCTTGGGCAGGAGGTAGCATGGTTGAGGTGGGGAATTGAAATATGGAAGATGAGAAACATGCATATGAAGTTGCAAGCAAACTGATCATATAGTAAGGAAGTTAAAGGAAAATTGACAACAGGACAGACATATGTACGGAGAGACAGACGGACAGATGACTTTTGCATCCTGTGGAGTGAAACCATTTACCTCTTTGCTATTGAAAAGCTGAGCATATATCGGGTGGATAAAAAAACAGACGGTGTGCATGTCACGCCCACCAAGGCATTTGTTGATCTCAGAGTGTATTTATTTGAAGTTTGAAGAAAATCGGAGAAATCGTTGTGAAGACATAAGATTTGTAAAAACATTAATGCATAGTCATTTGACCTTGATCTCTGGCATGTGGGCCACAAAGTTGGGCTATAGAATGAAAGTAAGGATGATGATAAAGACGTATTTGAAGTTTGAAGTAAATCGGAGTACAGGTTGTGGATATACGTTTATAAGTTATGTAAAAGCTATAATGCAATCAGAACTAGACATCATGTTTGTAAAACATGGATATGCCCCACTGGCATACTGGACTCTAACTGGAGAAATTCTTACAAACTTTTTGAATGTACACGGACATACGGAACCTCAAAAGCAACGCAGCGCTATATTTGTATAACCTACTGGCTGAAATGTAAGGACAAATGATAGTCCACTGAACTGCATGTACGGTATTACCTTTGTCTAAAGATCCCTGAACCGACTCCTTGAACTTGGGTACATCATCTGGGTCAATAATCTTCAGTGCAGCATCAAGCAAACAGACCAGCTCGTCTCTATCTGTCTCGCTCACAGAAGCAAACTAGAAAAAAGAAAATTAGAATGCGGGACAACAAACAATATTGTTTTCTGCTGTTGTTTTAAAATGGGTCTTCCTTCTCAACAAGAACGCCGCCAATGGCATGTATCCCATCGCTGTGGTGTGGTTAGATTACAAACATGGATATAGATACCGTTACGGTAAAGATGTTATAGGAGAAAATAGGAACACGCATGCATCTACTAGAAGAAAATATGAATGATGACAAACATGCATATGAAGGTTGAAGTGAATCGCTCATATGGTAAATATGTTGTAGCAGAACGCACTGAACTGGGAATAATTCAGCGTTATTTGACCTTGATCTGGGGCAATGGGAGCATGCTCGGGTGGGAAATGAAACTATGGATGATGACAAACATACACATGAAGTGTCAAGACAATACAGTAAAGAAGTTACAGAAGAATAGAGAAACTCGCACACATCTACTGGACGGCACATTTCAAAGTTATTTGGACTTGCACTTGGGCAAAGGGGATGATGAGAAACATACACAAACGTTTGAAGCCAATCGTGCATACAGTAAAGAAGTTATAGGAGCATGGAGAAAGGCACAAACACCTACTGGATGGAAACATGAAAGGTATGACCTTCGGCACGGGGAGGGTACCGGTATGTGTGGGGTGGAGAATGAAAATATGGATGATAATAAACATGCTATTGAAGCTTCAAGCCAATCAGTCATACATAAAGAAGTTATAAGAGAATGGACATGATGGAGTAACATGCATGCACATACTGGATGCATATTTCGAAGTCGTGGATGATAATAACAATAGGCCTAAATGGGGCTGTATCGCTCACCTGAAATTATTATCCCCATTATAGAGTAACCATATAAAACCGGCAAAAGAACAACGGTAATCTCAGTCTTCAACATGTACGGAAGTGCACTTAGTCCATATGACTGACATTGTAAATTATGCTTTACATGCTTCTCATGACGACGTAAATTAACTGTATGGGTTCCTCCTTATAGGAATCACGATTTGTCTGGTTTTGTCCCACAGGTACGTTTTTATCTTTTGTTACCTGGGAGTTGAATTGGGTTATTGCCCATTATAAAAGTAGTAAGATTATTACTGATCTTAGTGCTTTTGGGAGGGGGCAAAGTGATTCTGATGTGGCGAGGACCTGGCATCAGATCAGGATTATTCTGATTTCAGGGCTGAATATATATATATTTTTTTTATTGTAAATATTCAGTTCTGATTTTGGGATTGCCCCCCCCCCCCCCCCCCCCATTTGTACAGGTAGTATATGGGATTTTCATTGACCCGGCCTTAAATGACCTAGGCCGTTAAACCCCAACAAAGAAAGAAACAAACATGCTTCTAATCATGTGCTCATACATGAAAAGAAGACGATCGTCAAATTATGTCGATTTTAAGACAAATTTTCTCATATATGGCAGCCATATTGGATTTGCCGTCATTGAATGGGATTACGTCACTGAAATTCTATTAGAGAGATTCCTCGGTATCGAAAATTTGGGTATAGAGATCAAAAAGAAGTCTATGTTACTGTTTAAGGAAGCTAATCCTGATTTTGTAATTTGACCTACTTAATATGCTAATTAGGTAAATTACGAAAATATGCTACAGATATGCAAATAGGCATCCAACAGTTTCTGAGTCATTTAGACCTATATATTACATTTTCAACTTAAACCCTTGCAGTAATCAACATTCCTAGGTTCACTATTGAACATATAAGGCTGGCCAGAGGACTAACTCTAAAGACTAGTGGTGTACGGTCTCACAAAAAGAAAAAGAGTGCCGAAGGTCACAATATACGCCCGTCGAGGCAAGGCCAGTCAACAAGGGGAGATAAGGGGAGGCTTCTTCGACTTGCCGTGATAAACATATATACCAAATTTGGGTACGATCGGTCAAGTAGAACTTGAGTTATTGCGTGAATACAGAGTGCGAAAATTTAAATGGCGCCAACAGGATATAAGTCATCGGAAAAATCAATAGGCTTCTTCGTCTTGCCGTGATAAACATGTATACCAAATTTGGTTACGATCGGTGAAGTAGAACTTGAGTTATTGCGTGGACAAGGATACAGAGTGCGAACATTAACAAGAGCTGTAGGATAACAGCATAGCTCGACTACGAGGGTTGTCGATGTACACATAGCTTGACAAACAAGGTGGCTGCGGCCTGCATAAAAACCGTAACCAAGGTTGACTAAAAAACTTAACCAAGGGAAATTATGTAAGTAATTCAAGGTTAAATGTAGGTCAATGACAGATATAGGTCAGGGGTTATTGATGTACATCACTAGGAGATGAAGTTTTCCAAGTATGGTTGCTGTAGGCCCAGGAGTATTCCATATACAAGCTTGAGTAAAAACCTTAACCAAGGGGAAATAACTAAGTAATCCAAGGATAAAAGTAGGTCAAGGTCAAATATAGGTCAGGGATTATTGATGTACATCACTAGGAGATGAAGTTGTCCAAGTATGGTTGATGTAGGCCCAGGAGTATTCCATATACAAGCTTGACTATAAACATTAACCAAGTAATTCAAGGTTAAATGTAGGTGAAGGTAAAATATAGGTCAGGGGTTATTGATGTACATCCGTATGAGAAAAAGTTATCCAAGTATGGTGTCTGTATGCACAATAGTATTCCATATACAAGCTTGACTAAAAACCTTAACCAAGGTTGACTAAAAACCTTAACCAAGGGGGATTAAGTAATTAATTCAAGGTTAAATGTAGGTCAAGGTGAAATATAGGTCAGGGGTTGTTGATGTACATCACTAGGAGATGAAGTTGTCCAAGTATGGTTGGTGTAAGGCCAGGAGTATTCCATCTACAAGGTTGACTAAAAACCTTAACCAAAGAGAATTAACTAAGTAATTGAAGAGGAAATGTAGGTGAAGGTCAAATATAGATCAGGGGTTATTGATGTACATCCCTATGAGAAAAGGTTGTCCAAGTATGGTGTATGTATGCACAATAGTATTCCATGTACAAGCTTGAGTAAAAACCTTAACCAAGGTGACTTAAGTAAGTAATTGAAGAGGAAATATAGGTAAAGGTGAAATATATATCAGGGGTTGTTGATGTACATCACTAGGAGATGAAGTTGTCCAAGTATGGTGGGTGTAGGGCCAGTAGTATTCCATATACAAGCTTGACTAAAAACCTGAACCAAGGGGAATTAACTAAGTAATTCAAGAGGAAATGTAGGTCAAGGTCAAATATAGATCAGGGGTTATTGATGTACATCGCTATGAGAAAAGGTTGTCCAAGTATGGTGTCTGTATGCACAATAGTATTCCATGTAGAAAACTTGACTAAAAACCTTAACCAAGGTTGACTAAAAACCTTAACCAAGGGGAATTAACTAAGTAATTCAAGGTTAAATGTAGGTCAAAGTAAAATATAGGTCAGGGGTTATTGATGTACATCACTAGGAGATAAAGTTGTCCAAGTATGGTTGGGGTCACCATTTTCACAACTTTGAAAGAGCATTGTAAATCGATCATTCCTACCAAGTTTAGTCGAAATCCGGCCAGCAGTTCATGAGAAGATTTTTTAAGAATTTATGCTATTTTTAGATGGTGGCCATCTTGGATTAGCGATGACCTCCATTTTAACAAATCTGAAAAGGGTTCACCCATGGACCATAACTTTTAAGTTTGGCTACCATGGGCCAAGCGGTTCATGTGAAGAAGAATTTTGAAATCTCTAATAAAAGAACGACTTTTGGACATTTCGGCGGCCATCTTGGATGACATGACAATCCGATTTCGACAAAAAATGTACCAGAGTGATCGCCTCATTGATACCTTCGATTTGATATATAACATGACCATATTCGGTCAAAAATAAAATTTGACCCCACAGGCCACGCCCATTTTTGACCCCGGTGTCACCATTTTAACAACTGTGAAAGAGCATTGTACATCGATCATTCCTACCAAGTTTCCTCGAAATCCGGCTAGCGGTTCATGAGAAGATTTTTTAAGAATTTATGCTATTTTTAGACGGCGGCCATCTTGGATTAGCGATGACCTCCATTTTAACAAATCTGAAAAGGCTTCACCCATGGACCATAACTTTTAAGTTTGGCTACCATGGGCCAAGCGGTTCATGTGAAGAAGAATTTTGAAATCTCTAATAAAAGAACGACCTTTTGACATTTCGGCGGCCATCTTGGATGACATAACAATACAATTTCGACAAAAAATGTACCAAAGTGATCGCCTCATTGATACCTTCGATTTCATATATAACATGACCATATTCGGTCAAAAATAAAATTTGACCCCAATTTGACCCCACGGGCCACGCCCATTTTTGACCCCGGGGTCACCATTTTAACAACTTTGAAAGAGCAATGTACATCAATCATTCCTACCAAGTTTCGTCGAAATCCGGCTAGCGGTTCATGAGAAGAAGATTTTTTAAGAATTTAAGCTATTTTTAGACGGTGGCCATCTTGGATTAGCGATGACCTCCATTTTAACAAATCTGAAAAGGCTTCACCCATGGACCATAACTTTTAAGTTTGGCTACCATGGGCCAAGCGGTTCATGTGAAGAAGAATTTTGAAATCTCTAATAAAAGAACGACCTTTTGACCTTTCGGCGGCCATCTTGGATGACATAACAATCCGATTTCGACAAAAAATGCACCAGAGTGATCGCCTCATTGATACCTTCAATTTGATATATGACATGACCATATTCAGTCAAAAATAAAATTTGACCCTAATTTGACCCCACGGGCCACGCCACCCCGGGGTCACCATTTTAACAACTTTGAAAGAGCAATGTACATCGATCATTCCTACCAAGTTTTGTCGAAATCCGGTTGGCGGTTCTTGAGAAGAAGATTTTTTAAGAATTTGTGCTATTTTTAGACGGTGGCCATCTTGGATTACGCAATGACGTCATTTTAACAATTTTGTAATCCCCCTACCTAAGGACCATGACCATGACGTTTGGTGACTATAGACCCAATGGTTACCGAGGAGAAGACGTTTGGAAATGTTCACGGACGACGGACGACGACGACGGACGACGACGGACACATTGCGGTAACAATAGCTCACATGAGCTTCGCTCAGGTGAGCTAATAACGTCATGTGCCGTAATTGCACCAATCAAACGACAAAGTAAGTAGTTCAAATATGACTGATACACCATTTTGTTATCAGTCAGGATATATTCGGTCAATGCATACCTAGATAAATGTGTGTATATGTAGCTGTGACTGGAGAAATGGGGCGCATCGGGTTTGCAACCAGTGTAGATCCAGATCAGCAAGGTACGTCCGCACAGTCTGATCAGGATCTGCACTGATCGTCTTTCCATCAATGAAACACCCGTCATGCTTCTAACAAGCAATATAGATCGTTATCATGCTACAGGAGTGTGCTATATGACCAGGTCACAAATCCCATAAGCCACCTCATTTGCTCAGTCACAGTCAGATATGCTCAAAAAGGTTTATAGTGATCAACAAATACTCACAAAATTAGCCAATTTACTTTCCCAATTCTTGTGTAGGTCTTGAACATTATCAAACTCCTCACCAGTATACAGAGCGGTGAAAAGTCTCACAATCTGAGCGATATCTGCCTGGAAACCGCGTATATCGAGGCCAGTGATATCCGAGTATAATCGAGAAGCCAGTCCAAAATCTATGACCTTCACCTTTAGTGACGACGGTGAGACCTTCTGGACCATTGCATTGCCAGCTGAAATATAATTAGAACACGGGAGTTAATGGAACACATTATAATATAACGTGGTTATATGTGGCTGTCACCGGAGAACTGGGGCTTATCGGCTTTGCAACCAGTATAGATCCAGATCAGCCTGTGCATTCACAGTCTGATCAGGATCGGAACAGATCGTCATTCCATCAATGTAACACACATCATGATTCTGTAGTAGTACGGCCATTGTAGGATAATCGAACATGTGTACTGCCTTGTGGTACAAGCCGACTTTTATAGCGACATGGTAGAGTGTTCGTCTCTCATGCATGGGTTCGACAATATTTTTCACATTATAACACATTCCCCTCCTACTACAGTGGTGCCAATGAACCAGGATAGATTACCAACACAGGTTGAAGTAACGGACCATGGTCTATACATACATTAAATATACATAAATTCACCAATAAGTGAGAGAAAATAAACTAACAATTTTTTACTAATCTTATAACACAGCGGTGAATAAAATATGATAATACACATGCATATGCGGTTTCAAGCCAATCGGGCATACAGTAACAATGTTATAGCAGAATGGAAACTGTGATGGATGACTTTTGCACCCCTATATCACATTTTCGCCACGCGATGTGATACAAAATTTATGGGAAAACATGTTTGCAAATGGGAAAAATGAGGATTTCATTTACTAACAGTAATGCAGGAAATTCATGTTTGGACCATGTGTGGACCACATTCATTTCTGGCTACCAAGTGGAACACAAACATTACTGTATTCACCATGCAGGTCTTTATGGACCCAGCCTTTACTGTGCATGGCAGTCACCGCATCGAGCGACCCATTCAGCACGGACAGGGAGAATGGCTTCACGAAACAAGGATCCGCTTTATGTATCCTGGTCATGTGGTCATCGATAATACTTCGTAATGTTATTGCTGAAATGGACAACATAATTATCTGGCAATGTACATCCAGGCCATGTGGCCATCGATACTATTGCGTAATGTTGTTGCTGAAATGGATAACATATCTGGCAATGTACATCCAGGCCATGTGGCCATCGATAATATTGCGCAACGTTGTTGCTGAAATGGACAACATAATTATCTGGCACTGTACATCCAGGCCATGTGACCATCGATAATATTGTGTAACGTTGTTGCTGAAATGGACAACATATATGACACTGTACATCCAGGCCATGTGGCCATTGATAATGTTGAGTAACGTTTTTGCTGAAATGGACAACATATCTGGCACTGTACATCCAGGCCATGTGGCCATCGATAATACTGCGTAATGTTTTTGCTGAAATGGACAACATATCTGGCACTGTACATCCAGGCCATGTGGGCATCGATAATACTGCGTAATGTTATTGCTGAAATGGACTACATAATTATCTGGCACTGTACATCCAGGCCATGTGGCCATCAATAATACTGCGTAACGTTATTGCTGAAATGGACAACATATATGACACTGTACATCCAGGCCATGTGGCCATCGATAATGTTGCGTAACGTTGTTGCTGAAATGGATAACATATCTGGCACTGTACATCCAGGCCATGTGGCCATCGATAATATTGCATAACGTTGTGGCTGAAATGGATAACATATCTGGCACTGTACATCCAGGCCATGTGGCCATCGATAATACTGCGTAACGTTAGTGCTGATATGGACAATATAATTATCTGGCACTGTACATCCAGGCCATGTGGGCATCGATAATATTGCGTAACAATATTTCGGAAATGGACAACATATCTGGCACTGTACATCCAGGCCATCGATAATACTGCGTAACATTAGTGCTGAAATGGACAAGATAATTATCTGGCACTGTACATCCAGGCCATGTGGCCATCGATAATATTACGTAACGTTATTGCTGAAATGGATAACATAATTATCTGGCACTGTACATCCAGGCCATCGATAATAAAATGTGTAACGTTGTTGTTGAAATGGAAAACATATATGGCACTGTACATCCTGGCCAAGTGGCCATCGATAATATTGCGTAACCTTATTGCTGAAATTGACAACATATTTGGCACTGTACATCTAGGCCATGTGGCCATCGATAATACTGCGTAACATTATTGCTGAAATGGACAACATATATGGCACTGTACATCCAGGCCATGTGGCCATCGATAATACTGCGTAACGTTGTTGCTGAAATGGACAACCCAGGCCATGTGGCCATCGATAATACTGCGTAACGTTAGTGCTGAAATGGACAACATATTTATCTGGCACTGTACATACATCTTGGCCCACACTGTACACCTAGTCATCGATAATCTGATAATATTGCGTAACGTCATTGATGAAATGGACAGCTGGCACTTTACATCCTGACCATGTGCACATCGATAATACATGTATTATCATATTATACCTTGAGCCAGCAATAACCTCCCCTCCCCCATGTAGGATTTTTGGTGAGTACGCTTTTCAGATTCAGTAGCCTATTGTCTATCAAACCTGGTTGTATGCACTCAAAAGGCCGCTGGATGAACACATTTTTCAAGATGGCCACCAAACATTACTATATTGTTTTATTAAGGACTGTTAACTTTCAGTCTGATCAATATTATCCGAGTAAAATTATATAATTAAGTCTCAATTTGAATGTAAAATGATTTGGAATACATCTTACATTTAGTTACATCAGCAAATGGCAATATATATCAAAATGGCTGCCGAAATAGCCTGTTTTAACACATTTTTCTGCGATGTCTACAAACATTCATAAAATTGAAACACATAATTATACATTGCTTTCCCTCACAAATAAATGGAAAATACAGGAGATGGTGATGCAATATCCATCCACAATTGTCAGAAAAGTTAAAATGGCCGCCAAAATGTTTTGTTCTATTATTTACTGTATGGAGTTGTTATAAACAGCATTTCATGTACATATTACATGTATGCATACCAGTTTGAGGTATAGAAATCAATTCATTTAATAACATATACATATCGAGGTATACAATGCTATAATTATATATTCAAAATGGCCACCAGAATGGTCAGATGTTCAATAATATTGACGATGAAGCTAAGTTTTCGGTAAGTAAACAACATTAACATTGTTATGTATAGAGTGTGATATTATGCTTATTTTCAAAGACTAATACGGATGTATTTCAATCAGTTCGAGTATTGAAGAACTGTTTCAAAGTGTTTCCAAAATGGATCGACTGTTGACAAGGAATACAAAGTTATTATTGGGCTGTCTAGTTAATGCGATTGGTAACGGGCACACTCCTCATAATTAAGCAAGCATGATGATCATTGGCCAAAGCCGTATGTAGTATTGTATGATGACTGGCATGGGTATGCTTATTGCAAACATGCATGGCTTTCTCCCACATTAAGCATCCCGCATATATCTTCACATGTTCCAATAATTTAAATTAACCCTTGGTCGTGAGTTGCAAACATTGGAAAATAAATACAATACATGGTAACGATATATAATTCATGCAGTCACTGGTGTAATCAGTTCTACAGTAACCACTACATGTGCTGTATTTATTTTTCTAATTACACATTATTTAAACTAATACACCCAAAACCTAATCATATACAGTGTCATTATGACTGTCAGCTTCAAGATGACCATCAACATGGTCGCTTTTGCAATTAGGATGGGATATTTATGGATATATATGTACACTTTTAATACAGCTCAAATATCTTAAAATTGTTGATAATATCCTTAGCCCCAGGAGGTCCCGCATCGTGCGATGACATCAACATGTGGTTGCCCATGACAGATACTTCAAATACATCTCTCTGGTTGCTATAATAATGGAATAACGTTGTCCATCAGGGGTGTACTAAATTTGAAAGACAACCATGTATGTGGATTCAGTGCCACATAGGGGTATATGGAGGCAAAGACATGTCTAATGTCTAACATGTATAATGTAAATATAAATCTGCATGCAGTAAATAAGTGTACACATGGTACATGATTATAGAGTTTTGAGATAATTAGAATGACATTACCTGTTGTCAAATAGAGAAATACATATTCCGATGACACACCAAAGAGCCAGCGAAATACACAACTGTGGTACAATGCGGCAGAAAACGCTTTTCACAAACGTGATCCTGACCGCCTGCGTAAATAGTTAGAATGCCATGTAGACAATATTTCAATTGCATAGTAAAATCTACAATTTAACGTGTCTCAATAGAGGCTATGTGATATTGTTTAGATGAACATTTTGATACATTGCATAATGTTATGGAGATACGTTATCATTCATGGGGATTTAAACGTAGATTGATGGTCCTATGAGTGTGTGTGGCTACACGTGGTAACAAATGAGCTTGTGTAATGCAAATGATTTGACTGCTGTAAATTGATATATTCGGGGATTTGATGAAAATGCACACATCCTTTGTTTGTTTGTTTGTTTGTTTATTAGTGTGTAATGGCCTATCAACAGCTAAGGTCATGTAAGGCCTGGCAAACGGGTTCGATCCCATTTTAACCTGCTGCATTGGGGGGGGGGGGGGAAATCCCAAAATCAGAACGGAATATTTACATCGAGAACAAATATATTCAGCCCTGAAATTAGAATAACCTTACCTGGTGCCAGGTCCATACCACACCAAGTCACTTGGCCCCTTCCCCTAAAATAGGATTACGAATATCGTAATACTCACATAAGGGGTATAACCAGATTCAACTGTCACATACAAAATGCCAAAGACGTATGTGAGGGCCAAACCAGGTCTCCAGTCGGGATTCCGGAAAGAATGAACCCCGATCGTTAAATTACTCATCGCGTGCTTCCACCTGCCACTCACTCACATCCTTTGTGTAATATTATTGTCCTACTGATGTATGAGTTTCCATCTGGAACACATTTGGAATAATTATACCACTAAATATGGTATCCTGTTGTATTGTGTAATGATATGCATGTAGATTGATGTTTGAATACCCCGGAATGGCTTTTTGCAGACTACATACATACTAATATTGGCTTGTATATATATTTGTATAATTATATACATGAGCTTGGAGGACGATATACATATTTTCATAAGCCATATATACGTTTAGCCACATTTGTCTAATATATATTTTGACACAGTATGAAATGCAAAGACTACATTTAAGCGATGACCATGTACTTGTATATATGAAATCTGTAATGATGCTGTTATCCGAATGTTATGCAGGTAAATGCCAATCGGAACTATTACAAGTTGATTACAAACCTACATCCTTTTTGGTGTTTGGTAATTGGACTCAACAGGTGTAGAATAACACGTGTGCTATAATTAAGAACACCGACTATTGAAACATATTGGACAAAATAGTTTATATACACGTACATAGCAGCTATATGAATATAGTGGGTATATTTGAAGAGGATATGCATGCTTTTAGAAAGATCATGCACCTTCAATTTCTGTGTTTATATGAAACTTATGAAATGGTATATAAACCTTACAGGTTACCAAATGACACTACATGTATTATGAACTCATGGTTAACTATTTACTTACAATGCCTCACTTACAAAATACAATATCGTAATGGGTACCTCCAAAATGAGACTAATGGAATGATATACATAAATGTATTAGGCAATGGCCATGATACATGCACTGGTATGCACTTACACTGGTAATGGATCACGGTCATACACATTGGAACACACACGTTCTCATATGACATGTAGTGTATTTCAGTAGGTATACAAGTCACATTTTTACTAAATACATGATTTTATAAGTTCATGTGCCAACTACACATTTGAATCCTGTTCCTGTAGATGACTGGGAATGGGTTGAGGGAATATTATTGGAATGCACGATAAAGAGTGTGTACATTATGTGGAACCGGGATATATATAACCCAGTTTCATCGGTTCTACTAACTTTATTTTTATGTCACACAGACTCATTTACTTGGGTGGCTGTCATCTTGAAAGTGTATATCAATGTATTTGTCCTATTTTACTCCAGCTTAGCTTGCTCGTATTATTTACAGCTATCTTAATGTTCTGTATTTTCGTATTTACTGTGTCATACGTGAAGTAATATGTGCTACAAATCATCAGCATGGTAGAAAATGTATATTTTCTACATCCAGTTTGCAAGTTAGTACCTACGATCTATAGTATTGACAGTAATAATTATATTTATATATTATTTATTTATGGTGTTTAAATGCCTGTCAACAGCTTAGAGTAATACGTTCATGTAGCAGAGACATTCATATTGGAATACACAACATACATGTAGTAATCATGGTAATTGTCATGGTTGCACAAATATGAAATGGACATATAGAGAGACGAACAGACATTCATGCTGTATCTGAAATGTGTGTGGATAACTAGTATGTGGCTGTGACTGGAGAAATGGGGCTTATGGGATTTGCGATCAGTGTGGCTCCTGACGATATATTGTGCTTGTTAGAAGCATGACGGGTGTTTCACTGATTGAATGGCGAACAGTGCAGATCCTGATCAGACTGTGTGGATACACAGGCTGATCTGGATCTATACTGGTCGCAAAACCCATAAGCCCCATTTCTCCAGTCACAGACACAGAGACAGGTGTTAGTAGCTAAAAGTTCATATGAACCTTTCATAAGTATCTGGAAGCGTATAAAGTAAGACAAATTATTACATGTAAAATGGTCATTGTAAATTCAGTGGGTGGGGAATATATAGTTCAAACTACTTTGTTTTAACATTGCATCATCTGCTGTAGACATTATGTACCGGGTAATCAGAATATGAGCATCAAGCATATATTGCAAACACTAGTAAGTACAATTAACATTGATAAATTAATAGACACCGAAAGAGATTTGCATAATGAAACATATAGCGTAGTTGTTACCTTCACTAAGTAAATAATTATTTTGTCTCAATATCAACAGTAGACGACACACAGGTAACGCTACCTGATTATACACCACGTACACATGCTAAAATAGAGTATATACACGTATCAGAGCAGGAAATTACGGAAATTATATCGAAATTAAACGTGCATAAAGCATCAGGACCAGACGAAATCAGCCATAGAATGTTAAAAGAAACCTCAACAACTATGTCTAGGCCTTTGTGCATATTATTTAACAGATCTCTACAAGAAGGTAACTATCCATCAAAATGGAAACAAGCTAACGTTATGCCACTTTTCAAGAAAGGAGACCGTGATCAACCCTCAAATTATAGACCTATCTCTTTGATTAGCTGTTTAGGAAAAGTTTTGGAACGAGTTGTTTTCAAACATGTATTAACCACCTTGATATTAACAACCTTATTTATAAAAGTCAATCCGGATTCATCCCAGGCCATTCCACGGTATACCAACTAATAGATATATATAATCAGATATGCAAGGCAATCGATGAACGAAAACATACGTGTATTGTCTTTTGTGACATTTCTAAAGCATTTGATAGAGTATGGCACCTCGGACTTTTATTTAAGCTAAACCAAAATGGTGTAGAAGGTCCCCTTCATAACTGGTTCAGAAATTATTTATCAAACAGATCACAAAAAGTGTCTATAGGCAGTTCTTATTCTGAAAATAAATTGATAAATGCTGGTGTTCCCCAAGGCTCGGTTCTTGGACCTCTTTTGTTTCTTATATACGTTAATGATATTGCTGACAAACTACTTAGTACAACCAGGCTATTTGCTGATGACTCATCCTTAGCTGTCTCGTCAAAAGACATGAACACCATAGCACATACTATAAACCATGATTTAAATGAATTAGCAGCATGGGCTCACCAGTGGCTTGTAACATTTAATCCTTCTAAAACTGATGCTATGATCTGTTCATTAGCTCGATACACAGAGCCATCTCTCTATTTTAATGATATTCAACTTCATTTTGTCCAACATCACAAACATTTGGGTCTAACTCTCAGTCATGATGGTACCTGGCACGAACATATTTCTAACATAATTAAGTCTGCATCTAAGGTTTTATGTTCTATGAAAATGCTTAAATTTAAATTAAATAGAAAAACATTGAATCAAATATATATATCGTACATGAGACCAGTACTCAAATATGCATCAATCGTATGTGATAGTTGTACACAATATGAACGCGAATCTCTTGAAAAACTTCAATACGAAGCAGCCAGAACAGTTACAGGTATAACCCGTTCATACTCTATTAACAGACTTCTCCTAGAAATTGGATGGATACCCCTTTCAGACCGAAGACATATTCAGAAGCTTATACTTATTTATAAAGAAAAGGCCGGTGTACTTCCCTCATATATACATGAACTATTTCCACAACTAGTTGGTGATAATAACACATACGGATTACGTAACATGAACAATTTTATCACATTAACAAGACGGACAGAACTGTATTCTAAATCGTTTATACCGTCATCAGTAGCATCTTGGAATGAACTGAATGAGGATATAAAAAATTCTACATCGACCGCCGTTTTTAAAAATAAACTAAAACTATTCAGACCTCCAATTGTTTCAGAATATTTTCGTATCGGCGACAGAACATTATCCATTTACCACTGCCGCATAAGAAACCAATGTAGTAATCTTAATGCTGATCTATATATGAATCACTTGGGGGAATCCCCTTTATGCCAATGTACACTCGAAGATGAAGATGCCGAACATTTCCTTTTTAAATGCCAACTATTCCATCAGCAACGATTAAACTTTTTTACAGCAACCAGTCAGTACCATCCACTATATGTTAAAACCCTATTATTCGGAAACGAGTCACTAAATGTGGAAGACAATACTTGCATATTTACAGAAGTGCAAACTTACATTAAACTGACGCGACGATTCATATAACTGCATCCGTATATGTATTGCGTTTTACAAAACTACATTAAACAAGTAACGTCTATATAACAATTAACTATTTACATAAATACTGCGTTCCTGCATGAATACAATTATTATAAATGGTTACCTGGGCTCGTGCTCGTGGGTCTTCCGCGATGTGTTAGGTGCTCCGTGCTCGCATTTGGACTTTCTATCGGTCATGATCGGGCTTCGCTCGGTAATGGCCGGTAGAGCTGTTTGATTTCGAGTATGGGGTACGAGAGCATATTCGGGGGTCTCATAATCGTGGTCCCAGATTCTGGAGTGTGTGCGGTGAGAACATTTGGTGCAGCACATTGAACACTTATCCTGTTTTGTTGTTTATTTTCGATTTATCATGAGCACATTAATATGACTGTTTATGAAAAACATATTGTTTCAACACCTAGACTGATGTGCTCATGTGCACATCGATATATTTGTGTATATATATGTGTATATATATATATATATATGTGTGTATGTATATATATGTGTATATATGTATGTGTATATATGTGTGTGTATGTATGTGTATATATATGTTTGTACATATACTTGCTCTACAGAATATGTAAAACATCATAATTATTTACCTACCACTATTATACCACTTTATATATATGCAATAAGCAATTGGGATGGGCTGTAACTAATGTTGCTAAAACTTGTAGCCCAACCCGTTTGCTCTTCTAAATTAACCTGTATTTATTAACTGTAAAGTTACATTGTAAATTTAGAGCAATAAAATATGTTTAAACTAAACTAAGTAAATGCGAAGCGGACGGACAGACGGACGAACACTCGGACCCATTGCATCTGAAGTGTGCATGGATAGCTATCAGTAGTGCCTAATTAGTTGCATATGCATTTAAACAATTAAAAAGTAAGTGACAGTGCATAACATAAATGAAATTCATTACATGTAAAATTCCCATTGTAAAATGTGTGGGTGGGGAGTGGTAAAAAATACTTTGTTTTTAACATTGTATCATTGAACTGTATACATCAGATACTCGGCATATATGCAATTAACTTGTCTAATGAACACTACTAGGTACCATTGACACAGAGAAAATGCAAAAGTACCATATTACTATGGAGTTATTCAGGTAGATGTTTTGCCATTGAAATTCAGTAGGTGGGGTAATAAAACATGTACAATTCTTCATCTGAATTAGCAGATATTAATTGAACTGTATGTCATTGTATAGTTATGAACACATCAGAAAACATACAAACTAATGATAAAAAATAGTTGAATTTCAATGAAAAATGCGATTTTCGCAATTGCGAACAGTCCGATGGTGGTATACTTCAAAATAGTGCCAATCATTCATCCAGCGAGTTACAGCGCGCAGACATACGGCATAGCACTCGTAATTGAATTTAGTTTCGGAAAAATATGTCTGCAAAAATCGCACAGGGGAAGGGGGGTTTCCATTTCAGGCTGACGGCCTATATTGCAGACAAATCAAAACGGCAGTGGGTCGAGGCAAGGCGAACAAGAGTGCCAAACGTCACAATATACACCCGTCGAGGTGTAGCCAGTATACAAGGGGGGTAACTCCATGAACAAATGAATCAATAACACTGCAGGGGTTATACCCCACAACAAATTAAATTTATCAAATTTGATTATGATCCGTCAATTATAAACTCCAGTTATTGTGCGGACGTGGATACAGAGTGCGAAAATTAAAATGGCCGCCAAGGGGAGTTAAGCCATCAGAAATGTTTGAAAATCAATAGGTTTTTTTTTCAATTCGCTAAATATGTATACCAAATTTGGTTATGATCCGTGAGGTATAACTCGAGTTATTGCATAGGCAAAGATACAGAGTGCGAGCATTATAAATAGCCGCATAAGGGGAGATAAGTCATCTTATTTTTGTGAAAGTCAAAAGCCGTGATAAACATGTGTACCGTATACAAATTTGAAGAGAAAACAGGATATGCACAGAAACCACATACAACAGATTTTCTGGCAAACGTGGCGCAAACGTGGCGAAAAAACATAATGTCACATGCAAACTCGGAACAAACATGCAGACGCTACTGTAAGCTTACCATGTCGTAATATCTCCATATGTATTGTCACTTTGTTGTTGTCTATCTTGAAAAGGTACAGGGAAGGGACATAACCACTCTCAGAGAGGTCCACCCAGCATCGAACCTCATCTCCTCGGAAATATGATATCATCATCTAAATAAAGAAATTAGTATAAAAGATTTGTTTCTTTACCTTATTATTATCTTTTTTTCTTTCTGTTTATATTTTTTTTATTTTCACACAAAAACATGTACAAACAAGACATATTACTAGTAACATGCATGTGCATAATTGCATTCCATTGCATATTTCTAAATTACTGAGTAAATATATATTACACATGTAATTACCTGTTTGTATATGTATAAGTTTGATTTTTTTATAAAGAAAACAAATACAAAAAGATAATTATCAATTAATAATGGAGCAAAAAACAAATACAGGAATTAAAAAAAAAAACATCCATAGAAAGAAAGAAACAGTTAGTTAGATAAGTACGTAAGTACGAAAGTACGAGCAGCATGATCATATGTTTGCATTAATGTTGTTGGATTAAATATTTTAAGGGAAAGAATGCGAGAAGAAATAAGTTACTCTAGCAGTAAACCATTCCATTTTCTATTGTGTATTTCAGCTTTGTTTCTATTTACCTACTGCAATTTGATGTTCAAGCTCTTCAGTTAGTTTGTTTTAATAGATCTTAAAAGCTGAGAAAGTTGGTTAAGTATTTCTTAATTTACATCCATAAATGAAGTATTTTCCTAATATAATACAAACATTCAAGAATATATTTTCTGGTTCATTACACAGGTGGAAGACTCGGACCTATGACACCAAAAAAAATGCCTATTAAAAAAATCCCATTACCCCACCCACTTGGTCTCGTACAATACCTTATGCTGTATATAAAGGTGAGTATAAATAAGGCTTTTATAGAAAGAGCCCTCTCTTTTCCGGCTCGCACAAACACAATAAACATCGATTAAATGTATGACTTCTGTCTCTGGCAATCGATAAAGGTATTAGGTGTGTGAATATACTCACTTCAAATCGCTGTTTCCAGCATTTATTCAGTTATTCGCATTTTGTATACCCCATCCAAAGCGAAATTTGCGTGTACGAAAGAATCTCACACAGAATCGGAGGCCGTCCGGCTGGATTATCGGTCATATTTGGCCGATAGCTGATCGCCAGCTCAAACTAAAGTCGCGCACCATGACCATATACATTAGAGACTCCAACCATACAAAGTTCGTCCAATTATGATCCAATAAACCTCGTATTTCAAAATGGGAGTTGAATAAATATGTAAATTGTGGAATATCCAACTTTAACATACATCTGAAACATAGTTTTCCAGGTTTCTGCATACACATTTTCCGATAAATTTTACCTCCAAATATGCCATTAGATGATTAGTGTCTAATATCTTCTTGTGTCAATTACAGAGCTGCCAACCCCATGTCGGTCACATGAGGAACATGGAGAGAAAAGGGGGCTATTTTCAGGAACACCTCATATGTTTTCCGGAACACAAATCAGTACTCAATCTTCAATCTTAAAGTCATTTTTTAGAACCTTGTCTCGGCCACCATGACCAACCGAAAAATCAGAATTACACTGCTTGCAAGACGCAAATTCATCACCGCACTTTCACAGGACCAAATCGGGTCATGTCTCGCTGTAATCAGTGATGAACGTCTGTGTTCCAACTTCTTTCCATAAAAAAGACCAAGATTCGTCGGCTGCGCGCTTTGGAGCAGACATTTTAAGAATTTACGCAATGAAGAAATCAATATCACGGATTGCTTGAAACTACTGTTCCTTCACAAGAATTGAAATGGTAAGCGCCTAGGTGAGTATGATTATGGGTAAATAAAACAAGAGGGCCATGATGGCCCTAATTCGCTCACCTGACTCCATGAACACCAGAGGAGAATGTGACATTGAGTTCATATGTGTTTTAAAAAAATTGTGCTATTTTTACATGGCGGTCATCTTGGATTAAGCGATGACTCTCATTTTACCAAATCTGAAAATGCTTCACCCAAGGATCTTGACTTACTATGAAGTTTGGCCAGCATCGGCCTTGTGGTTCCTGAGAAAAAGATGTTCAAAATCTTGAATAAATGGACCTTTTGGCGGCCATCATGGATGTCATAATCATTTGATTCCGACAAATATTGCACCAGAGCAATCGCCTCTTCGATACCTTCAATTTTATATATGACATGAGCATATTCAGTCAAAAATAAATTTGACCCCAATTGGACCCCACGGGCCACGCCCATTTTTGACCCAGGGGTCACCATTTTAACACCTGAGTGTGAAAGAGCATTCTACATCGATCATTCCTACCAAGTTTCGTCGAAATCCGGCTGGCGGTTCATGGGAAGATTTTTTAAGAATTTGTGCTATTTTTAGACGGTGGCCATCTTCGTCTAGCGACGACCTCCGTTTTAACAAATCTGAAAAGGCTTCACCCATGGACCATAACTGTGAAGTTTGTCCACCATGGGCCAAGTGGCTCGTGTGAAGAAGAAAATTGAAATCTCTAATAAAAGAATGACCATTTGACCTTTCGGTGGCCATCTTGGATGATATACCATTCAATTTCGACAAAAAATGTACCAGAGCGAACGCCTCTTTGATACCTTCGATTTGATATAGACATCATATGACCATGTTCGTCAAAAATAAAATTTGACCCCACGGGCCACGCCCATTTTTGACCCCGGGGTCACCATTTTAAGAACTTTGAAAGAGCATTGTACATCGATCATTCCTACCAAGTTTTGTCGAAATCCGGCTAGCGGTTCATGAGAAGATTTTGTAAGAATTTGTGCTATTTTTAGACGGCGGCCATCTTCGTCTAGCGACGACCTCCGTTTTAACAAATCTGAAAAGGCTTCACCCATGGACCATAACTGTGAAGTTTGTCCACCATGGGCCAAGTGGCTCGTGTGAAGCAGAAAATTGAAATCTCTAATAAAAGAATGACCATTCGACCTTTCGGTGGCCATCTTGGATGACATACCATTCAATTTCGACAAAAAATGTACCAGAGCGAACGCCTCTTTGATACCTTTGATTTGATATAGACGTCACATGACCATGTTCGTCAAAAATAAAATTTGACCCCACGGGCCACGCCCATTTTTGACCCCGGGGTCACCATTTTAAGAACTTTGAAAGAGCATTGTACATCGATCATTCCTACCAAGTTTTGTCGAAATCCGGCTAGCGGTTCATGAGAAGATTTTTTAAGAATTTGTGCTATTTTTAGATGGCGGCCATCTTGGACTAGCGACGACCTCCGTTTGAACAAATCTGAAAAGGCTTCACCCATGGACCATAACTGTGAAGTTTGTCCACCATGGGCCAAGTGGTTCATGTGAAGAAGAAATTTGAAATCTCTAACAAGAGGCCCAAATGGGCCTGTATCGCTCACCTAAAAGCCTCCATAGTGGTCATCTTGATTTCACAAAGACTCTTCACTTACAACTTCAAATGTTCCACAGAATTTGTTGGTACCTTCTGATCTAACATATATTGCGAATGTGCATGTGATTTACTGCTATACCTTCGATTTGATATATAAAATGACCATATTCGGTCAAAAATAAAATTTGACCCCTATTTGACCCCTGGGCAATGACCATTTTTGACCCAGAGGCCACCATATGAACAAATCTGAATCAGCGTTAACTATCGATCATTCATACAAAGTTTCGTCGAAATCGGCCTGGCGGTTTGTGAGAAGAAGATTTTTTGACAATTTGACCTACTTTTCAACGGCGGATATCTTGGATTTGGTGATGACCTCCATTTTGACAAAAATGAACAGGCTTCACCAACAAACCATTTCAATTAAGTTTGGTCAATATCGGCCAAGCAGTTCACAAGAAGAAGTCCTTTGAAATCTTTAGTAAAAGAACAACCTTGTGACCTGTCGGTGGCCATCTTGGATGACATAATCATCTGATTTTGGCAAAACATGCTCCAGAGTGATCGTCTCGTCGATACCTTGGATTGGATATATTATATGACCATATTCGGTCAAAAATATAATTTGACCCCTAGTTGACCCCTCAGGCCACGCCCATTTTTGACCCAGGTGCCACCATATGAACAAATCTGAAACAGCGTTAAATATCAATCATTCACACCAAGTTTCGTCGAAATCGGCCTGGAGGTTTGTGAGAAGAAGATTTTTTGACAATTTGACCTACTTTTCAACGGCGGACATCTTGGATTTGGTGATAACCTCCATTTTAACAAAAATGAACAGGCTTCACCCACAGACCATTACAGTTAAGTTTGGCCAATATCGGCCAAGCAGTTCACAAGAAGAATACGTTTGAAATCTTTAGTAAAAGAATGACCATTTGAACTATCGGTGGCCATCTTGGATGACGTAATCATATGATTTAGACAACAAATGTTCCAGACTGATTGTCTCGTCAATACCTTCGATTTGATATATTACATGACTATATTCGGTTAAAAATAAAATTTGACCCCTATTTGACCCCTCGGGTGACGCCCATTTTTGACCCACGGGCCACCATATGAACAAATCTGAAACAGTGCTAACTATCGATCATTCATACCAAGTATCGTCGAAATCGGCCTGGCGGTTCGTGAGAAGAAGATTTTTTAAGAATTTGACCTACTTTTCCATGGCGGCCATCTTGGATTGTCGATGAGCTCCATTTTAACAAATCTGAAATGGCATCACCCATATATCATCCCTGTGAAGTTTGACCAATATCGGCTCAGCAGTTCGGGAGAAGAAGATGATTGAAAATGTTCACGGACGGACGGACGACGGACACTTTGCCATAACAATAGCTCACATGAGCTTTGCTCAGGTGAGCTAATAAAAGAATTACCATTTGACCTTTCGGCGGCCATCTTGGATGACATGACCATCCAATTTCGACAAAAAATGTACCAGAGCGAACGCCTCTTTGATACCTTTGATTTGATATAGATATGATCATGTTCTCAAAAATAAAATTTGACCCCACTGGCCACGCCCATTTTTGACCCCGGGGTCACCATTTTAAGAACTTTGAAGGAGCATTGTACATCGATCATTCCTACCAAGTTTTGTCGAAATCCGGCTAGCGGTTCATGAGAAGATTTTTTAAGAATTTGTGCTATTTTTAGACGGCGGCCATCTTGGACTAGCGACGACCTCCGTTTTAACAAATCTGAAAAGGCTTCACCCATGGACCATAACTGTGAAGTTTGTCCACCATGGGCCAAGTGGTTCATGTGAAGAAGAAATTTGAAATCTCTAATAAAAGAATGACCATTTGACCTTTCGGCGGCCATCTTGGATGACATGACCATCCCAATTTCGACAAAAAATGTACCAGAGCGAACGCCTCTTTGATACCTTCGATTTGATATAGACATGACCATGTTCGTCAAAAATAAAATTTGACCCCACGGGCCATGCCCATTTTTGACCCCGGGGTCACCATTTTAAGAACTTTGAAAGAGCATTGTAAATCGATCATTCCTACCAAGTTTTGTCGAAATCCGGCTAGCGGTTCATCAGAAAAAGATTTTTTAAGAATTTATGCTATTTTTAGATGGCGGCCATCTTGGATTAGCGATGACCTCCATTTTAACAAATCTGAAAAGGCTTCACCCATGGACCATGGGCTACCATGGGCCAAGCGGTTCATGTGAAGAAGAATTTTGAAATCTCTAATAAAAGAACGACCTTTTGACCTTTCGGCGGCCATCTTGGATGACGTAAGCATCCGATTTCGACGACTAATGCACCAGAGTGATCGCCTTGTCGATACCTTCGATTTAATATATGACATGACCATATTCGGTCAAAAATAAAATTTGACCCCAATTTGACCCCACGGGCCACGCCCATTTTTGACCCCGGGGTCACCATTTTAACAACATTGAAAGAGCATTGTACATCGATCATTCCTACCAAGTTTTGTCGAAATCCGGTTGGCGGTTCTTCAGAAGAAGATTTTTTGAAAAATTTGTGCTATTTTTAGACGGTGGCCATCTTGGATTACTTAATGACGTCATTTTAACAATTTTGTAATCGCCCTACCTAAGGACAATGACCATGAAGTTTGGTGACTATAGGCCAAATGGTTATCGAGGATAAGACATTTGAAAACGTTCACGTACGGACCGACGACGGACACATTGCGATAACAATAGCTCACATGAGCTTCGCTCAGGTGAGCTAAAAATAGGACTCATTTGAAGAATTTGAAAACGAAATTATTATTTCCCGATATTCCAGTGCTGATTTTTTTAAAAATCATACTTTTTAATTGTTCTCCGTACTTCCGTATGTCTAACTTATTTTCCGGAATAAATACGGAAAAATCGGAACAGTTGGCAGCTCTGCAATTATTGCTTTCATATTTTACTGTTTAAATATAAATGTGCAATGGTTGTACACACCTGGGGTAGCCGCAGCACCAAACATGGGGTTAAAAGCTGGCATTATTGCCGGGCCAGTAATGGGGTTTGCTACATGGCCATTAATGGGGTTTGCTGCCAGTAATGGGATTTGCTACAGGGACAGTAATGGGGTTTGCTACAGGGACAGTAATGGGGTTTGCTACAGTGCCAGTAATGGGGTTTGCTACAGTAATGGGGTTTGCTACAGGGACAGTAATGGGGTTTGCTACAGTGCCAGTAATGGGGTTTGCTACAGGGACAGTAATGGGGTTTGCTACATGGCCAGTAATGGGGTTTGCTACAGGGACAGTAATGGGGTTTGCTACAGGGACTACATGGACAGTAATGGGGTTTGCTACATAGCCAGTAATGGGGTTTGCTACAGGGACTACAGGGACAACAATGGGGATTGCTACAGGGACAGTAATGGGGTTTGCTACAGGGACAGTAATGGGGTTTGCTACAGGGACAATAATGGGGTTTGCTACAGGGACAGTAATGGGGTTTGCTACATGGCCAGTAATGGGGTTTGCTACAGAGACTACAGGGACAGTAATGGGGTTTGCTACAGGGACAGTAATCGGGTTTGCTACAGGGACTACAGGGACAGTAATGGGGTTTACTACAGGGACAGTAATGGGGTTTGCTACAGGGCCAGTACTGGGGTTTGCTACAGGGACAGTAATGGGGTTTGCTACAGGGACAGTAATGGGGTTTGCTACAGGGACTACAGGGACAGTAATGGGGTTTGCTACATGGCCAGTAATGGGGTTTGCTACAGGGACAGTAATGGGGTTTGCTACAGGGCCAGTACGGGGGTTTGCTACAGGGACAGTAATGGGGTTTGCTACAGGGACAGTAATGGGGTTTGCTACAGGGACTACATGGACAGTAATGGGGTTTGCTACATGGCCAGTAATGGGGTTTGCTACAGGGACAGTAATGGGGGTTTCTACATGGCTAATAATGGGGTTTGCTACAGGGGCTACAGGGACAGTAATGGGGTTTGCTACATGGCCAGTAATGGGGTTTGCTACAGGGACTACATGGACAGTAATGGGGTTTGCTACATGGCCAGTAATGGGGTTTGCTACAGGGCCAGTAATGGAGTTTGCTACAGGGACAGTAATGGGTTTGCTACAGGGCCAGTAATGGGATTTGCTACAGGGACAGTAATGGGGTTTGCTACATGGCCAGTAATGGGGTTTGCTACAGGGGCTATAGGGACAGTAATGTCGTTTGCTACATGGCCAGTAATGGGGTTTGCTACAGGGGCTACAGGGCCAGTAATGGTGTTTTCTACTGGGTGAGACTTGGGAGTTGCTACTTTGGTAACCTTTTCAGGGATTTCACCATTTGTACCTGCTGACATTTTCTGAAGAACATCACTTATTGCTCGTTTCTGGGGGACGAACAAAATCTGCATTCTTAATAATAAGTACTCGGTGGACAAGAGAAAAAACAAGAACATAGATTTATTTAAATAAATTTAATAATAAACAAACAGGAACGCGTATTTTTCTCATCATAAAATCATTTTACGGGAAGCTAGGCACAATTAAAATTTTGCATACGCGCATTCACAGACGGCAGCCATTTGTTTACATTGACAGCACTGACAGCGCACCTGTAGAAAGTAGTTCGGCGTGGGAATTTACTGGGATATAAATTTTGGACAGAGACTTGCTACGGGCCAATCAAAAGGGAATTGTGTAAATAATTTTGTGCTGCAATTATACTGCCCTAAACGTATTAGTTGTCAATCCAATGTAAAATTTCTACCGTTATCATGTAAAAACGTGCTTAGCCGAGACCAAAATTGCTGACTTTTTTGCATCCCAAAATAAGTGCTTGCTCGTTTCTGGTGCCATGCTGCATAAATCGCATAAATTAGAATTTACAAATCCGCATTTATATAAATAATCGTTCGTGGCAATAATTGTCAGCAAGCATTTGTACTGGAAAGTCCCAAGTCTTGAACATATAGTGCTTCTAAAATACTGTGAATTAACAATTTTCCAATTAATAGTTGTTTCTGAAATTCCATTTAGTCCGAGCTTTGAAAACAATATTGCTAATTTTACTAAGGAAAATTGTAGATAACAGTCTATTACATTGTTTGGAAGATTACACTTTTCTTAAAAGGGGTGAATTAGTATTTTGGATGTTTATTGTCTCATTATTTAGTCGTGCACGCCAAGCTTGTGGTATGCTGGATGTAAGTTTAAAATATGTTAGGTAATCATTGTTACTAACATTATATAATTGTTTTATATTTGTAAAGTCATAAAAGGTTTTGGTTCTATAATCGTAAATATGTTCTATTTATTTTATTCCAATCTATGTAATAAAATGTATTGCCATTACCTTTTAATTTAGAATCGTTCCACATGATTTGCTTTGTTTGTTTGTTGGAGTTTAACGGCCTATCAACAGCTAAGGTCATTTAAGGCCGGATCAATGGGTTTAGTACTAAATCCCATATATTACCTGTACAAGTACATGCACATGTTCAAGTACATGTACAAATGGGGGGGAAATCCCAAAATCAGAACTGAATATTTACAATAAAAAACTATATATTCAGCCCTGAAATCAGAATAATCCTGATCTGATACCAGGTCCTCGCCACACCAGAATCACTTGGCCCCCTACCAAAGCAGTAGGATCAGTAATAATCTTACAGATTGTATAATGGGCAATAACCCAATTCAACTCCCAGGTAACAAAAGAGCCAAAGACAAAAACGTACCTGAAGGTCAAACCAGGCAAATCATGATTCATATAAGGAGGAACCCCTAGCGTTAATTTACACCGTCGCATTCGCCCGACCAACCACCCACCATGAGTTGCTTTAAATATTCTCTGGATTTTCAGAAGCATTAAGTTTGGCCCATGCTTCAAGGATATTTGATAAAAAAAACATTATTTATTAATATTTTTGCATCAAATTCGTGGAAATATATTAATCATTATATCAAATATATATTCTTACCACACATTTATATACATACTTATTATACACTATTTTCTATTGCCCATTAGTTGTATCATTTGTAAGACGTTTAACCAAACTTGCTTTTAAATAATTTATGAAACATACTAGATCGATCATTTTCAGCCCGCCATTTTCATAATTTTGCACAATGACCTTTCTAATAATAATAATCAGTTCTGCTGATTTTATCTGGTTTGGATGGAATCCTATAGTATAGACAGTAAAACATTATGTGTGTAATTTGTTTTATACATGTAACATCATCTCCAGGAGTATCTAACACTGTCAATGGAAATATTATTTTTGGAAATGCAAAGCTTTTGAGAACAGTCATTGTACCTATAGTTGTCAGTTTTCTGCGTTTCCATCTGTCTAAACATTGTTTAAATTCATTTAATTTTGGTTATATTATGGTATTCTATTTTTGTCATTACAAAAGTTTATATCTAGTGTTTTTGCTACGTCGGCAGTCCATGAAAAATGTTTGCCTTCACAGAAACCGATTGTAGTGTTTTTAGCTCACCTGAGCGAAGCTCATGTGAGCTATTGTTACCGCAATGTGTCCGTCCGTCCGTCCATCGTCCGTGAACATTTTCGAACGTCTTCTCCTCGGTAACCATTGGGCCTATAGTCACCAAACTTCATGGTCATGGTCCTTAGGTAGGGGGACTACAAAATTGTTAAAATGACGTCATTATGTAATCCAAGATGGCCGCCATCTAAAAATAGCACAAATTCTTCAAAAATCTTCTTCTCAAGAACCGCCAGCCGGATTTCGACAAAACTTGGTAGGAATGATCGATGTACAATGCTCTTTCAAAGTTGTTAAAATGGTGACCCCGGGGTAAAGAACCGCCAGCCGGATTTCGACAAAACTTGGTAGGAATGATCGATGTACAATGCTCTTTCAAAGTTGTTAAAATGGTGACCCCGGGGTCAAAAATGAGCGTGGCCCGTGGGGTCAAATTGGGGTCAAATTTTATTTTTGACCGAATATGGTGATGTTATATATCAAATCAAAGGTATCAATGAGGCGATCACTCTGGTACATTTTTTGTCGAAATCGGATGGTTATGTCATCCAAGATGGCCGCCGAAATGTCAAAAGGTCGTTCTCTTATTGGAGATTTCAAAATTCTTCTTCACATGAACCACTTGGCCCATGGTAGCCAAACTTGACAGTTATGGTCCATGGGTGAAGCCTTTTCAGATTTGTTAAAATGGAGGTCATCGCTAATCCAAGATGGCCGCCGTCTAAAAATAGCATAAATTCTTAAAAAATCTTCTTCTCATGAACCGCTGGCCAGATTTCGACTAAACTTGGTAGGAATGATCGATTTACAATGCTCTTTCAAAGTTGTGAAAATGGTGACCCCGGGGTCAAAAATGGGCGTGGCCAGTGGGATCAAATTAGGGTCAAATTTTATTTTTGACCGAATATGCTCATGTCATGTATCAAATTGAAGGTATCGATGAGGCGATTGCTCTGGTGCAATATTTGTCAGAATCGGATGATTATGTCATCCATGATGGCCACCAAAAGGTCAATTTATTCAAGATTTTGAACTTCTTTTTCTCAGGAACCACATGGCCGATGCTGGCAAAACTTCATAGGAAGTTAAGATCCTTGGGTGAAGCATTTTCAGATTTGGTAAAATGAGTCATCGCTTAATCCAAGATGACCGCCATCTAAAAATAGCACAATTTTTTTAAAACACATGAACTCACTGTCACATTCTCCTCTAGTGTTCATGGAGTCAGGTGAGCGAATTAGGGCCATCATGGCCCTCTTGTTTAATGAACCCGTCACTGTCAGTATCGATTTTGAATAGTTAAATCGCAAGCCTGAACTATGTCCAAAATTATCAATGGTGGAAATTATGGTTTCTAATGATTCTTTTGACCCATCTAAAACAATAAACAAATATGGTGACAAAGGACAGCCTTGTCTTACGTCTCTACCTAAACCAAAATAATCTGTAATATCCGTTATTTGCTACACAACTAGATATGTGTAATACACCCTTTATTCGATTAGCAATAGCCTTTGTAGCAATTTTATAATCAATGTTGAGTAAACTTATTGGCCTCAAATTTGCGAGAATGGTATTGTCTTTACCTATTTTGGGAATTAAATGTATTATGCTTTGTTTTTGTATGGTAGTTAATTCACCAATTTCGAGTGAATAATTTAGAGACTGAACTAAGTATGTTTCGTTCCAAAATAATTTGTAGAATTCAGTAGTTATTCCATCTGAACCAGAACTTTTATTATTATTCGTCTCCTTTAATGCATTAAAACATTCAGATTCAGATAACACTCCTTCACATTTTATTTTTTCTTCTTCATTCAATTTATTATTATATTCATCTGGAAAGAAATTTATATCAGATTCTATACATTCTTTTTCCTTATAAAGATTATGATAAAAGCATTTCTTTTCTTCTAAAATTTGCTGTTTATCAGTTATTTTTTGTCCATTTACATTTAATTCTGATAAAAATTTTCATTCGAATTTTCGTTTCTCACTTCTGAAAAGAATGTATTTTTCCATCCTTCTACCCAATTCACTTTTGATCGAAAAATAAAACCCTCCGCTCGTTTTTCATAAATGTCTTCTAATCGTTTTGTATGGTTATTTATTTGATCTATTGTTAATTTTTGAAGTACATGTATGTATATTTGCTTTAACCATTTCATCGACTTTTTCTTGTAACTTAACTTCTAATTTAATTTTTCTGTTTCGCCTGGCACAATATTTTATTGATTGACTTATGCAATTTCGGAAATACTGCTTGTCAAAAAATGCAGAACTGTTGAGTTTAAAGTATCCCGGTCCTCTTGGTTGATTATTAATATTTATATCCAGTTTTACTCATGCATGGTCTGTTTTTATGCTGCTTGTTATCTCACATGTCTTAATTGTATTAACAATATTATCTGAAACTAAAATTAATTCTAATCTGCATAGAACACGTGGTGTAGAATTTGAATGCCATGTAAATCACTGCTGGTTTCCGTGTTTAATTCTCTATATGTCAGACAAATCATATTTTTCTATAATAATATTGATTGTTTCCCGATTAACTTTCTTTGTTGTAATTAAACCTCCTTTTTTATCCAATTCGCAGTTTCGAGTGACATTAAAATCACCACCAATAACCATTCTTATGTTTTCATGCTGGGATATAAAGTCGTCTAGTTGTTTAAAAAGTGTTTCCTTCTGAGTTTGGCCCATATATATTTATCAGGAGAAAGTATTTACTGTTTATTTCTACGTTTATTGCTTGAATTCTACTAGGGATAACGTCTATAATGTTATGCCAGCTTTGAATTAAAAAATATTCCTACCCCTTCACTATTACTACTGTTACCACTAAATATTGCATCTGACCCCCATTCCAAGTTGTATGAGTTTCTTGTAACCAGATGGCCGCGGCCCGCATGTCGAGCCCGCCGAGGAATTTGATGGTATTTAAAAACTTTAACGCAGATTTCGATTGTGATCACTACGTCTCGCTTTCCGCAAGCGGGCTCGACAAAAACTAAATGTCGTATTCATTATCCTTAAGCCATTGAAAAAGCTGTGTCTGTTTTACTTTTCCTCTTATCCTCTAACATTTAAAGTATATATAGACCTTGAGCCAGCAATAACCCCCTCTCTCTCTCCCCCCCCCCCGCCAAATGTGGGATTTTTGGTGAGTATGATGTTCAGAATTCAGTAGCCTATTGTCTATCAAACCTGGTTGTCTGCCCTCAAAAAGCCGCTGGGTAAACAAATGGCGGCCATTTTTCAAGATGGCCGCCAAACATTATTATATTGTTTTATTAAGGACTGTTAACTTTCAGTCTGATCAATAGCAACCAGGTAAAATTATATAATTAAGTCACGATTTGCATGTAAAATGATTTAGAATACGTGTTACATTTAATTACAATATCAAATGGCAATATATCTCAAAATGGCTGCCGAAATAGCCTGTTTTCCGTGGCCTGCATAACAAGAGCTGTAGGAGAACAGCATAGCTCGACTACGAGGGTTGTCGATGTACACATAGCTTGACAAACAAGGTGGCCGCGGCCTGCATAAAAAGCTTAACCAAGGTTGACTAAAAACCTTAACCAAGGGAAATTAAGTAAGTAATTCAAGGTTAAATGTAGTTCAATGTGGCCGCGGCTTGCATAAAAACCTTAACCAAGGTTGACTAAAAACCTTAACGAAGGGAAATTAAGTAAGTAATTCAATGTTAAATGTAGGTCAATGTCAGATATAGGTCAGGGGTTATTGATGTACATCATTAGGAGATGAAGTTTTCCAAGTATGGTTGCTGTAGGCCCAGGAATATTCCATATACAAGCTTGACTAAAAACCTTAACCAAGGGGGAATAAGAAAGTAATCTAAGGATAAAAGTAGGTCAAGGTCAAATATAGGTCAGGGATTATTGATGTACATCACTAGGAGATGAAGTTGTCCAAGTATGGTTGGTGTAGGGCCAGGAGTATTGCATCTACAAGCTTGACTAAAAACCAAAATAACCAAGGAGAATTAAGTAAGTAATTCAAGAGAAAATGTAGGTCAAGGTCAAATATAGATCAGGGGTTATTGATGTACATCCCTATGAGAAAAGGTTGTCCAAGTATGGTGTCTGTATGCACAATAGTATTCCATGTACAAGCTTGACTAAAAACCTTAACCAAGGTTGACTAAAAACCTTAACCAAGGGGAATTAAGTAAGTAATTCAAGAGGAAATGTAGGTCAAGGTCACATATAGATCAGGGGTTGTTGATGTACATCACTAGGAGATGAAGTTGTGCAAGTATGGTGGGTGTAGGGCCAGTAGTATTCCATATACAAGCTTGACTAAAAACCTTAACCAAGGGGAATTAACTAAGTAATTCAAGAGGAAATGTAGGTCAAGGTCAAATATAGATCAGGGGTTATTGATGTACATCCCTATGAGAAAAGGTTGTCCACATATGGTGTCTGTATGCACAATAATATTTCATATACAAGCTTGACTAAAAACCTTAACCAAGGTTGACTAAAAACCTTAACTAAGGGGAATCAACTATGTAATTCAAGGTTAAATGTAGGTCAAGGTGAAATATAGGTCAGGGGTTGTTGATGTACATCATTAGGAGATGAAGTTGTCCAAGTATGGTGGGCGTAGGGCCAGGAGTATTCCATATACAAGCTTGACTAAAAACCTTAACCAAGGGGAATTAACTAAGTAATTCAAGAGGAAATGTAGGTCAAGGTCAAATATAGATCAGGGGTTATTGATGTACATCCCTATGAGAAAAGGTTGTCCACATATGGTGTCTGTATGCACAATAATATTTCATATACAAGCTTGACTAAAAACCTTAACCAAGGTTGACTAAAAACCTTAACTAAGGGGAATCAACTATGTAATTCAAGGTTAAATGTAGGTCAAGGTGAAATATAGGTCAGGGGTTGTTGATGTACATCACTAGGAGATGAAGTTGTCCAAGTATGGTGGGCGTAGGGCCAGGAGTATTCCATATACAAGCTTGACTAAAAACCTTAACCAAGGGGAATTAAGTAAGTAATTCAAGAGGAAATGTAGGTTAAGGTCAAATATAGATCAGGGGTTATTGATGTAGATTCCTATGAGAAAAGGTTGTCCAAGTATGGTGTCTGTATGCACAATAGTATTCCATGTACAAGGTTGACTAAAAACCTTAACCAAGGTTGACTAAAAACCTTAACCAAGGGGAATTAACTAAGTAATTCAAGGTTAAATGTAGGTGAAGGTCAAATATAGGTCAGTGGTTGTTGATGTACATCACTAGGAGATGAAGTTGTCCAAGTATGGTGGGTGTAGGGCCAGGAATATTCCATATACAAGCTTGACTAAAAACCTTAACCAAGGGGAATTAACTAAATAATTCAAGAGGAAATGTAGGTCAAGGTCAAATATAGATCAGGGGTTATTGATGTACATCCCTATGAGAAAAGGTTGTCCAAGTATGGTGTATGTATGCACACTAGTATTCCATGTACAAGCTTGACTAAAAACCTTAACCAAGGTTGAGTACAAACCTTAACCAAGGGGAATTAACTATGTAATTCAAGGTTAAATGTAGGTCAATGTCAAATATAAGTCAGGGGTTGTTGATGTATATCACTAGGAGATGAAGTTGTTCAAGTATGGTGGGTGTAGGGCCAGGAGTATTCCATATACAAGCTTGACTAAAAACCTTAACCAAGGGGAATTAACTAAGTAATTCAAGAGGAAATGTAGGTCAAGGTCAAATATAGATCAGGGGTTATTGATGTACATCCCTATGAGAAAAGGTTGTCCAAGTATGGTGTCTGTATGCACAATAGTAACCAAGGTTGATTAAAAACCTTAACCAAGGGGAATTAACTAAGTAATTCAAGAGGAAATGTAGGTCAAGGTCAAATGTAGATCAGGGGTTATTGATGTACATAACTAGGAGATGAAGTTGTCCAAGTATGGTGGGTGTAGGGCCAGTAGTATTCCATATACAAGCTTGACTAAAAACCTTAACCAAAGCGGTGACTCCGACGCCGACGCCGGGGTGACAACATAAGCTCTAACTATTCTTCGAATAGTCGAGCTAAAAATGGCCACCAGAAGTAACCAACAGTAACATTGTTATCTATAGAGTGTGATATTCTGTTTATTTTCAAAGATTAATACGGATGTATTTCAATCAGTTTGAGAATTGAAGAACTGTTTCAAAGTGTTTCCAAAATGGATGGACTGTTGCCAAGGAATACAAAGTTATTATTGGGCTGTCTAGTTAATGCGATTGGTAACGGGCACACTTCTCACAGTTAAGCGAGCATGATGATCATTGGCCAAAACAGTATGTAGTATTGTATGATGAATGGAACGGGTATGCTTATTGCAAACATGCATGGCTTTCTCCCACATTAAGCATCCCGCATATGTCTTCACATGTGACAATAATTTAAATTAACCCTTGGTCGTGAGTTGCAAACATTGGAAAATAAATACAATACATTGTAACGATATGTAATTCATGCAGTCACTGGTGTAATTAGTTCTACATTAACCACGACATTTGCTGTATTTATTTTTCTAATTAAACATTATTGAAACTAATACACCCAAAACCTAATCATATACAGTGTCACCATGATTGTCAGTTTCAAGATGACCATCAACATGATGCTTTTGCAATTAGGATGGGATATTTACGGATCTATATGTACACTTTTAATACAGCTTAAATTTCTTAAAATTGTTGATAATACCCTTAGCCCGGGGAGGTCCCGCATCGTGCGATGACACCAAAATGTGGTTGCCCATGACAGATACTTCAAATACATGTCTCTGGTTGCTATAACTAGATTGGTCAGTAAGCGAGGCTTACGGAATACCCCCACGTGGGCCCAGGTACCCCTAAAATATGTAAAAATTTCCAAGTGTGTGGGCTTGTGACCTTGACTCTGGGATTAGCGCGAGCGGCATGAATGTGAATTTGTCACAGGGTGGTAGAGGTCCATTGGAGCAATGAGTGTGTGAAATGTGAAACAGATCCGAGCAAGGAAATAGAAATTATAATCGATTTCTTTGATGTTAAGTTTTGTAAAGAGACTACCGTATAACCTCGAATTAACGCCCCCGGAGGCGTTACATTTTACAAAAGGGGGGCGTTTATTAGCCAGTAAAAAAGAAGAATTTTTTTTTTTTTTATTACCAAGGACCGCCAATTTCAAACACAAATAAGGATTTAAGGATTATTTGTGTTTGAAATTGGCGGTCAATGGTAATTTTTTTTTTTTTTTTTTTTTTTTTTTTTAATTTGGGGTGGGGGGGGGGGGGGGGGGTGTTTATTAGGAGGGGGGCATTAATTCGAGGTTATACGGTATGTATGTGACGTTGACCTCGAGATCAGCGGGGATTTGTCACAGCATATGAAATATTAAGAATTTTCAATGAAAGAAATAGAAGTTATAACATATTTCTCTGATGTTAAGTTTTGTAAAGAGACTAAGTATGTGACCTTGACCTTGGGATCAGCGGGGGTTGGACAGTCGTAGATTTGTCACAGCATGATAGTACAACCTTAGAGGAATGCACAAGTGAAATAATAAGCATTTTAGATGAAGGAAATAGAAGTTAGAACAATATTTCTCTGATGTTAAGTTTTGTAAAGAGACTAAGTATTTGACCTTGACCTTGGTATCAGCAGGGGTTGGATGGTCGTGAATTTGGCACAGCATGGTAGTAGAGCCTTACAGGAATGCATGTATGAAATATTAAGCATTTTAGATGAAGGAATTAGAAGTTATAACAATATTTCTCTGATGTTAAGTTTTGTAAAGAGACTAAGTATTTGACCTTGACCTTGGTATCAGCGGGGGTTGGATGGTCGTGAATTTGGCACAGCATGGTAGTAGAGCCTTACAGGAATGCATGTATGAAATATTAAGCATTTTAGATGAAGGAAATAGAAGTTATAACAATATTTCTCTGATGTTAAGTTTTGTAAAGAGACTAAGTATTTGACCTTGACCTTGGGATCTGCGGACGGACGGACGGACAACCTGACTCCAGTATACCCCCCACAACTCGTTGCGGGGGGTATAATAATGGAATAAGGTTGTCCATCAGGGGTGTAATAAAATTGAAAGACAACCATAGGGATTGTTATGTGGATTCAGTGCCACATAGGGGTATATGGAGGCAAAGACATTAGCTAAACACTACATGTAGTATGTATGTGCTAAATAGGTAGAATGTAAATATAATTCTGCATTCAGTAAATAAATGTACATATGGTACATGATTATAGAGTTTTGAGATCATTAGAATGACATTACCTGTTGTCAAATAGAGAAATACATATTCCGATGACACCAAAGAGCCAGCAAAATATACAACTCTGGTACAATGCGGCAGAAAATGCTTTCCACAAACCTGATCCTGACCACCTGCGTAAATAGTTGGAATGCCAGGTAGACAATAGTTCAATTGTATAGCAAAATCCATAAATTAAAGTGTCTTGATAGAGGCTATGTGATATTGTTTAGATGAACATTTTGATACATTGCATACTGTTATGGATATACGTTATCATTCATGGGTATTTAAACGTAGATTGATGGTCCCATAAGTGTGTGTGGCTACACATGGTAACACATGAGCTTGTGTGATACAAATGATTTGACTGCTGTAAATTGATATATTCGGGGATTTGGTGAAAATGGGCACATCCTTTGTGTAATAGTATTGTCCTACTGATGCACGAGTTTCCAAATGGATCACCTTTGGAATAATTATACCACTAAATATGTTATTCTGTTGTATTTTGTAGCTATACGTATGTAGGTCCGATGTGCATACTTCTTAAACTGGACTAGATTTATGTTTGCATACCCTGGAATGGTTTTGCAGACTACATACATTCTAATATTGGCTTCCATATATATTTATATAATTGTATACATGAGCTTGGAGGACATAAACATATTTTCAGAAGGCATATATACGAAAAGCCACATGTGTCTAATATTTATTTTGACACAGTATGAAATGCAAATACTGCATTTAAGTGATGTACATTGTACTTGTATATTTGAAATCTGAATGATGCTGTTATCCAAATGTTATGCATGTATATGCCAATCGGAACTATTACAAGTTGATTACAAACCTACATCCTTTTTGGTGTTTGGTTATTTGACACAACAGGTGTAGACTAACATGTGTGCTATAATTAAGAACACCGAATATTGAAACATATTGGACAAAATAGTATGCGTACATAGCAGCTATATGAATATAATGTTTGCACGCTTTTAGAAAGATCATACACCTTTAATTTCTTTGTTTATATGAAACTTATGAAATGGTATATCAACCCGACTTACAAAATGCAATATCGTAATGGGTGCCTCTCAAATGAAACTAATGGAGTAATATACCTGCATGTATTAGACAATGGCAATGATGCATGTACTGGTGTGTACCTACATGGGAACATACATGTTCTCGTATGTCACATAGTGTATTTCAGTAGTTATACAAGTCATACATTTTTACTATTTACATGATTTTTTATAAGTTCATGTGCCAACTACACATTTGATTCCTGTTCCTGCAGATGCTCGGAATGGGTTGAGATAATATTATTGGAATGCACGATAAATAGTGTGTACATTATGTGGAACCGGGATATATATATCCCAGTTTCATCGGTTCTACTACCTAATTTTATGTCACACAAACTCATTTACTTGCATCGCTGTCATCTTGAAAGTGTAGAACAATGTATTTGTCCTGTTTTACTCCAGCTAAGCTTGCCCGTTTTATTTACAGCTATCTTAATGTTTTGTATTTTAGTATTTACTGCGTCATACGTGAAGTAATATGTGCTACAAATCATCCATTCAGCATGATAGAAAAGATATATTTTCTATAACCAATTTGCAAATTAGTATCGACAACCTATACTATTGACAGTAATAATTATATTCATTTATTTTACTTAAGGTTAAATGGAGTTTCTTTAAAGGGCCTGTCCAAAGCCTAGCTAAGAGGTAGTATAATTTTTTTTTATAACGATCAGAGACGTTTATATTGAAATTACACAACATTTTTAAGTAATCATGGTAAATTGTTCAATGGTTCATAAATTATGAAATCGGAATCAATATTAGAGAGATTAAATTAGACGACAATTCCATTACTCTATCTGATAAATGTTGTGAGGATAAACTAATTATGTGGCTGTGACTGGATGAAATGGGGGCTTATAGGATTTGCGATCAATGTGGCTCCAGATCAATTAGCACACTCTTTGTACCCTGATAACGATATTTTATTGTGCTTTGTTAGAAGTCTATGACGGGTGTTTCACTGGATGGGAATGGCGTAACAGTGCTAAATCCTGATCAGACTGAGGAATTCACCAGGGCTGATCTGGCAATCTACAACTGGGTCGCAAAACCCATAAGAGACATTCCTCCAGTCACAGCCACAGAGACAGGTGTTAGTAGCTAAACGTTCATATGAACCTTTCATAAGTATATGGCAGCGTATAAAGTAAGAACAATTATTACATGTAAAACGGTCATTGTAAATTCAGTGGGTGGGGAATATATAGTTAAAACTACTTTCTTTTAACATTGCATCATCTGCTGTAGACAATAGTAAGTACAATTACCATTGATACAATTAATAGACACCGAGAGAGATTTGCATAATGAGACATATAGCATAGTTGTTACCTTCACTAAGTAACTGCGGACACACTGTATTTGAAGTGTGCACGGATAGCTATTAGTAGTGCCTAAGTAGTTGCATATGCATTTAAACAATTTATAGGTAAGTGAGTGACAGTGCATAACATATAAATGAAATTTATTAAATGTAAAATTCCCATTGTAAAATGTGTGGGCGGAGAATGGTGACAAATATTTAGTTTTTAACATTGTATCATAGACTGCATACATCAGATACTCGGCATACATGTATATGCAATTAACATGTCTAATGAACACCACTAGGTACCATTAACACATATTTTTATGGAGATATTAAGGTAGGTGTTTTGCCATTGAAATTCAGTGGGTCGGGTAATAAAACAAGCAAAATTATTCATCTGAATTAGCAGATATTATTTAATTGAACTGTGTTCCATTGTATAGTTATGAACACATTAGAAAACATACAAAACTGCCATATCAGATGTTTCTAATGATAACAAGAACAATTATAACATGAATGATCATGTTATAAAAGAACGCTTTGAGTGTATGTTATTATTATTGAGGCCAACTACATGTTTGCAAGTAGCATGTAAAGTTATAGATATCAGGGTATGGGATCAGTGGTTTCCAAACCTGCTTTTCCGACGTGACGTATTCTGTGACGTCATTTTTACAGTAAATTTTCTTGAAACTTTTCCAAGCAAACGGACGGATGTATCACACCATAGAAGTGACATACCAGTTCGATGATATGTATCACACCATACATTCATGTTCTTTAGATTTTTATTCACATCCATGGTAACCGATTCTTCGTCAAAACCAGAAAATTGTTAGATTAAAGCAAACTATACCATAATGCAAGAACTGGCATCATTAAACGAAGCTAATCCCCTCGCACTGGCATCATTAAACGAAGCTAATCCCCTCGCTGGCAGCCTTGATAATAAAAAAGTACTCCGTGACCTTGGGCAGTCGAACGTGGGTCATATGAGTCTACTCATATGCTAAACCATGCTCCATCCATAGACACACATTATGGTCAAATAAATATCAAAAATCGTGGAAGCAGTTCACAAGTTATTGAAAAATGAAAGGTGTTACTAGCGTACGTACATACGTACGCAGTACATGGACTAACTATATACCAGCTCTTGCCTATCGGCGAGGGGATACTAATTGGCAACCTGTTAAGCATTTACTGCGTTATGTTTCATTAAACTGTCTTTCCTTATAAAGATATTACATTCAACATCCTTGCACCACCTTTAATTGGACATGGCGCAATTTTAATTATTGCGCGGGAAGGGCCCCAATTTTCCCAATTTTAGTACTTTCCCCTAACAAAAAAAAAAAAAAAAAAAAACCGACATCTTAGTCGCACGCTGACCGGAAGAGCCGCGATCTATAAACTTACCCAGGGAGATTACATTGCAAACATAGTTGTAAACGTGTCCACTGGTGGTTTGTTACGGTGAGTCCGCACAGTACAACAGGTCCGACTTGGCAACGCACCTAGCGACTTATCACCGGCACTGCAGTGAATGATATATCCAAAAAATCCTAAAACCATCAACTTCTAAAACTGGCGTTTTGAAGAAGAAAGTCATGAAATTCAAATATGCAATCTTAAATTCGATAAAATTGACGCAGTACAATTTGAACGACGTTATATAGCCAAAGATATGAGTGCCAGAAAATAATCCACATTCAGACACATGAAAATGTTTGCCATTTTCTCCATTTCATTGTCGAAACTCCAGGACGTGTTTTACAGAATGTGAAAGCCATAGAAAATGTATACTGGATATCAATACTCCTACAAGCACCAATATGAACTTGTGAGTGAAATTCACGACAGGTCATACATTACATCGAAACAGAAATCATTGCCTTGAAAAAGTCTGAGAAATATTACACACACACAAGTAACACATTCAAACGGCTGTATGTCAAAAAATTGTTCTGCGACTTTGCACTGCAGTGGAGCATCCAGATTCATTGCAGAGGGGGTGTGAATTGTGAATGGAGTGGAAGGTGGTGCGAGAACATACATTCAATTTCTTCCATTGTAGTGATTTTCACATATTATATACAGGTAGTTATTTCCCCCAGAAACGTAGGTTAAAGTAAAAAATACACACCTGACCAAATGTTACGGGATGCAATTACACACCATGTCACTGGACTTTGTACTGTACACCCACTGGTGAATCCATTGTGACAGTGTTTTGTTTTATATGAGTCATGGTGGTGTTTGTGTAATGAGCTGATAAGACAAGTGTCGTGCCTTTGCACTTAATGACTGGGTGCAGACATCCTTCAGCAAAGTTGCAAATCATGATTTGAATTGGGGTCCCATCTGTTTGGCACAAAGTGTTCTTTATAGGAATTAAATTAAATATTAAATAAGTATAATTGTGTAACTATTCCAACAGTTTTTAAAAAAATATGATGCCCGCTACACAGAAATATTCACTTAGTAATCTTAGGTTTACTGATAGGTTGTATCATCGTGCTATTTTGATTGTAAATGAGGCAGGTCATTTTTAAATTATTTATATCAACTAAATTGGTGTCCACCTGAATAAATATTTGTATTGACTTGTTACAAAATATGATCATTGCACATCAAAAGATAAATAGAGAGATAATAAATAGTTGTTTCATTAACATTTTAAAGAGTCAATGTTATCGCCCTTGATATCAAAGTGGCAATTCAAGCTTGATGTAAAAAATAATAATAATGTAAAATATTAACATGGTTGATATTGATTTTTTTAAGAAGTTTTACCAAATTTTCTATGACGGCCATCTTGGATTATGCGACAACCTCCATTTTAACAAATATGAAAATGCTTCACCCACGCACCACACTGTGAAGTCTGACCAGCGTACGGCCAAACGGTACATGAGAAGAAGACGAAATCTATTAAAGGTTTAAAGGATGACCTGTCGGCGGCCATCTTGTTATTGATGTATCATCCGATTTTGACAATACCCACGATACCTTCAATTTGATATTATAATCAGGACCATATTAGGTCAAATTTGAAATATCGCCATGTGCCAGATACAAAATCAATGCGTGAAAAAAACAAAGGGAGAACACTGGAATATTAGTGAGGCAAAAGAGTTGTGATAAATATACAAAAAGGAATTCCAGTTATGCTCGGGACCACAAAATCAGTACATGTATCCGAAAAACAAAAAAACAAAAAGAAATCAGTATGGTAAGATTTGTTATTCTTGCTTTTAAGGACTAGAGCAAGTGAGCGGGGTCTCACACATACCCTCGGCCGTAGCAACGTCATTTGGCCTTGACCTTTGGCATGAAAGCCGCTTAGGTGAGATATAAGAATGAAAATATGGCTGTTGATAAAGAAGTATGTGACATTTATTTCCAGTCGATCCAACATAACGGTTGCAGATAAATTGTGTACTTAAAACTTTAATGCAAATATTTCAAAACATTTTAACTACAATTTGACCGTGACCGTGGGCATGAAAGTCACATGCGTGGGGGCTATAAAAATGAAAATATGGATGTTGATTGTTGATAGACAAATATATGAAGTTTCAATTCAATCTGACTTACGGTGCAGAGAAAGGTTGTTTACTTAAAAATCTTTAACGCATATATTTCAAAACATTTTAACGCAAGTTTCAAAGTAATTTCACCTTCACTGTGTGCATGAAGCCGTATGTGAGGGCTATATAATGTTTGTTTAATGGTGTTTAACGGCCTATCAACAGCTATGGTCTAATACTCACATAAAGGATATAACTGTCGGATACCAAATGCCAAAGTTGTTTGTTTGTTTATTGGTTGGTGTTTAACGGCCTATTAACAGCTCGGTTAGGTATAAACGCCGGGGCAAACGGGTTCGATCCTGTATTAACCTGCTGCATTGGGGGGGGGGGGAAAATCCCAAAATCAGAACGGAATATTTTCATCTAGAAAAAATATAGTCAGCCCTGAAATTAGATAACCTGACCTGATGCCAGGTCCATACACACCCAAGTCACTTGGCCCCTTCCCCTAAAAAAGGATTACGAATAATCGTAAATACTCACACAAGAGATATAACCAGATTCAACTGTCACATACAAAATGCCAAAGACGTATGTGAGGGCCAAACCAGGTCTCAGTCGGATTTCCGGTAAGGATGAATCGCGATTGTTAAATTACCCATCACATGCACCCACCAGGGCTATAGAAAGAAAAATATTGATCTTCTAACTTCATAAAGAAGTATATATATGAAGTTTTCAAGTCAACCGACTTGCGGTTGCAGAGACATTGTGTACTTAAAAAACTTTGACATGTTTGATGCAAAATATTTCAAAACTTTAAGTAATTTGACCTTGTGCAGGAAAGCCACATCGGCTGTGCTACAGTATAAAAAATATGGATGACGATAAAGAAGTATATGAAGATTCAACTCAATGCGATTTTACGGTTGCAGATATAATGGGTACCCAAAAACCTTTAATGCTAAATCTTTACGGTGGATGGACGAAAAACTTTGTATGCCTGGGTATGAATCATGATTGAAGGCACTGTGTTACAGATGATGCCTCAATATGTTGTCACATCATGCACTGCAAATGACCAATATCAACCAATTGCACCATTTCATTCGAAGTCAAATTTCGAAGTCGAAATTTATTGTACACATAGTAATTTGTTACAAGTTTGACCATTGGGCATTGATTTCAATTATAATCATGATAATAGCACAAAAATTACATCATTAATTCGTAAATTTTAGTTTCCCTTCGAAAGTCTTACCACAAAGTTTGTCCTTTTGGTCTATTCTGGATGTTTCAAGTTAAAAATTCCTTTATTGCGAAGATAACTGAAACCATGTGAAACCAACCAAATTATAGACTTTATAGACTGATGACGTTAAACAGAAATTTATGAATCAAAGATTGAATGCAATACCTTAAATGCTATCACTCTAGGTTGGCGGGTTTAGGATTTTTAAATTTGCTCAAATATGTGTTCTGTGACTGGAGAAATGGGGTTTCTTATGGGATTTGTGACCAGTGTAGATAACCACAATATCCGCACAGGATCTGCACTGTTCACCATTGCATCAATGAAATCTCCATCATGCTTCTAACAAGCCACATCATTATCAGGCTACAGGAGTGTACTATTTGATCAGGAGCTACGCTGGTCACAAATCCCATTAAACCACATTCTCCAGTCACAGCCACGTTAAAGTAACGGACCAATACCTATAAATACATTAAATATACCTAAAAGCATCAATAAGTGAAATAAAATAGGCTCTAAACAAATTATTGTACTCCCATAAATCACACATGGAGTAAATACATTTTGTTTAGCTTATTTTTCTCTCACTTATTGATGCTCATTAGGTATATTTAATGTATTTATAGGCCATGGTCCGTTACTTCAACCTGAGGTCACAGCCACATATGTGTAAAAGCATAGTAAAATATATTTCTGACCATTTCAATATCTAGTCCTTCGAGTGTCACATAATCAGAAATGTACAAATGTCATTCTGTCCACCACAAGAATGAGTCACCGACTTCAAAAAATATTGACAAATCTTAAAATTGCACAAGTCTGATTTATGTGTGAATAAGATTCATTCTCAATTCCATCAACACAAGAAAAGTAACATGTCTTCACGGACACATCTTTCAACAGGTTGATTAGATGATTAGAGCAGAAATCAGAGTAAGAACCAACCACAAACACTGCCGCTGGCATGGATGGTACACCGGTTAAATGGTTAATTTTTTGTAACTGAACTTGTCTTTCTCAAGCTCTTCCTCGAGGGTTTATATTTTCAGATGTCGCTGATCTTAAGATGATGACAGTCTGTCATGGCGACACTATATTTTGCTTCGTGTAGGTCAGGAACTGGATCAGTTCCCATTTCGCGAGTGTTTGGCAACTTGTTGCCCAGGTGGAGTAGTGTCTTCGGGCAGCGATTCTTCTGGTGGCCTTTGTCCTTTAACAGCAGAATGAGAAACAATTTCCGCCTTATCTGCTTCTTCTGAAACTGCCCATATACTATCTCAATAGCCCTGCTGGTGTCTGCCTCAACTGCAGGGTGAAGTTGAAGAGGCTCGACGAATAATCCAGATGGCTAAGATTTGTAGGCGGCTTCCCTGATACAAACAATCAAACACTATTATGTACATGTTTAGCCTTTTATTGAATTTCTTACCAGTATTAACCATTACTCAGCAAATGTTTGTTTGTTTGTTTATTGGTGTTTAACGGCCTATCAACAGCTAAGGTCATGTAAGGCCGGGCAAACGGGTTCGATCCCGTTTTAACCTGCTGCATTGGGGGGAAAATTCCAAAATCAGAACTGAATATTTACATCGAGAAACAATATATTCAGCCCTGAAATTAGAACAACCTGACCTGGTGGCAGGTCCATACCACACCAAAGTCACTTGGCCCCTTCCCCTAAAATAGGATTACGAATAATCGTAATACTCACATAAGGGGCATAACCAGATTCAACTGTCACATACAAAATGCCAAAGACATATGTGAGGGCCAACAACCAAACCAGGTCTCCAGTCGGAATTCCGGTAAGGATTAACCCCGATCGTTAAATTACCCATCGCTTGCACCCACCTTCCACCCAATACTCAGCAAATGACTCCGCAACTTTCCAACATGAAACAGTGCTTAGAGAACTACATCCCACCCGGGCATCAAACTCACAACACTTGGATAAATGTGGTAAGCAAGTAAGCCACATTGTTCATAGTTGTGAACAGTAACTCTTGAAATCTACAACCGTACTGTCCGTAGCAGAGTTACGTTTCCATTCATAGTCTTCCTCTGCAGAATAGTGAATAAGAGATCTGGTTCGCAAATTACATGTAGCAGCTAAAGTTGGGGTCCCATCCACAGGTTGAAGTAACGGACCGAGGTATATATATGTGTGTGTTATAGAGGGAGTAACAAAACTTTTTTTATCTTTTTTTTTTTCGTTTATGGACGCTTTTAGGCGTATTTAATGTATTTATAGACCTCGGTCCGTTACAATGTACTTCAACCTGTGGTCCCATCTAGTAGGCATAACAGTTTGCCTATAAGAATTAAATAAGTGTATAATTGTGTAACTACGGTACATGTATTCCGCCAGTTTTAAAAATTTAATTACGAGTGCAGGCCCACTATACACATATAATCATTTAGTAATATTGATTTTACTGATAGTGACTCGCGGTGGTATCAGGCTATTTTGATATGCAAATGAGACATGACATTTTTAAATTATTTATACCAATTAAATGTGTCACCCGAACAAATATTTTTATTGACACATTATAAAGTACGATCATAGTGCACATAACAAAACTAAGCAGACAGAATATAGTTTCCTTTAATGGAAACACGGTTATCACCCCTGATATCAGTGACCAGGCAAATAGTGATTCCTATATGGAGGAACCACTACCGTTAATTTACGTCGTCTCGTTCTCCCGACCACCACCTACGTAAAGTTTTGTATTACTTTTATAATAGTTTTTTTTTCAGATGGAAAATATACAAATTAGGTCACAATTAACAACTACATTTTGTAAAGTGTAAATCAGATCTGATTAGCTATTCTGTAGAGGAAGCCTACGTATATCATGTATGTTCAAGTACATGTACAAATGGGGGGAAAATCCTAAAATCAGAAATGAATATTTACAATAAAAGAACTATATGCTCAGCCCTGAAATCAGGATGATCCTGATCTGATGCCAGGTCCTCGCCACACCAGAATCACATGGCCCCTCCCAAAAGCAGTAGGATCAGTAATAATCTTACTACTTTTATAATGGGCAATAATCCAATTCAACTCCCAGGTAACAGAAAGAGCGAAAGATGAAAACGTACCTGAGGGCCAAACCAGGCAAATCGTGATCCATACGTATTACTTTTATATTATTTTTTTTCAGATGGAAAATACACAAATTGTGTCACAATTAACAACTAAAGTGTAAATCAGATCTGATTAGCTATTATGCAGAGGAAGCCTACATGTATGAATGGAATAGTAACTCTGCTACAGACAGTACAGGAGTAGATTGCAAGAGTTATTGTTCGCAACTACAATAACATGGTTCAATAATAATGAGACATCAGTGATTCTATATTTTATGTACATATGGTGTCGTTTTTCTAGTTTCGATGTAGAACCAATAATTCATTAAACTGTGTTTATTCCATTGGGTGACAGTCCAGTTGTTACATTTATAATAGTATAGCCAATTGTTCTCGTCATTTTTTAAATTTTATTTCCACTTCAAGGGACCAGGGGTCTCAGAAATGTAATTTCCGTTACGTACATTTACATGACGTAAATATAGCTTTACATTTACATTTTTTTCTTTTCACGGCATAAAACATACAACTGAAGGGGCATCTATTTAGAAAAGTGTCAAGAATATGGTAAGCTAATTGTATTAGTGCGAAACAGAGAAATTTAGTAGCAAGTCGTGGAATTTCTCATTTATGGTAACCCAACAACATGTATTTAATATGATCAGTAAAGTTAAGCAAAACAAAATAGCTTGGCAACTAACAGAATGCCGTGTTTTACCACATGTACCAAACATCGTTATATTACATGGTATATACATATAATTTTTTCTTTACTGAAAAAAAAAAATTTCCTTATAAATTGTGTGATTTGTCAGTAAATTACACCGGGACACCAGATGTACATAAAATATAGAATCACTGACATACATATCTGTACATGTATCAAACCAATGAAAACTGACATTCTGATCTGCATATAAAAAATGTCATTTCGGCTAATTCTGCGCACCGGCTAATGCACAATTCACGTAATGTTTTGCCCAGCTTATGTCAGAATAAATTATGTTGATTTTGGAATAAATCAGCTGATTAACGGTATACTAAGTCACAATTTTATCCCATTCCGATAGTTTGGTAAAAAGTTATTCAGAACATGGTCAAAATGATTAGTGGTCCTGCTTACTAAATTAATAGATCAACAACAGATCTGTTAAAAAAAGCTTCATAAACCAATAATACACATGCAAATATACTGACATTGGTTATCCTTTTATTCCCGTATTATTCGCAAAACTCAAGGACAAAATGGACCGATATTTTTATCAAATTTGGCTGGGTCTCCACTAGGCGGATACAGATAATAGACGACAGATGAAATAGTAAAAGCCATCTGTTTAGCCGTGATTATCTCGGCTAAGAACTGCCTTGAATGTTCAGGGAATTTAGACTGAATATGGACATTTTCACGAAAATTATTATTAGGTGCGCAGAATTAACAAAAAGTCACCGCTGTGCAAATGCAGTGTACCTGGATTCGCACACCTCAATTTTTTACTTATTTCATCACTGTTGTTACAGTTTTCATAAACACATTTGACTCTCGGGGGGGGGGGGAATGAAAGTAGTGTATTTTTTAGGTGGCTAAATGCCTATTATATATAGACAATAGATAACAGATAATAGCCTAAATAGATAATGAATTGACTTGTTGGACTGAAAACATATATTCAAAGTGAATCTACAAGTATCGAGGTGCCACAAACACACCGAGTCCGAGATGCACCATAAATTAGAAATTAGCTATTTAAACAACAATTGTGGAAACAACATTGGTCGCGAAAACCAATGACTCGGCACATGCACAGGCAATGTTGAATATCCCCCACCCACTTGAATTCATGTTAGATTGAATACAATGGAATTATTTTAGTAGCCCTGTTGTTAAAAGTGCTGTCGAAGTCAGCACGATTCAAATATTGGTCAACAGTAATAAAGAAATAATTCCTACCTGAAACGAATGTTTCGTGTCTGGCAGCTAGTAGACTTATGTAAAATGTAGGTCAATTATTGATGCGTCTTGGCTGTCGCCGTATTGTCCTCTCAACTTTAGCAAATTTGCAGAAATGTACGTCTGTATCATTCACAAATCGTCGAGTACACAATGAGTATCTGTATTTCCGTATTTAGAGCCTATCAACAATGAAGACAGCAATCATTTCACTATGGCTTGGACCAGTACGTGTAATGGCAATATGACCAATCATTGTATTATTACGCGTTTGGCAGGACACGAAATATAGTATGACGTCACAATGAAAATACAATCGCATTTAACAACAAATAGCTGACTTTTTAAACGTAAATTTGTTATTGGTTGGTATATTACATTAAAAAAAAGTGTCCCGTGTCCAATAAATTGGACACATGACACTATGGCGTTTAGTAAAAAGGTTCAAATAGTGACTCTATATGTACCAGACGTTCTAAATGAGGCTCCATACGGGAAAATCTATTTAAACTAAATTTCATTGGGAAGCTATTTTTTTGCAAATTACATGCGTATTATTATTTTAATATAACCTATCAATGTTTACAGGTGTTAGCATGTTTCAATATTGAACTAACATATAGCTTGTTGGTATTGGCACACTTTCATTTTACGAAGTTTCCCAGCAGCGAACCCCATTCGGCCCATCGACCGATTGTAATTATAGAACGCCTGTAACTATTCACGAGAATATAGGCGTTCTATGGAAAATAGTTGAATTTCAATGAAAAATGCGGAAAAGTCTGATGATGGTATACTTCAAAATGGTGCCACACATTCATCCAGCGGGTTACAGAGCGCAGACATACATACGGCATATCACTCGTAATTGAATGTAGTTTCAGAAAAAATGTCTGCAAAAAATCCCACAGGGGGGGGGGGGGGGGGGGGGGGGTGGGGGGGGGGGGGGGGGGGGGGGGGGAGGGTTTTCATTTCTTGCTGATGGCCTAATGTGCTAAGCTCCATGTTTTTACTATAGTATGATGCCTAACAATGCATTTGATTTCAGTAAACTTAAGTGCTGTATTGCTGCTCGGATGTTTAGTATAAACGAAACAAGAGTTGTCAGAAGACAACGAAGCTCACCTGTTGGCAGCCTTCACTCAAACTTGGCACAGTTGTACAAAAAACATGAATATTATATAACTTGACCTTGGGTATAGGGGTGTGCGGTGGACCTTGACATTGGGGTCAATGGTAGAAGGTGGTTCATGGATTTGCTATAGCATGATAAAGCATATTAAGATGAATGCATGTATGAAATATCAATGCGTTCCCTGTACTGAAACAGAAGTTACACAACATTTACCCCAACGTTAGGTTTATGAACATGACCTTGGGGTAAGGGTTGGGTGGTGGGTCGTGGATTTGCTACAGCATGATAGAGGGTCATCGGAGGAATGCATGTATGAAATAACAAGGTGTTCCATGAAAGGAAACAGAAGTTATAAGATATTTACCCCAACGTAAAGTTTATGAATGTGCTAACTTTGTGACCTTGACCTTGGGGTAAGGGATGGGCGGTGGGTCATGGATTTACTATAGCACGATAGAATATCATCAGATGAATGCATGTATGAAATATCAAGGCGTTCCATGAAAGGAAACAGATGTTATAAGACATTTACCCCAACATTAAGTTTATGAATGTGCTAAGTTTGTGACCTTGACCTTCGGGTAAGGGCTGGGTGGTGGCTCATGGATTTGCTACAACATGATAGAGGGTCATCTGAGGAATGCAAGTATGAAATAACAAGGTGTTCCATGAAAGGAAACAGAAGTTATAAGACATTTACCCCAACGTTAAGTTTATGAATGTGCTAAGTTTGCGACCTTGACCTTGGGGTAAGGGATGGGCGGTGGGTCATGGATTTGCTATAGCACGATAGAGTATCATCAGATGAATGCATGTATGAAATATCAAGGCGTTCCATGAAAGGAAACATATGTTATAAGACAGTTACCCCAACGTTAAGATTATGAATGTGCTAAGTGTGTGACCTTGACCTTGGGGAAAGGGGTGGGGTGTCATGGATTTGCTATTGCACGATAGAGTATCATCAGATGAATGCATGTATGAAATATGAAGACGTTCCCTGTAAATAAACAGAAGTTACACAACATTTACCCCAACGTTAAGTTTATGAACATGCTAAGTTTGTGACCTTGACCTTGGGGCAAGGGTTCAGTGGTAGGTAGTGGATTTGCTACAGCACGATAGAGGGTCATCTGAGGAATGCATGCATGAAATATCAAGGCGTTCCATGAAAGGAAACAGATGTAATAAGACATCTACCCCAACGTTAAGTGTATGAATGTGCTAAGTTTCTGACGTTGACATTGGGTAAGGGATGGGCGGTGGGTCATGGATTTGCTATAGCACGATAGACTATCATCAGATGAATGCATGTATGAAATATGAAGGCGTTCCATGAAAGAAAACAGATGTTATAAGACATTTACCCCAACGTTAAGTTTATGAATGTGCTAAGTTTGTGACCTTGACCTTGGGGTAAGGGCTGGGTGGTTGGTCATGGATTTGCTACAGCATGATAGAGGGTCATCTGAGGAATGCATGTATGAAATAACAAGGTGTTCCATGAAAGGAAACAGAAGTTATAAGATATTTACCCCAACGTTAAGTTTATGAATGTGCTAAGTTTGTGACCTTGACCTTGGGGTAAGGGATGGGCGGTGGGCAATGGATTTGCTATAGCACGATAGAGTATCATCAGATGAATGCATGTATGAAATATCAAGGCGTTCCATGAAAGGAAACAGATGTTATAAGACATTTACCCCAACGTTAAGTTTGTGAATGTGCTAAGTTTGTGACCTTGGGGTAATGGCTGGGTGGTGGCTCATGGATTTCCTACAGCATGATAGAGGGTCATCTGAGGAATGCATGTATGAAATAACAAGGTGTTCCATGAAAGGAAACAGAAGTTATAAGACATTTACCCCAACGTTAAGTTTATGAATGTGCTAAGTTTGTGACCTTGACCTTGGGGTAAGGGATGGGCGGTGGGTCATGGATTTGCTATAGCACGATATAGTATCATCAGATGAATGCATGTATGAAATATCAAGGCGTTCCATGAAAGGAAACAGATGTTATAAGACATTTACCCCAACGTTAAGTTTATGAATGTGCTAAGTTTGTGACCTTGACCTTGGTAAGGGTTAGGTGGTGGGTCATGTATTTGCTACAGAATGATATAGGGTCATCTGAGGAATGCATGTATGAAATAACAAGGTGTTCCATGAAAGGAAACAGAAGTTATAAGACATTTACCCCAACATTAAGTTTGTGGACGCCGACGACGCCGGGGGTATGCCATAAGCTCTTCTGCACTGCGTGCAGGCGAGCTAAAAATAGATGTGTAAACAAAAGCGAGAAGGTATGAGAAAAACACAAAAATGCATTACCTAATGTACATCAAACAACAGGGCCATGATGGCCCTAATTCGCTCACATGACTCCATGAACACCATAGGAGAATGTGACATTGAGTTCATATGTGTTTTAAAAATATTGTGCTATTTTTAGATGGTGGTCAGCTTGGATTAAGCGATGACTCTCATTTTACCAAATCTGAAAATGCGTCACCCAAGGATCTTAACTTACTATGAAGTTTGGCCAGCATCGGCTATGTGGTTCCTGAGAAAAAGACATTCAAAATCTCGAATAAATGGACCTTTTGGCGGCCAAAAGATTCCGATAAATATTTCACCAGAGCAATCGCCTCATCGATACCTTCAATTTGATATATGACATGAGCACATTCGGTCAAAAATAAAATTTGACGCCACGGGCCACGCCCATTTTTGACCTCGGGGTCACCATTTTAATACCTTTGAAAGAGCATTCTACATCGATCATTCCTACCAAGTTTCGTCGAAATCCGGCTGGCGGTTCATGAGAAGAAGATTTTTTAAGAATTTGTGTTCAGTGTTTTCTTTTAAATGCTACAAATATGCTGAAAACTGGTGTTAAAGGTACCCCAAAATGTTCCTCAAGTGAAACTGGGTAGTAATGGATCAAGATTTGCAAGCAAACGGTGTCTGTGACCTCAAAACACCCGCACTATTTTTTTATACCGGACTACTTTTGCATACACACTTGGCGATTTAGCACCATTTGGTGTCTTCTAACCTGGATTAGCGACGACCTCCGTTTTAACAAATCTGAAAAGGCTCCACCTATGGACCATAATTGTGAAGTTTGGGCACCAAGGGCAATGCAGTTCGTGTGAAGAAGAATTTGGAAATCTCTAATAAAAGAACGACCATTTGACCTTTCGGTGGCCATCTTGGATGACATAACAATCCAATTTCGACAAAAAATGTACCAGAGCGATCGCCTTTTTGATACCTTCGATTTGAAATAGGCATGACTATATTAGGTCAAAAATAAAATTTGACCCCAATTTGACCCCACGGGCCACGCCCATTTTTGACTCCGGGGTCACCATTTTAACAAATTTGAAAGAGCATTGTACATCGATCATTCCTACCAAGTTTCGTCAAAATCCGGCAAGCGGTTCATGAGAAGAATATTTTTAAGAATGTATGCTATTTTTAGAAGGCGGCCATCTTGGATTAGCAATGACCTCCATTTTAACAAATCTGAAAAGGCTTCACCCATGGACCATAACTTTTAAGTTTGGCTACCATGGGCCAAGCGGTTCATGTGAAGAAGAATTTTGAAATCTCTAATAAAAGAACAACCGTTTGACATTTCGGCGGCCATCTTGGATGACATAACCATCCGATTTCGACAAAAAATGCACCAGAGTGATCACCTCGTTGATACCTTCGATTTGATATATTACATGACCATATTCGGTCAAAAAATAAAATTTGACCTCAATTTGACCCCACGGGCCACACCCATTTTTGACCCCGGGGTCACCATTTTAACAACTTTGAAAGAGCATTGTACGTCGATCATTCCTACCAAGTTTTGTCGAAATCCGGTTGGCGGTTCTTGGGAAGAAGATTTTTTAAGAATTTGTGCTATTTTTAGACGGCGGCCATCTTGGATTACGCAATGATGTCATTTTAACAATTGTGTAGTCCCCCTACCTAAGGACCATGACCATGAAGTTTGGTGACTATAGGCCCAATGGTTACCGAGGAGAAGACATTTGAAAATGTTCACGGACGACGACGAACGACGGACACATTGTGGTTTTGTTTGTTTGTTTATTGGTGTTTAACGGCCTATCAACAGCTAAGGTCATGTAAGGCCGGGCAAACGGGTTCAATCCCATTTTAACCTGCTGTATTGGGGGGAAAATCCTAAAATCAGAACGGAATATTTACATCGAGATAAAATATATTCAGCCCTGAAATTAGAATAACCTGACCTGGTGCCAGGTCCATACCACACCAAGTCACTTGGCCCCTTCCCCTAAAATAGGATTACGAATAATCGTAATACTCACATAAGGGATATAACCAGATTCAACTGTCACATACAAAATGCCAAAGATGTATGCGAGGGCCAAACCAGGTCTCGGAATTCCGGTAAGGATGAACCCCGATCGTTAAATTACCCATCGCATACTCCCACCTGCCACCCACCCACACACACATTGTGGTAACAATAGCTCACATGAGCTTCGCTCAGGTGAGCTAAAAAATAGATGATGTACATGAAGTGTTAATAGAATACAGTAAAGAAGCTATAGGCGAATGGGAGAACTGGGCAAGGGAAGCACGCCGCGGCGGGGAATGAAAATATGAATGCTGGGAAACATACACATAATGTTTGAAGTCAATACATAAAGTAAAGAAGTTATAGGAGAATACGATGGCCAAATGTATCTCATCATATAATGATACTAGTATTGATGCCGCGTGACTATTACTTTTCAGTACGCTAAAATAGAAGATCAATGGAATAATAGTTTTGTATATAGGAGACATAGAATCCGCGCGTCCGCTCAGATGTGACGTATAATTATGTAATGGTTGCCTCGCAACGGGGGTTCCCAGGTTACCAACTCTTCGAAAATAGGTGATGTTGCGCGGGAGAGATTACTGTGATTAGATATCCGTGGTTACGTTGAATGAATATCATTTAAATTACTTTCTGAAATACAAATATGGCACTACTTATTTGATCACCCCCGTATTTATTTCTAGAGGATCTTACATTTATGGTTTTGTAATATGGAATTTATTAAACTAGTTTATTGATTTCACGAGAAACGAGGCTCTACAGATGTACCGATAAATGTACGAACGGATGGACAGATGGAACTTCAAGAGCAAAGCAATATGCCCCATTCGCTCTCGCATCGGGAGCATAACGACCGTACCATAATATGGTTATATACATTTGCTTACATTAATATAGTACACGGTGATCGCTGGGCAGTGCCGGGCAACTATCAATGGGTCAAGGTTTCTTGAATGATCCAGCATGGTTAGCTATCAATGTGAGAAAGCTGCTAATGAACTTTAGCGAACATCCGACTAACGTACCAGGAAATATGCCAACTTCGGATGTGCATCTAAGTTTGATGGACGTGACCTATATTTCAAGGAAAGTAGATCAATGGATGGTTAGGTATTAATGTAAGTAAGCTAATGATGAACTTTGTCAAACATCCGACAAACGTATCAACATCCGACAAATGTAACAGGGTATATACGAAATTGGACGTATGTTCAAATTTTGACGGACGTGACATATATTTTGAGAAAAGTAGGTTAAGGTCACCCGATTGACACATGATGGTTTAGTATCAATGTAAGGAAGCTACTGATGATGTTTGGCTAACATCCAACTAACTGATCAGGATATACACAAACTTTGGGCGTACGTTTAAGTGTTGATGGACGTGACCTATAAGTAGGTAAATGTCACCAGAATTACCTAGGGTGGTTAGATGTTGATGTAACTACATTTGTAAGAAAGTTTCTGATGATGTTTGACATCTGACTAACATGTCAGAAAATATTCCAAATATGTACGTACGTCCAAATAGTTCATGATGCGATCTATAATTCACGAAAAGTAGGTCAAGGTCAGCCAACAGATCTAGGGTGGTTAGGTATCAATGTAAGAACATTATTAATGTAGTTTGGCGCACATACAACAGACGTATCTGGCGATATGTGAAATTTGGACGTACATCCTAGTTTTGACGGACGTGATCTATATTTCAAGAAAAGTACGTCAAGGTCAGTCGAATGACCCAGTGCAGGTAGATATCAATGTAAGGACGCTACTGACTGCGAACATCAGACTAATGTATCAGAAATTTGGACATACATCCACAATTATTTACAAAACGGTCAATGTCACCAAGGTGCAGGTGAAGGTCACTCAAATGACACTGGATGGATAGCTATCAATGCTATTGTTAAAGTTTGGTACTGATCGGATACGGATCAAGAGATATACGAAATTTGAACGGACTTGTTGACGACGACGTCGGAATTATCACCGCTATGTCTCACCTTCCACTATCGTGTGTAAGACAAGAAACCATGTGATTCAAATATGTATTGTTGCTGGGTTAAGCATGTTTAGCTGTTTCACAACTATCAGGCTGGCATAAAACTCACCGTTTTCTGTGCATGTTCTGTTTTGTATTTTGTATCCTTGACAACAATGATGTCACCAGCACAATTTCCCGACCCGAGCACGCGTTTCATCTTTATAAACTCAAATCCCTCTCGGTACTCTTTCTTCTTTGATATATTTATCTGTGAGAAGATTTGTTAGTTAATAAACAACAAAAGCTCAAGATTTATTACCTACCTCTAGCAATTTGATTTGCATAGGACACATGGGATTTTCTAATGGGCATTTTTTATGTCAAACGTTCGAGTCTTCCACTTGCCCAGACACACAAGTGGAAGACTCGAACCTTTGATATAAAAATTCCCATTAGAAAGTCCCATTACCCCAACCACCTTGTGTCGTACTGTTATGTAACGTACAGTACAACACCAGGTGAATGAGGTAAAGGGATTTGATTTAATAAATGGGCATTTCTTTTATGTAAAGTCATGTTCTCATAGTCAATTTTTGGAAGTGATATTCTAAATAATTAGCATGTTCCTACAAATTCATATTCACAAGCATATACATACGTTCTAAATCTAATGTGTGTGCGTACTCGTTAGTCAACCAAATTACCCGATATGTCTCATGAAATATATTCTGGGAAATAACCTGGAAATAATCCATCCAGGGTTGATAAAACATATTTATAATACAAAATACCGAATATTAACTTTGCTACGTTCTTGGAACAAAAGTTATTTGTATCATCAAAGAAAACATGAGTTGTTCCTATTTTATTCTAATTTCAAAATGGCTGCCGTGAAAATAACATAATTTTGATATAATCATGCACAAATCATTTAGACTGATTTTTCCCCCAGACTATAATCATTATTGAAAGGAAATTATATACATGTATGACTAAAGTCAATTTCGAGTCACCATTTATGACAAACATGTTAAATTTCAAAATTGCCGCTGTTTGTATGCAGGAATTTTCTTAATTATGGATACAGTGCTTTCAATCAGTTCCATCAACATCTGCATTAGAGTCTCCATCTTGTTGGTGTTCCTGAAAGGCAGTGCTGGCACAATCACACTCAAACTGCTGTCAAATGAGTTACTTACATAAATTATATACCCTATACAAACTTGTATGCAGGAAAGTGTAGAAGAAATGTCGAAAAAAATACGCCATGTGCAAATGTTCCATGTGTAGACGACGTGTGTCAAATATCGGATTAATTGTCAAAACATTGTTGGAGAGGTTGAATACACTATATACCTAATGCAGACGTGTATGCTGGAAACGGTAGAGGCATTTCTTCTACAAGTTCTGTTATTCTTTTCACAAAACAAGAAAGCACAAGCAACTAGATCTGGGATGAAGGCACATACATACCTTTGTGCACGATGGTGGTGTCGCTATGAAGCACATACCTTTGTGCCGTCGACTACTACACCCGATGGTGGTGTCTCTATGGAGCACATACTTTGTGCCGTCGACTACTACACCCGATGGTGATGTCTCTATGGAGCACATACTTTGTGCCGTCGACTACTACACCCGATGGTGGTGTCTCTATGAAGCACAAACCTTTGTACCATCGACTACTACTCCCGATGGTGGTGTCTCTATGCAGCACATACCTTTGTCCCGTCGACTACTAAACCCGATGGTGGTGTCTCTATGGAGCACATAAATTTATATCGTCGACTACTACACCCGATGGTGGTGTCTCTATGGAGCACATACAATTGCGTCGTAGGCTACTACACCCGATGGTGGTGTCTCAATGCAGCACATACCTTTGTCCAGTCGACTACTACACCCGATGGTGGTGTCTCTATGGAGCACATACCTTTGTCCCGTCAACTACTACACCCGATGGTGGTGTCTCTATGCAGCACATACCTTTGTCCCGTCGACTACTACACCCGATGGTGGTGTCTCTATGCAGCACATACTATTGCGTCGTAGGCTACTACACCCGATGGTGGTGTCTCAATGCAGCACATACCTTTGTCCCGTCGACTACTACAACCGATGGTGGTGTCTCTATGGAGCACATACCTTTGTACCGTCGACTACTACACCCGATGGTAGTGTCTCTATGGAGCACATACCTTTGTACCGTCAACTACTACACCCGATGGTGGTGTCTATGGAGCACATACCTTTGTACCGTCAACTACTACACCCGATGGTGATGTCTCTATGGAGCACATACCTTTGTACCGTCAACTACTACACCCGATGGTGGTGTCTCTATGGAGCACATACCTTTGTACCGTCAACTACTACACCCGATGGTGGTGTCTCTATGGAGCACATACCTTTGTACCGTCGACTACTACACCCGATGGTGGTGTCTCTATGGAACACATACCTTTGTGCCGTCGACAACTACACCCGATGGTAGTGTCTCTATGGAGCACATACCTTTGTGCCGTCGACTACTACACCCGATGGTGGTGTCTCTATGGAGCACATACCTTTGTACCGTCGACTACTACACCCGATGGTAGTGTCTCTATGGAGCACATAACTTTGCGTCGTAGGCTACTACACCCGATGGTGGTGTCTCTATGGAGCACATACCTTTGTCCCGTCGATTACTACACCCGATGGTTGTGTCTCTATGAAGCACAGACCTTTTTTGTCCCGTCAACTGCTACACCCGATGGTGGTGTCTCTATGGAGCACATACCTTTGTACCGTCGACTACTACCACCCGATGGGTGGTGTCTCTATGGAACCTCACATTCCTTTGTACCAGTCGACTACTACACCCGATAGTGGTGTCTCTATGGAGCACATACCTTTGTACCGTCGACTACTACACCCGATGGTGGTGTCTCTATAGAACACATACCTTTGTACCGTCGACTACTACACCCACGAATGGTGGTGTCTCTATGGAGCACATACCTTTGTATCGTCGACTACTACACCCGATAGTGGTTTCTCTATGGAGCACATACTTTGTGCCGTCGACTACTACACCCGATGGTGGTGTCTCTATGAAGCAGACCTTTGTGCCGTCGACTACTACACCCGATGGTGGTGTCTCTATGAAGCACATACCTTTGTACAGTCGACTACTACACCCGATGGTTGTGTCTCTATGAAGCACAGACCTTTTTTGTCCCGTAACTGCACACCCGATGGTGGGGGTGTCTCTATTGGAGCACATACCTTTGTACCGTCGACTACTACACCCAATGGTGGTGTCTCTATGGAGCACATACCTTTGTCCCGTCAACTACTACGGTACACCCGATGGTGGTGTCTCTATGCAGCACATACCTTTGTCCCGTCGACTACTACACCAAATGGTGGTGTCTCTATGGAGCACATACCTTTGTCCCGTCGACTAATACACCCGATGGTGGTGTCTCTATGGAGCACATACCTTTGTACCGTCGACTACTACACCCGATGGTGGTGTCTCTATGAAGCACATACCTTTGTACCGTCGATTACTACACCCGATGGTTGTGTCTCTATGAAGCACAGACCTTTTTTGTCCCGTCAACTGCTACACCCGATGGTGGTGTCTATGGAGCACATACCTTTGTACCGTCAACTACTACACCCGATGGTGATGTCTCTATGGAGCACATACCTTTGTACCGTCGACTACTACACCCGATGGTAGTGTCTCTATGGAGCACATACCTTTGTACCGTCAACTACTACACCCGATGGTGGTGTCTATGGAGCACATACCTTTGTACCGTCAAACTACTACACCCGATGGTGATGTCTCAATGGGTAGCACATACCTTGTACCGTCAACTACTACACCCGATGGTGGGGTCTCTTTTGGAGGCACATTACCTTGTACCGTCAACTACTACACACGATGGTGGTGTATCTATGGAGCACATACCTTTTGTACCGTCGACTACTACACCCGATGGTGGTGTCTCTATGGAAACATTACCTTTGTGCCCGTCGACAACTACACACCCGATGGTAGTGTCTCTATGGAGCACATACCTTTGTGCCGTCGACTACTACACCCGATGGTGGTGTCTCTGGAGCACAACCTTTGTACCGTCGACTACTACAAACCCGATGGTAGTGTCTCTATGGAGCACATAACTTTGCGTCGTAGGCTACTACACCCGTTTGGTGGTGTCCCTCTATGGGAGCACATACCTTTGTCCCGGTCGATTACTACACCCGATGGTTTGTGTTCTATATGAAGCACAGACCTTTTTTGTCCGTCAACTGCTATCACCCGTGGTGGTGTCTCTATGGAGCACATACCTTTGCGTCGTAGGCTACTACACCCAATGGTGGTGTCTCTATGGAACACATACCTTTGTACCGTCGACTACTACACCCACCCCGATGGTGGTGTCTCTATGGAGCACATACCTTAGTACCAGTCGACTACTACACCCGAAGGTAGTGTCTCGATGGAGCAACATACCTTTGTGCCTCGAACTACTACAACCCGATGGTGGTGTCTCTATGGAGCACATAAATTTATATCGTCGAATACTACACCCGATGGTGGTGTCTCTATGGAGCAACATACCTTTGTCCGTCGACTACTAAACCCGATTGGTGGTGCCTCTATGGAGCACATAAATTTATATCGTCGACTACTACACCCGATGGTGGTGTCCTCTATGGAACACTTATCGTCGACTACTACACCCGATGGTGGTGTCTCTATGGAGCACATACCTTTGTCCCCGTTGACTACTACACGATGGTGTCTCTATGGAGCACATTACCTTTGTCCCTCGATTACTACACCCGATGGTTGTGTCTCTATGAAGCACAGACTGTTTTGTCCCGTCAACTGCTACACCCGATGGTGGTGTCTCTATGGAGCACATACCTTTGCGTCGTAGGCTACACACCCGATAGTGGTTTCTCTATGGAACACATAACCTTTTGTACCGTCGACTACTACACCCGATGGTGGTGTCTCTATGGAACACATACCTTTGTACCGATCGACTACTACACCCGATGGTGGTGTCTATGGAACACATACTTATGTACCCCGTCGACCACTAACAAACCGATGGTGGTGTCTCTATAGAACACATACCCCCCCCTTTGTACCCGTCGACTACTACAACCCGATGGTGGTGTCCCTCTATGGAGCACATTACCTTTGTACCGTCACTACCTACTACACCCGATGGTGGTGTCTCTATGGAGCACTTACCTTTTGTACGTTCGACTACTACAACCGAACGGTGGTGTCTCTATGAACACATACCTTTGTGCCGTCGACAACTACACCCGATGGTAGTGTCTCTATGGAGCACATAACTTTGCGTCGTAGGCTACTCACACCCGATGGTGGTGTCTCTATGGAGCACATACCTTTTGTCCGGTCGATTACTACACCCGATGGTTGTGTCTCTATGAAGCACAGACCTTTTTTTGTCCCGTCAACTGCTACACCCCGATGGTGGTGTCTCTTATGGAGCACATAACCTTTGTACCGTCGACTACTACACCGATGGTGGTTGCCTCTTATGGACATACCTTTGTACCGTCGACTACTACAAACCCGATGGGTGGTGTCTCTATGGAGCACATACCTTTGTACCGTCGACTACTACACCCGATGGTGGTGTCTCTATAGAACACATACCTTTGTACCGTCGACTACTACACCCGATGGTGGTGTCTCTATGGAGCACATACCTTTGTATCGTCGACTACTACACCCGATAGTGGTTTCTCTATGGAGCACATACTTTGTGCCGTCGACTACTACACCCGATGGTGGTGTCTCTATGAAGCAGACCTTTGTGTCCGTCGGACTTATACACCCGATGGTGGTGTCTCTATGAAGCACATACCTTTGTACAGTCGACTACTACACCCGATGGTTGTGTCTCTATGAAGCACAGACCTTTTTTGTCCCGTCAACTGCTACACCCGATGGTGGTGTCTCTATGGAGCACATACCTTTGTACCGTCGACTACTACACCCAATGGTGGTGTCTCTATGGAGCACATACCTTTGTCCCGTCAACTACTACGGTACACCCGATGGTGGTGTCTCTATGCAGCACATACCTTTGTCCCGTCGACTACTACACCAAATGGTGGTGTCTCTATGGAGCACATACCTTTGTCCCGTCGACTAATACACCCAATGGTGGTGTCTCTATGGAACACATACCTTTGTACCGTCGACTACTACACCCGATGGTGGTGTCTCTATGGAGCACATACCTTAGTACCGTCGACTACTACACCCGAAGGTAGTGTCTCTATGGAGCACATACCTTTGTGCCGTCGACTACTACACCCGAATGGTGGTGTCTCTTATGGAGCACATAAATTTTATATCGTCGATACTACAACCCGATGGTGGTGTCTCTATGGAGCACATTACCTTTGTCCCGTCGACTACTAAAACCGATGGTGGTGTCTCTATGGAGCACAAATATTTATATCGTCGACTACTACACCCGATGGTGGTGTCTCTATGGAACACAATCGTCGACTACTACACCCGATGGTGGTGTCTCTATGGAGCACATACCTTTGTCCCACCCGTTGACTACTACACCCGGTGTGTGTCTCAATGGAGCACATACCTTTGTCCCGTCGATTACTACACCCGATGGTTGTGTCTCTATGAAGCAGACCTGTTTATGTCCCCGTCAACTGCTACACCCGATGGTGGTGTCTCTATGGAGCACATACCTTTGCGTCGTAGGCTACTACAACCCGATAGTGGTTTCTCTATGGAACACATACCTTTGTACCGTCGACTACTACACCCGATGGTGGGTGTCTCTATGGAACACATACCTTTGTACCGTCGACTACTACACCCGTGGTGGTGTCTCTATGGAACACATACCTTTTGTACCGTCGACCACTACACCCGATGGTGGTGTCTATATAGAACACATACTTTTGTACCGTCGACTACTACACCCGATGGTGGTGTCTCTATTTGGAGCACATACCCCTTTGTACCGTCGACTACTACACCCGATGGTGGTGTCTCTATGGAGCACATACCTTTGTACCGTCGACTACTACACCCGATGGTGGTGTCTCTATGGAGCACATACCTTTGTACCGTCGACTACTACACCCGATGGTGGTGTCTCTATGGAACACATACCTATGTGGCGTCGACTACTACACCCGATGGTAGTGTGTCTATGGAGCACATACCTTTGTACCGTCGACTACTACACCCGATGGTGGTGTCTCTATGGAGCACATACTTTTGTCCCGTCGATTACTACACCCGATGGTTGTGTCTCTATGAAGCACAGACCTTTTTTGTCCCGTCGATTACTACACCCGATGGTTGTGTCTCTATGAAGCACAGACCTTTTTTGTCCCGTCAACTGCTACACCCGATGGTGGTGTCTCTATGGAGCACATACCTTTGCGTCGTCGACTACTACACCCGATGGTGGTGTCTCTATGGAGCACATAAATTTATATCGTCGACTACTACACCCGATGGTGGTGTCTCTATGGAACACATCGTCGACTACTACACCCGATGGTGGTGTCTCTATGGAGCACATACCTTTGTCCCGTTGACTACTACACCCGATGGTGGTGTCTCTATGGAGCACATACCTTTGTATCGTCGACTACTACACCCGATGGTGGTGTCTCTATGAAGCACATACCTTTGTACAGTCGACTACTACACCCGATGGTTGTGTCTCTATGAAGCACAGACCTTTTTTGTCCCGTCAACTGCTACACCCGATGGTGGTGTCTCTATGGAGCACATACCTTTGCGTCGTAGGCTACTACACCCGATGGTGGTGTCTCTATGGAGCACATACCTTTGTCCCGTCGATTACTACACCCGATGGTTGTGTCTCTATGAAGCACAGACCTTTTTTGTCCCGTCAACTGCTACACCCGATGGTGGTGTCTCTATGGAGCACATACCTTTGCGTCGTAGGCTACTACACCCAATGGTGGTGTCTCTATGGAACACATACCTTTGTACCGTCGACTACTACACCCGATGGTGGTGTCTCTATGGAGCACATACCTTAGTACCGTCGACTACTACACCCGAAGGTAGTGTCTCTATGGAGCACATACCTTTGTGCCGTCGACTACTACACCCGATGGTGGTGTCTCTATGGAGCACATAAATTTATATCGTCGACTACTACACCCGATGGTGGTGTCTCTATGGAGCACATACCTTTGTCCCGTCGACTACTAAACCCGATGGTGGTGTCTCTATGGAGCACATAAATTTATATCGTCGACTACTACACCCGATGGTGGTGTCTCTATGGAACACATCGTCGACTACTACACCCGATGGTGGTGTCTCTATGGAGCACATACCTTTGTCCCGTTGACTACTACACCCGATGGTGGTGTCTCAATGGAGCACATACCTTTGTCCCGTCGATTACTACACCCGATGGTTGTGTCTCTATGAAGCACAGACCTGTTTTGTCCCGTCAACTGCTACACCCGATGGTGGTGTCTCTATGGAGCACATACCTTTGCGTCGTAGGCTACTACACCCGATAGTGGTTTCTCTATGGAACACATACCTTTGTACCGTCGACTACTACACCCGATGGTGGTGTCTCTATGGAACACATACCTTTGTACCGTCGACTACTACACCCGATGGTGGTGTCTCTATGGAACACATACCTTTGTACCGTCGACCACTACACCCGATGGTGGTGTCTCTATAGAACACATACCTTTGTACCGTCGACTACTACACCCGATGGTGGTGTCTCTATGGAGCACATACCTTTGTACCGTCGACTACTACACCCGATGGTGGTGTCTCTATGGAGCACATACCTTTGTACCGTCGACTACTACACCCGATGGTGGTGTCTCTATGGAGCACATACCTTTGTACCGTCGACTACTACACCCGATGGTGGTGTCTCTATGGAACACATACGTATGTGGCGTCGACTACTACACCCGATGGTAGTGTCTCTATGGAGCACATACCTTTGTACCGTCGACTACTACACCCGATGGTGGTGTCTCTATGGAGGCACATACTTTTGTCGTCGATTACTACACCGATGGTTGATGTCTCTATGAAGCACAGACCTTTTTGTCCGTCAATGCTACACCCGATGGTGGTGTCTCTATGGAGCACATACCTTTTGCGTCGTGACTACTACACCCGATGGTGTCTCTATGGAGCACATATTTAATATCGTCGACTACTACACCCGATGGTGGTGTCTCTATGGAAACACATCGTCGACTACTACACCCGATGGTGGTGTCTCTATGGGCACATACTTTGTCCCGTTGACTATACACCGATGGTGGTGTCTCTATGGAGCAATACCTTTGTCCCGTCGATTACTACACCGATGGTTGTGTCTCTATGAAGCACAGACCTGTTTTGTCCCGTCAACTGCTAAACCACCCGATGGAGGTGGTGTCTCTATGGGAGCACATACCTTTGCGTCGTAGGCTACTCACCCGATAGTGGTTTCTCTATGGAACACATACCTTTGTTTGTACGTCTGACCTACTACACCAATGGTGGTGTCTCTATGGAGCACCATATCTTTGTACGTCGACTATACACCTAATGGTGTCTCTATGGAAACATACCTTTGTACCGTCGACTACTACACCCAATGGGTGGTGTCTCTATGGAGCACATACCTTTGTATCGTCGACTACTACACCGACCCTGGATGGTGTCTCTATGGAGCACATAACCTTTGTAGCGTCGACTACTACACCCGATGGTGGTGTCTCTATGGAGACATACCTTTGTATCGGTCGATAACTACACCCGAGGTGGTGTCTATGGAGCACATACCTTTGTGGCGTCAACTACTACCCGATTGGTGGTGTCTCTATGGAGCACATACCTTTGTACGTCGACTACTACACCCGATGGTGGTGTCTGGGCACATACCTTTGTACCGTCGACTCACATCAGGTGGCTTTGTGGTACACATCCTTTGTACCGGTCACTACTACACCCGATGGTGGTGTCTCTATGGAGCACATACCTTTGCCTTTGTCGACCGCTACACGTTGGTGGTGTCTATAGCATACCTTTGTCGTTGGCTACTAAACCCGATGGTGGTGTCTCTATGGAGCACTACCTTTGGCCCGTCGATTTCACCGAGGTTGTGTCTCTATGAAGCACAGGACCTTTTTTGTCCGTCAACTGCTACACGATGTGTATCTATGGAGCACACCTTTGCGTTCGTAGTACTACACCCAATGGTGGTGTCTATAACACTATGTACCGTCGACTATACCGATTTGGTTTGTCTCTATGGAGCATCCTTTGTAGTCGACTACTACACCCGTGGTAGTGTCTCTATGGAGAACATACCTTTGTGCGTGACTCTACACATGATGGTGGTGTCTATGGGCAATAAATTTATATCGTCGACTATTCACCCGATGGTGGTTGTCTCTATGGAGAACGACCTGTCAATACTACCCAGGTTGGTTGTCTCTATGGAGGACATAAATTTATATCGGTCGACTATACACCCTGGTGTCTATGGAACACATCGCGACTACTACCGATGGTGGTGCTATGGAACACACTTTGTACCGTCGACTACTACACCCAATGGTGGTGTCTCTATGGAACACACCTTTGTAGTCGATTATACCCAAGGATGGTGGTGTCTATGGAACACACACTTTGTACCGTCGACTACTACACCGATGGTGTGTCTCTATGGAGCACATACCTTTTGTACCGTCGACTACTACACCCACCCGGACCTGGTGTGTTCTTCTATGGTACACATTTCCTACCGTCGATATACCCGTGGTGGTGTCTCTATGGACACATACCTTTGTACCGTCGACTACTACACCCGATGGTGTGGTGTCTCTATGGAGCACATACTCCTTTGTACCGTCGACTACTTCACCGATGGTGGTCTATGGACACTGACTATAGGCACATCCTTATGTACCGTCGACTACTACACCCGATGGTGGTGTATGGCTCTATGGAACACACCCGACTATGTTACCGTCGATCTACTACACCCGATGGTGGTGTCTCTATGGAACACATACCTTTGTACGTCGACTACTACACCCGATGGTAGGTGTCTCTATGGAGCACATATCGTGTACGTCGACTACTACATGGTGGTGTCTATGGAACACACCTGTACCGAGTGGTGTCTCTATGGAACACACACCTTTGTACCGTCGACTACTACACCCATGATGGTGTGTCTCTATGGAACACAACACCTTTGTACCGTCGATACTACACCATGGTGGTGTCTCTGGAGCATCCTTTGTACCGTCGGACTACTACACCCGATGGGGTGTCTATGGAACACATACCTTTTTGTACCGTCGATACTACACCCATGGTGGAGTCTCTATGGAACACATACTTTGTACCGTCGACTACTACAACAACATGTGAGTCTCTATGGAACACACACCTTTGTACCGTCGACTACTACACCCGATGGTGGTGTCTCTATGGAACACATACCTTTGTACCGTCGACTACTACACCCGATGGTGGTGTCTCTATGGAACACACACCTTTGTACCGCGATTACTACACCGTCGGAGACCGTGTTCTAGAAGCACATACCGTGTACACCCGTCGTACTACTACACCCATGGTGGTGTCTCTATGGAGCACATACCTGTACTTTGTACCGTCGACTACTACACCCGATGGTGGTGTCTCTATGGAGCACATACCTTTGTACCGTCGACTACTACACCCGATGGTGGTGTCTCTATGGAGCACATACCTTTGTACCGTCGACTACTACACCCGATGGTGGTGTCTCTATGCACATATTTGTCCCGTGACTACTAAACCGATGGTGGTGTCTCTATGGAGCACATAAATTTATATTGTCGACTACTACGATGGTGGTGTCTCTAGGAACACATCGTCGACTACTACACCCGATGGTGGTGTCTCTATGGAGCACATACCTTTGTCCCATCGACTACTAAACCCGATGGTGGTGTCTCTATGGAGCACATACCTTTGTACCGTCGACTACTACACCCAATGGTGGTGTCTCTATGGAACACATACCTTTGTACCGTCGACTACTACACCCGATGGTGATATCTCTATGGAACACACACCTTTGTACCGTCGACTACTACACCCAATGGTGGTGTCTCTATGGAACACATATCTTTGTACCGTCGACTACTACAGCCGATGGTAGTGTCTCTATGGAGCACATACCTTTGTGCCGTCGACTACTACACCCGATGGTGGTGTCTCTATGGAACACATACCTTTGTACCGTCGACTACTACACCCGATGGTGGTGTCTCTATGGAGCACATACCTTTGTACCGTCGACTACTACACCCGATGGTGGTTTCTCTATCTTCAGATACTCTATCATTTCCAGGGTGGCTTCAACCTTCTCGTGCATATCCTTGTCGGACTTTGGTACATCAATTATGTTGGCACGTGATGCATCCCACCGGAGCTTTCTACACAGAAATTGATGTGTCAAGTCTTGACGAAGATTTGATTGATTGCTTGAGATTTATGCCCGTTCACGGTCATATGCAGTCGTGGGAGGTGAAGTGGATGTCGTGGCTTCAATCTCCACTCAATGAGTAATTGGTTATAGTAATAAACTACAGTTTTATAAAGTGTTACCCTTGTACGTCTGTCACATCCGTCCCATCTGCCCAGTCCTTCCGTCTGTTACCAGCATTGCAACTCCTAAGACTCTTAAACCATACTAGCTACAGACCTCTTCTTTATGATGAGCAAATGTAGATGCCCAAAGTTTATTCCCTCCCCCCCCCTCGTAGCTTCCTTATGATGAGTAGATGCGCAATGTATATTTCGGTTTTTGATTCGTCCCCCGGGTCATGGATTATCTCCCCCTTCCCTTTCCGACTTAGAATTTGGAAAGTTTGCCTTTGTATCTCGTAAAACTTTTAAACGGCAATAGCATTTCAGTGTGCATACACCACAACCCAACACATTTGAAATGATCTCCATTTCTGATTACACTGTTCTCACAAATGCCGTTGTATACGAACAAAGCAGTACGTGGGGCACTCGTGTTCTACGAACATATTTGCTAGTTGGAGAATTTAATCGTTGGATTAACGTTTATATCCTCGACGTAGTCTCCAAAATGCTAAATTCTATTTCAAAATGTCTTGATGTCAAGTTTATCAATGGTAGGAGATAAATGTGATATCTAAAGACCAGCCTCGTGTTCTCTATATGAAGTTTCCAGGAAGTCTCACAGATGATGTAAGTACATGTATGTGGTTCTTCACATTATACACGGCAAATTACCCATGTCAATTGAATTCCCAATGTTATTTGATCAAATTCCAAGAGTTGTGTTTAATTCTACTGCATGTACCGGTATATGGTATAAACGCTTGTTGACTATATTGATAAACAGGAGATAAGTTGTTATAAATTTCCTAATAAGATTTTACATACAAAATATTTACAGAAACTGTGATATTTTCAATCTGTAAATGAGTAGATTCTAAACGACGCCAGGAGTCAAAAAAGATTTTTAACAGCAAATTCCGAATTCTATTCCGCATTTGCTCTGAACATTTTGTAAATTTTCCACATCATTTACAGAAAATATTGTAAATTTTGTAACTGTTTCCGTTAGTACTTTACCAGGAAGCACAACTTGTGAACTAAAACACTTTTAGTTGAGAAATGGTAATACTATACTATTTACTATGTATATAAATATGTTTCCATTCCAGATATTAGTTGAATTACAACTAGACATTATGTTTGTAAAACATGGATATATGCCCCCCATGGCATACTGAACTCTCACTAGAGATTGTGCATAGAAAAGTAAAATTTAAATTTACACACATTTCAAAGTCCTTTGAAACAGTCTTACTGACATAAGACAATGGCTAAGTGTTTCAGCACCATTTTGAAGGTCACAAGGTCAAGGTCATGTCATTGGTGGTGTGATTGTGTCACACATGTTCAGGTGAATGAACTTCCCAAATATTAAAGCAATCCTTCAAATATTATTGAAGATATTAATTACATGATGGAGAAACTTACAAACTTTTCGACACAAGAAAATGGCTAAATGTTTCAGCACCATTTCGAAGGTCACAAAGGTCAAGGTCATGTCGACATAAATGTACATGGACGGACGTACGGAACCTCAAGAGCAACGCAATATGCCGCCCTTGCTCTCGCATAGGGGGCATACAAACCTCATTACCCCACCCACGTGTTGTCATACACATATATAATCGCAACGCACTGTATGAAAACAGACGTGTGGGGTAACGTGATTTAATTAATCGGATATCTTCTTCTATCCACAGGTGAAATACTCGGAACTGTGACATAAACAAAGCCCATTAAACAATCCCATTACCCCATGCACCTATTGTCTTTGAACGTAATGCACCGTACGACAACAGGCGGATGGGGTAATGGGATATTGTAATGGGCGTTTTGTATGTCACAGGTACGAGTCTTCCACCTGTACTTCTATCATGCGTCCGAGTCTGTCACCTGTACATCAGTGTACTTACTTTGTTTTCTTATAGTCAACCTTAATGTGCCCTTGTGCATCCATGTCGAGTTCAGCTGCAAAGATACAAGTGATTTGAAAAATGGGGCTTATGACATGTGCAACCAGTCTAGCACTGGATCATTTGTAGCCAGATTAGCACTTGAACTGTGACTGAACAAGTGGGCTTAAGTCACATGTTGTTTGTTAGTCATGTACTGTAACTGCAAAAATCAGGGTGTTGGCAGTTGTGGCTAGTCTAGCCCCTGATATGTGACTGGGTAATGTTGGCTTATAGCATTTACAGCCAGACTAGCTCCTGATCTGCGACTAAATAACTGGGCACATGTTGCTCGTCAAGGACATGAATTGTAACTGGGAAATTGGACTTCTGGCAAGTGTGTGCCGTCTAGCCCCTGATCTGTGGGCAGTCTCTCATACGATCTGTGACTGAGCGGGAAAAATAAAACTTCCATTTACAATTTGTTTTACCATGGTCCGACAGACTTTGAGTTAAAGGATGTAGACTGCATACTTAAATGCCCTGTGTCTTAGATGCACAGGTGGAGGACTCGGACCGAGGATTCATATTTTCCACTGATGCGCTAGCATTTAGTAGCCACGTGCCTTGCTAGACACGACATTATTGACAACGTCACTGATAACATTCAGTTATCGCATTTTTAAATTCATTTTTTAGGTCATGTACGTACATTGTGTATTAAGGTATTACAGTGTTATGGTGATTGTATAGAAGTGTGCAATTTGTTTGTTTATTCGTGTTTAGCGGCCTATCAACAGCTAAGGTCATGTAAGGCTGGTCAAATGGGTTAGATCCCGTTTTAACCTGCTGCATTTGGGAGAAAATCCCAAAATCAGAACGGAATATTTACATCGAGAAAAAATATATTCAGCCCTGAAATTAGAATAACCTGACCTGGTGCCAGGTCCATACCACACCAAAGTCACTTGGCCCCTTCCCCCAAAATAGGATTACGAATAATTGTACCGGTAATACTCGCGTAAGGGGTATAACCAGATTCAACTGTCACATACAAAATGCTAAAGACGTATGTGAGGTCCAAACCAGGTCTCCAGTCGGAATTCCGGATAAACCCGATCTTTAAATTACCTGTCGCATGCTCCCACCTGCCATATTGACCATAGCTCGTAATACATGTACAGCTTTTAATGAAATGTAATAGCGGTTGTCAGTGGTAAGTTGAATCGCTGAAACGAATACTAGTGTGGTTTTCCGATAGAACTATGACGCAAAATTCAATTTAGCATCACATTTCCTGGAGCTGATGTTTACGATATCGGAAGTTAGCATTCAAATGCAGACTGTATTCATACATGTACAACATTCATTTAACAGACCTCAACGGATTTTTGTGAAATGCAGTTTAGGAGGTACCATATAAGAGACAGCCGCTTTAACCCCAACTGTTTTTCAGGTGGTTCAGAAGTACAATTGGTTTCAGAAATAAGACAATAATTTACAATTAAACTATTTTTACAAATGTGATCAAGGTGTGCGCATGAAAACCTGAAACTCGGGGCCTTTAACAATGTCAACCCTAAATAACTGGAATGGACTGTGATATGTTTACTTAAAGGTACATGACCACTCAGTAGGCACAAACTGTTCTTTATATCAGAGACATCATCAGAGACATTTCCTGGCAAAATAAACATTAATTCACCATTTCCCCACGTAATGACTGGCATTATTATACATTTTATATCAGAGGTAAATACCCACACTGATATCAGGGGCGATAACCGTGTTTCCTTAAAATGTTAACGGACATTACTAATTATTCTCTGTATTTATATTTTGATGTGCAATGATCATACTTTATAATCTGTTGAAAATATTATTTTTTCAGGCGAGGCATTTAATTTGTATAAATAATTAAAAAATATCATGCCTCATTTGCATATGAAAAGGCCCGATACCACCGCAAGTCACTATTAGTAAAATAAATATTACTAAATGATTATATCTGTATAGCGGGCACTCCTAATGTTTCGAACTAGTGGAATAGTGACACAAATATACACTTATTGAATTCCTATACAGAACAGTTTGTGCCCTCTGAGTGGGCATGTACCTTTAAGGACCAATCCAATCGTCACAAAATGATTTTCTGACTAGTCCATTTACAAGTATTTTCTCTAAAAAATGAAAATAACTTATAACAAGAATTGGCATCGTTAGATGAAGCTAATCCCCTCGCTGGCAGCCTGAATAAAAAAATCCTCGGTGAAGCGGGTGATGAGTTATTGAAACAAAGAAAACAAGAAATGAGGCAAAGCCACGAAGGCCAGGTTTTTTCCAAGCATAGACACTTGGATAACATAATTATACCCACTTTTGTAGACTAGATGGCCGTGGCCTGCATGTCGCGCCTTGGGGCGAGGCATGGACACTAAAAAAATAGATGTAGTAGATCGAAAAACTTTAACCAAAAAACTTTAACCAGACACACGGACGTACGGACGGACGGACAGACGTATGCCAAAACGCAGAAGATATCACGCTTTCCGCAAGCGGGCGCGACAATGATGATAAACACCCATGTGAAGTATCAAGGTAATGGGTGAAGCAGTTGCAGAGATATAGTACACGAAAAACCTTTAACAAAAAGATTCAAAGTAATTTGACGTTGACATTGGGCACAGGGGCCGCACGGTTGTGGGGTAGAATGAAAATATGGATGATGATAAAAACCCATGTGAAGTTTCAAGGTAATGGGCGCAGCAGTTGCAGAGATATAGTATAACGAAAAACTTTTAACCAAAAAACTTTAACCAGACGTACATTAAAAAGTTAATGTTGAAAATGGCTAAGTCAATTACGTAGAAATAATAGGTGAAGGTAAAAGAAAATGGTCACATGTTGGATAGTTGTATGTGGTAGGCACCCCTTGGTTATGAAGCTGTGAAAGTTTGGTGGTCCTAGGTGGTACAGTACCAAAGAAATGGACTTAAACACAAAAACTTAACATTGTAAACGCGAAAACTTAACATTGAAAATGGCGAAGTCGACTGTGCGGAAAAAATGGTTGAAGTTCAAAAAAAGGTAACATGTTGGATAGTGATATGTGGTGGGCACCCCTTGATTATGAAGCTGTGAAAGTTTGGTGGTCCTAGGTGGTACAGTAACAAAGAAATAGACTCAAACACGAAAACTTAACATTGATTGTGGACGCCGCCCGTCCGCCCGGCTTTCGCCAATCCAATAGCCTGGATTAAAAAAATCCAGGCTAAAAACTAACATTTTTGCCTTACAAACAAGGTGAACATAAGTCCTCAGTGACCTTGACCCTGGGCGGTCGGACGTGGGTCGTTTGCAAAACAAAGCACCATCCTAGACACGCATTGTGGCCAGATATTATCAAAATCGGTTAAGCGGTTCATGAGTTATTGAACAAGAAGACAACGAAGCTCGCCTGTTGGCAGCCTTCACTCAAACTTGGCATAGTTGCATAAAAAAACATGAATATTATATAACTTGACCTTGGGTTAAGGGTCGTGCGGTGGACCTTGACATTGGGGTCAGTGGTGCAAGGTGGGTCGTGGGTTTGCATATTAAGATGTATGAATGTATGAAATATCAATGAGCTCCCTGAAAACAGAAGTAAAACAAAATTTAACCGAACATTAAGTTTATGAACGCACTAAGTTGGTGATTTTCTACAGCATGATAGCTATTCACATGAGGAATGCATGTATGAATGTGCTAAGTTTGTGACCTTGACCTTGGGAAAAGGGGTGGGGGTGGGTCATGGATTTGCTGTAGCACAATAGAGGATCATCAGATGAATGCATGTATGAAATATCAAAGCGTTTCCTGTAAAGAAACATAAGTTACACAACATTTACCCCAACATTAAGCATGCAGCATGATAGAGGGTCATCTGAGGAATGCATGTATGAAATATCAAGGCATTCCATGAAAGGAAACAGATGTTATAAGACATTTACCCCAACGTTAAGTTTATGAATGTGCTAAGTTTGTGACCTTGACCCTGGGGTAAGGGGTGGGCGGCGGGTCATGGATTTGCGATAGCATGATAGAGTATCATCAGATGAATGTATGTATGAAATATCAAGGCGTTACATGAAAGGAAACACATGTTATAAGACATTTACCCCAACGTTAAGTTTATGAATGTGCTAAGTTTGTGACCTTGACCCTGGGGTAAGGGGTCATGGATTTGCTTTAGCACGTTAGAGTATCATCAGATGAATGCATGTATGAAATATCAAGGCGTTCCCTGTAAAGAAACAGAAGTTATAAAAAGACATTTACTCCAACGTTAAGTTTATGATGTTGATCTTGGAGAAAGGGGTGGGGGGGGGGGGGGTCATGGATTTGCTGTAGCACAATAGAGGATCATCAGATGAATGCATGTATGAAATATCAAGGCGTTCCCTGTAAAGAAACAGAAGTTATAAAAAGACATTTACTCCAACGTTTAAGTTTATGATGTTGATCTTGGGGAAAGGGGTGGCGGGGTCATTGATTTGCTGTAGCACAATAGAGGATCATCAGATGAATGCATGTATGAAATATCAAAGCGTTCCCTGTAAATAAACAGAAGTTGCACAACATTTACCCCAACGTTAAGTTTATGAACATGCTAAGTTTCTGACCTTGACCTTGGGATAAGGGTTGGGTGGTGGGTTGTGGATTTGCTACAGCATGATAGAGGGTCATCTGAGGAATGAATGTATGAAATATCAAGGCATTTCAAGATATTTATAAGATATTTACCCCAACGTGAAGTTTATGAATGTGCTAAGTTTGTGACATTGACCTTGGGGTAAGGGATTGGCGGTGGGTCATGGATTTGCTATAGCACGATAGATTATCATCAGAAGAATGCATGTATGAAATATCAAGGCGTTCCATGAAAGGAAACAGATGTTATAAGACATTAACCCCAACGTGAAGTTTATGAATGTGCTAAGTTTGTGACATTGACCTTGGGGTAAGGGATGGGCGGTGGGTCATGTATTTGCTATAGCACGATAGAGTATCATCAGATGAATCCATGTATGAAATATGAAGGCGTTCCCTGTAAATAAACAGAAGTTACACAACATTTACCCCAACGTTAAGTTCATGAACATGCTAAGTTTGTGACCTTGACCCTGGGGTAAGGGTTGGGTGGTGGGTCATGGATTTGCTACAGCATGATAGAGGGTCATCTGAGGAATGTGTGTATGAAATAACAAGGTGTTGCATGAAAGGAAACAGAAGTTATATAATACATTTACCCCAACGTTAAGTTTGTGAATGTGCTAAGTTTGTGACATTGACCCTGGGGTAAGGGTTGGGTGGTGGGTCATGGATTTGCTACAGCATGATAGAGGGTCATCTGAGGAATGCATACATATGAAATATCAAGGCGTTCCATGAAAGGAAACAGATGTTATAAGAAATTTACCCCAACGTTAAGTTTATGAATGTGCTAAGTTTGTGACCTTGACCTTGGGGTAAGGCTTGGGTCGTGGGTCATGGAATTGCTACAGCATGATAGAGGGTCATCTGAGGAATGCATGTATGAAATAACAAGGTGTTCCATGAAAGGAAACAGAAGTTATAAGACATTTACCCCAAAGTTAAGTTTGTGGACGACGCCGACGACACCGGGGGTATGCCAGCTCTTCTGCACTTTGTGAAAGGTGTTTGATTATGCCCCGGTCACAACTGACAACATATTTTATATATGAAACCATAAAAAGCAAACAGCAAGGCACATACCTAGGTCCTTTTGTGATGCGCGGAGACACTCATTGGAGCTGCTCCGCAAACATATTGGTATTGCCTGGTACCCGGAAAAAAAGAGTTTGCACGCGCCTTGCGCATGCCACGCAAGAACCTCTCACCGAGCCATGCGGCGCCGTACACAGCCGTACGGAGCCGTACCATACCGCACGTCAGTTGCACTGCACATGCACGTGGGTGTACTGTACGTTCAACTTGCAGGTAAGATGGGTGTATTTTTGTGCGGAGGATGCAAGATGTCCTTGCGGAGGACGTACGTTGCCGATAAGGTGGCCGTACAGTTGCTGCAGCCATGTACAACCGCAGAATACATGGCTGCAGCTGCGGACACGTGCGTGCGAAAAAACGCACGGCGAGTTGTGACCGAGGCAGGACTAACGCTATATCCCCTCTTAAAAAGTGTAGATACTAATGAGACGGCTCGTTACGAGCCGGCTCATCTGGATCTACACTGTTTGCAAACACCGCTATATAGGTGTGTAGTGTTGAAAGGGTTACTGTAGTATACACACTGTTCAGATCACACCAACCTGTCTCATGTTTTATGCTCTTGACAAGAAGCCTCAGACAATTTTGTGTATCTGGAGACAAATCCTGGATCTCTGATGAAATATTAAAACGACTTGAACCTGAAAAATACAACATGGTTTATTTACGGCAATGACGATAAGAAACAAAAACGAGGAGACTTATAAAAATACTTTCATTGGCATTAGATGGGGTATATTTATTATATTTAATGTTGTTTAATGGCCTGTCAACAGCTGAAGTCTTTTTATCTGGGTTAACGGGGTCGAATCCCATAGTTCGCCTGTTGTGACGGGGTGTGGGGGGGGGGGGGGGGGGGGGGGGGGGGGGGGAGGCTTGGGGGGGGGTGGGGGGGGGGGGGTGGGGAATCCAAAATCAGCACTGAATATTTAAATATATGAATATTTGTATAAACGGATTCAACTCTCAAGTAACAAGGAAGTCAACATTGTGCATGGGAGCCAAACCAGGGATATCGGGATTCCGTCGAGGATGAAATCATTCGTTAAATTTACCCTTCACATGCTCCCAACCAACCGCCCATGGGGGTGTAAGGGTGGTCCTTAATGTAACATAAAACTGGCACATCTGGAGGAAACCCACTTCTCCAATCTGGCAACCACACTGCACGATTTCAGAATCAAACCCGGCTCGAACTTGTGAGAAGGGCGCGTATTGCTAACTCCGCTAGCTGGACCACTAAGTAAATACAGCGCACATGACCATTGGCTGACAATGCATTGTACAACATGTGCCACAAGTACAGGCACATGGACCGTACTTATAGTGAATGTGAAATGGTTTAACGTCCCAGCAACAGTTAAGGCCTATAGAAACAAGGCCTCGGTTTAAAGCCATGTCCGATAGACCAGGGGCCCGTTTCACTAAACTTTGTACGACTAAAATGTTCGTAAGTGCAAAATTATAATAGTCTGTAATTTTCACATTAACACTGATTTCTTGTATACAATTATTGGATTTACATTTATTGAGCATAGGCTGCATATTATGCAATTAAAACTTTCAGATGATCCTAGATTTGCACTTACGAACATTTAGTCACTCGAAGTTTAATGAAACGGGCCCCAGTAGGTTGGAACTAGTATGAAAGTATTTGTTCATGCCTAAGGCCGGGTATGTTCTATTGTTATTCACGATAGCCTCTCCGCTGTTAGAAAATAAACTACATGTATATACTTATCAAAATAAGAACTGGCAAGAATTTCTTTCTATATAGAGAATACCACGCCAATCTATTTTGATATGAAGTTTATCAGACTACATGTAGGCTTGGATATGCGTATGCATTCTGAAGCTTGCCGAGACATCCCTCCCTGATCTGAGCCTGATAAACTTGATGTCACTACACTAGCTGGGTTATTTTATTTATCAGGTAACGTGTAATGCTAAGGAAGGCGCATGTATGTTATTTGTGGGAAAAATATTTATGTTGTGTCATCACAGTGAAATCATTTAGTACGTAATAGTGTGTGACGTCATCAACAATATTTCTCGAATATGGATTGCCAGTGATACACTGAATCTCTGTCCATGCCTGATATAGCATGGTGTTATCAGTGAGCGTGTATTTATTCAATCATGAAAATGCATAGCAGTAGTTATCTTTTACCGGTACGTTGATTTCTCGGTTTCTCTTTCGTAACCAATACCGGTACGATGGTTTCTCAATCTTTCTATTCCGAGATAAGCCTCATTTTCTTTCGTTGTTATCGAGAAACCGATGGGTCCACTAGCAACAAATGTTGCTAAAATTACTTTCTTGACATTCCTAGATCTATATCAGGTCACGATGAAATATACATTACCTGAGAAAACATAAGAAGGTATACATTAACCCAGAAAAACAGTCCAATAGCGACAAATATTGGTGAAATTACATTCTTGACATTCCTAGATCTATATCAGGTCACGATGTAGTATACATTAACCCAGAAAACATAATACTATGTCACCTTGGCCGCAGAAAGAAACAAGAGCTGTAGAACAGCATAGCTCGACTACGAGTGTTGTCGATGTACACATAGCTTGACAAACAAGGTGGCCGCGGCCTGCATAAAAACCTTAACCAAGGTTGACTAAAAACCTTAACCAAGGGAAATTAAGTAAGTAATTCAAGGTTAAATGTAGGTCAATGTCAGATATGGGTCAGGGATTTTTGATGTACATCACTAGGAGATGAAATTTTCCAAGTATGGTTGCTGTAGGCCCAGGAGTATTCCATATACAAGCTTGACTAAAAACCATAACCAAGGGGAAATAACTAAGTAAGCCAAGGATAAAAGTAGGTCAAGGTCAAATATAGGTCAGGGATTATTGATGTACATCACTAGGAGATGAAGTTGTCCAAGTATGATTGCTGTAGGCCCAGGAGTATTCCATATACAAGCTTGACTATAAACATTAACCAAGTTTTAGTACAAGCCTTAACCAAGGGGAAATAAGTAAGTAATTCAAGGTTAAATGTAGGTGAAGGTAAAATATAGGTCAGGGGTTATTGATGTACATCCCTATGAGAAAAGGTTATCCAAGTATGGTGTCTGTATGCACAATAGTATTCCATCTACAAGCTCGACTAAAAACCTTAACCAAGGTTGACTAAAAACCTTAACCAAGGGGAATTAACTAAGTAATTCAAGGTTAAATGTAGGTCAAGGTCAAATATAGGTCAGGGGTTGTTGATGTACATCACTAGGAGATGAAGTTGTCCAAGTATGGTTTGTGTAGGGCCATGAGTATTCCATCTAAAGCTTGACTAAAAACGTTAACCAAGGGGAATTAACGAAGTAATTCAAGAGGAAATGTAGGTCAAGGTCAAATATAGATCAGGGGTTATTGATGTACATCCCTATGAGAAAAGGTTGTCCAAGTATGGTGTCTGTATGCACACTAGTATTCCATGTACAAGCTTGACTAAAAACCTTAACCAACGTTGAATAAAAACCTTAACCAAGGGGAATTAACTAAGTAATTCAAGGTTAAATGTAGGTCAAGGTCAAATATAGGTCAGGGGTTGTTGATGTACATTCCTATGAGAAAAGGTTGTCCAAGTATGGTGTCTGTATGAGCAATAGTATTTCATATACAAACTTGACTGACTAAAAAACTTAACCAAGGTTGACTAAAAACCTTAACCAAAGGGAATTAACTAAGTAATTCAAGAGGAAATGTAGGTCAAGGTCAAATATAGATCAGGGGTTATTGATGTACATCCCTATGAGAAAAGGTTGTCCAAGTATGGTGTCTGTATGCACAATAGTATTCTAAGTACAAGCTTGATTAAAAACCTTAACCAAGGGGAATTAAGTAATTGAAGAGGAAATGTAGGTCAAGGTCAAATATAGATCAGGGTTATTGATGTACATGACTAGGAGATGAAGTTGTCCAAGTATGATGGGTGTAGAGCCAGGAGTATTCCATATACAAGCTTGACTACAATCTTAACCGAGGCGTGACGGTGACGCCGACGCCGACGCCGGGGTGACAACATAAGGATTCAGGACATAAATATACATACATTAACGCAGAAAACATAATACTATAAGATCACCTTGGCGTAGAAAAAAACAACTGGATTCAGGACTTTATTTATTGCGTCAACTTTTAATGTTTTATAATCTTTCAAAACAAAAACATGACAACTCGGCCTATCAACAGCTAAGGTCAGTCAATGCCCTGCCAACGGGTTGGACTATAATCTCGTCTATATTGAGGGAAATTCCCAAAATCAGAACTGAATATTTACAGAAAATGTATGACAAACAGTGCAGGCCCTGATCAGACTGCATGCTGAACTAACATTAGCCAGCCAGTCGCTAAATTAAAATGCTATTATGTACCTTCCGTCAGCCAGTGCCTCTGAAATTACAAAACATGATAAACGAGAGTCCACAATGAAGGAATGCTTAAATGGAAAAGGTCTTATATCTAATTACCTGTAATCACATAATATTTACAGTATTTGTGGCATTCTTCATTTCCCATTAAAGTATTTGTTTCAAATGAGACAGCGTATGGGAAAACATATACCATTGCGTTTCCATTATAGTTCCCAGATAACCGTGCAGTCTGATGAAGACCCATGCAGTGTTTGTCATACTATAAAACAGTGTCTAGCACAGCGCATGAAAGTGAACATGTTAAAATCACAATATACAAGCATTTGGCGCATAATGGAATCGCATTACCTTCAGAGTATTTGTCACACTTTAAAACAGTGTCTCCTACAAAACATGAAAACAAATCATAATATACAAGCATTTGGCACACAAATGAATCACATCACCTTCAGAGTATGTGTCATACTTTAACAAGAATGCCGAAGGTCACAATATACGCCCGTCGAGGCAAGGCCAGTTAACAAGGGGAGATAACTCAATGACAATTAATAGGGTTCTTGTCGTGATAAACATGTACATGTATATTGAATTTGGTTACGATCTGTCAAAATAAATAGGCTTCTTCGTCTTGCCTTGATAAACATGTATACCGAATTTGGTTACGAGCGATAAAGTAGAACTTGAGTTATTGCGTGGACAAGGATACAGAGTGCGAAAAATGAAAATGGCCACCAAGTGGAGATCAGTCATCGGAATTTTTTCATGATCAATAGGCTTCTTCGTCTTGCCATGATAAACATGTATACCGAATTTGGTTACGATCGGTGAAGTAGAACTTGAGTTATTGTGTGGACAAGGATACAGAGTGCGAAACATAAAAATGGCCGCCAAAGGGAGACAAGTAATTGGAAATTTTTGAAAATAAGGTCTCACGGGACAGTGGGCAGCTAGCTTTATAAAGGGGGTGGACGATTTTCCATATACTTCACTACCGACCCTGTAAGTTACACCAGTGTGTCTAGAAAAATAGGTTTATGAATATTTCTTGACTTTGGGAGGCTTGACTAGGTGTATTTTTTAGAGTATTTCATAATTCTACGAAACTGAATGTTAGCTCCAGTTGATTTCGACATCTTGGAAAATTTCGCCTGCTATGCTGTCTCGCCGGTATGGTTTCGCGTCAGAATTTAAGGTATTTTTCGGGCATTTGTAGCGAAAATTTGAGCTGGTTATGACCCCGCTTTGAAATCATTTTCAGAAAATGGTGTGGTGTTACAAGTGATAGAACAAGACATAACAAAGTATCTGTGCCTCATATCTTCATGAAAACAATTCCGATAAATTCAGTCGTGTTGAAACTTTTGGCCAAAAATAGGTGGGTGGGGTAACTTAGTAAAAAATTAATTGAACACATCTGATGCGGTTACTGAATTTTTATTGTGGCGCGCGATTTGTAATTCATTTGCGAGTAGTTTTCAATACTTGTCGCAAGAGCCTCCTTAACTGATTGTGAGAGGCGGTGATTTTTATAAGTCACCCGCCGCCCTCAGAAAAGCAGTAAATTTTGGCTATTTTTAACCGTCCCGTGATGCCTAAATAGGCTTTTTCATCTTGCAGTGATAAACATGTATACGGTAGTTTCTGGCCAAATGCACAATAATTACTCAAACCTAAACCATGGTTTATACTCTCAAACTGGGGTTTAGTGAATTATTGTGCATTTGGCGAGCCTAAACTAGGGTTTGTGCAGTCTAAACCGTGGTTTAAGCTATCAGAAACCCTAGTTAGAGAGTCTAAACGGTGGTTGGAGCCGCCAAGTGCACACTAATTGCCCAAACCAGGGTTTAAAACAAGAATTCCGCGGAATCAAATGTCTCGCCTTGTCCCGCCGCCTTGACCTTGAGCCTGGGCCAGAAAGCAATTTTCACTGGCCCGAACATATTATACAATTATTGACAAGTGAGCCATAGAATATCAGATTATATTCTATGGCTCACTAGTCAATAATTGTTTTAGTATATGATAATAGTCGGTATATAGCACTTACGACCTTATGCTACTAGACAAAAATGGAAAAAGAATTTGAAAAAAAAACAAGAAAAGAGGCCACTTTTTGTAGACTAGATGGCCGTGGCCTGCATGTCGCGCCTTGGGGCGAGGCATGGACACTAAAACAAGAGGGCCATGATGGCCCTAATTCGCTCACCTGACATGAACACCAGAGGAGAATGTGACATTCAGTTCATATGTGTTTTAAAAAAATTGTGCTATTTTTAGATGGCGGTCATTTGGGATTAAGCGATGACTCTCATTTTACCAAATCTGAAAATGCTTCACCCAAGGATCTTAACTTACTATGAAGTTTGGCCAGCATCGGCCATGTGGTGCCTGAGAAAAAGACGTTCAAAATCTTGAATAAATGGACCTTTTGGAGGCCATCATGGATGACATAAATCATCCGATTCTGACAAATATTGCACCAGAGCAATCGCCTCATCAATACCTTCAATTTGATATATGACATGACCATATTTGGTCAAAAATAAAATTTGACCCCACGGGCCACGCCCATTTTTGACCCTGGGGTCACCATTTTAACACCTTTGGAAGAGCATTCTACATCGATCATTCCTACCAAGTTTCGTCGAAATCTGGTTGGCAGTTCGTGAGAAAAATATTTTTTAAGAATTTGTGCTATAGACGGCGGCCATCTTCGATTAGCGACGACCTCCGTTTTAACAAATCTGAATAGGCTTCACCTATTGACCATAACTGAAGTTTGACCACCATGGGCCAAGTGGTTCGTGTGAAGAAGAATTTTGAAATCTCTAATAAAAGAACGACCTTTTGACCATTCGGTGGCCATCTTGGATGGCATGACCATCCAATTTCGACAAAAAAATGTACCAGAGCGATCGCCTCTTTGATACTTTTGATTTGATATACACATGACCATATTCGGTCAAAAATAAAATTGGACCCCAAATTGACCCCACGGGCCACGCCCATTTTTGACCCCGGGGTCACCATTTTAACAACTTTGAAAGAGCATTGTACATCGATCATTCCTACCAAGTTTCATCGAAATCCGGCCAGCGGTTCATGAGAAGATTTTTTAAGAATTTGTGCTATTTTTAGATGGCGGCCATCTTGGATTAGCGATGACCTCCATTTTAACAAATCTGAAAAGCCTTCACCCATGGACCATAACTGTGAAGTTTGGCCACCATGGGCCTATTGGTTCGTGTGAAGAAGAATTTTGAAATCTCTAATAAAAGAACGACCTTTTGACCTTTCGGTGGCCATCTTGGATGACATGACCATCCAATTTCGACAAAAAATATACCAGAGCGATCACCTCTTTGATACTTTCGATTTGATCTAGACATGACCATATTCGGTCAAAAATAAAATTTGACCCCAATTTGACCCCATGGTCCACGCCCATTTTTAACCCCGGGGTCACCATTTTAACAACTTTGAAAGAGCATTGTACATTGATCATTCCTACCAAGTTTCATCGAAATCCGGCTGGCGGTTCAAGAGAAGATTTTTTAAGAATTTGTGCTATTTTTAGACGGCGGCCATCTTGGATTAGCGACGACCTCCATTTTAACAAATCTGAAAAGGCTTCATCAATGGACCATAACTGTGAAGTTTGGCCACCATGGGCCAAGTAGTTCGTGTGAAGAAGAATTTTGAAATGTCTAATAAAAGAACAACTTTTTGACCTTTTGGCGGCCATCTTGGATGACATAACCATCCGATTTCGACAAAAAATGCACCAGAGTGATCGCCTCATTGATACCTTCGATTTGATATATGATATGACCATATTCATTCAAAAATAAAATTTGACCCCAATTTGAACCCCACGGGCCACACCCATTTTTGACCCCCGGGGTCACCATTTTAACAACTTTGAAAGAGCATAGTACATCGATCATTCCTACCAAGTTTTGTCGAAATCCGGTTGGCGGTTCTTGAGAAGAAGATTTATGAAGAATTTGTGCTATTTTTAGATGGTGGCCATCTTGGATTACGTAATGACGTCATTTTAACAATTTTGTAATCCCCCTACCTAAGGACCATGACCATGAAGTTTGGTGACTATAGGCCCAATGGTTACCGAGGAGAAAACGTTTAAAAATGTTCACGGACGACGACGACGGACGACAGACGACGGACGACGACGGACACATTGTGGTAACAATAGCTCACATGAGCTTCGCTCAGGTGAGCTAAAAAGAGATATAGTGGATGGAAAAACTTTAACCGGACACACGGACGGACGGACGGATGGACGGACGTATGCCAAAATGCCGACTATATCGCGCTTTACGCAAGCGGGCGCGACAATGATGATAAACACCCATGTGAAGTATCAAGGTAATGGGTGAAGCAGTTGTAGAGATATAGTACACAAAAAAATCAAAGTAATTTGACCTTGACATTGGGCACAGGGGCCACACGGTTGGTCGGTAGAATGAAAATATGGATGATGATAAACACCCATGTAAAGTTTCAAGGTAATGGGCGAAGCAGTTGCAGAGATATAGTATAACGAAAAACTTTAACCAAAAAACTTTAACCAGACGTACGTTAAAAAGCTAACTTTAAATGTCAATTACGTAGAAATAATAGGTGAAGGTAAAAAGTAGATGGCCGGGGCCTGCATGTCGCGCCTTTTGTGGCGAGGCATGGACACTAAAAAAAAAGATATAGTATAACGAAATGCTTTAACCAAAAAAATTAACCAAAAACTTTAACCGGACACAAGTACGTACGTACGCCAAAGTGCCGACTATATCGCGCTTTCCGCAAGCGGGCGCGAAAAAAACTTTAACCAAAAATTTCAAAGTAAATTGACCTTGACATTGGGCACAGGGGCCGCACGGGAGTGGGGTAGAATGAAATTATAGATGATGATAAACACCCATGTGAAGTTTCAAGGTAATGGGCGCAGCAGTTGCAGAGATATAGTATAACGAAAAACTTTAACCAAAAAACTTAACCAAAAACTTTAACCAAAAAACTTAACCAAAAACTTCAAAGTAATTTGACCTTGACATTGGGCACAGGGGCCGCACGGGAGGGGGGGGGGGGGGGGGGGGGGAGAATGAAAATATAGATGATGATAAACACCCATGTGAAGTTTCAAGGTAATGGGCAAAGCAGTTGCAGAGATATAGTATAACAAAAAACTTAACCAAAAAACTCAACCAGAAACTTTAACCAAAAAACTTAACCAAAAACTTCAAAGTAATTTGACCTTGACATCGGGCACAGGGGCCGCACGGGAGGGGGGTAGAATGCAAATATAGATGATGATAAACACCCATGTGAAGTTTCAAGGTAATGGGCAAAGCAGTTGCAGAGATATAGTATAACGAAAAACTATAACCAAAAAACTTAACCAAAAAACTTAACCAAAAACTTTAAACAAAAAACTTAACCAAAAAACTTAACCAAAAACTTTAACCAAAGAACTTAACCAAAAACTTTAACCAAAGAACATAACCAAAAACTTTAACCAAAAAACTTAACCAAACAACTTAACCAAAAGCTTTAACCGGACACACGTACGTACGTACGTACGCCAAAGTGCCGACTATATCGCGCTTTCCGCAAGCGGGCGCGACAAAAATGGTCACATGTTGGATAGTTGTATGTGGTGGGCACCCCTTGGTTATGAAGCTGTGAAAGTTTGGTGGTCCTAGGTGGTACAGTACCAAAGAAATGGACTTAAACACATAAACTTAACATTGTAAACGCGAAAGGTTAACAAGCTCTAATTTTTATTTACATTTCCGGTAACCGATTCGTCAAAACAACATAATTATGAGATTAAAGTCGCCTATACAATAAAGAGCAACGTGTACCGCATTTGCTGCGGTATATGTCATAAAAGTATGTCATTCCATTAGCAAGATATTAAAGGAAATTAACTGTAAACACATCTAAAAACATGACGTCATGCCGTTAGGAAACCACGTGATCCCACACCTTGTGACCTGTACAACCCAAATCGGAAAAGAGAATCGACCAACGACTGACAAATGTGACTTCAGGGTGGTGGCCCTTCAACAAATTCCCAAAATATTATCCCACCCGTCCAAAATACAGAAGAATTTACGAAAGTGCTCAAATGCAAACTCAATATGCACACTTTATTGCAACAATAATAAATGTCACGTGACCTACATGTATGATGCATATTTATCTTGAAAAATAACACTTGTTTACAATAATAAGTTTATATACAATAACAAAGAGCCAGCCAAACGTTGCGGACCTATAGTTCCATGTGTTAAATAAGACTCAAACAACTTTATTTACAGTTTGTCTTTTTTTCATCTCACAGTTTTATCTCTATGTCCAAGTTCACATTAGTAAAACAAATACAATGTACATGTGCATGCACAGCGTTCTGCCATCAAATCAGTGTGAGATAATATTTCCCCCTCAATTAATTGTATTAAAACAACATGTCTTTCCAATTTCTTTTATAAAATTATGTTTAACCCGTTCACCCTATGCCAAGTAACTGACATGGGCGATATTACATATGATTGCCTATGTTTGTGATATTGTCCCCATCCTTATAGATAAAAGTCCGCACAAATGAACCTAATGACAGATCAAAACTAACTAGATTGGTCAGTAAGCGAGGCTTACGGAATACCCCCCGCGTGGGCCCAGGTACCCCTAAAATATGTAAAAATTTCCAAGTGTGTGGGCTTGTGACCTTGACTCTGGGATTAGCGGGAGCGGCATGAACGTGAATTTGTCACAGGGTGGTAGAGGTCCATTGGAGCAATGAGTGTGTGAAATGTGAAGCAGATCCGAGCAAGGAAATAGAAGTTATAACCGATTTCTTTGATGTTAATTTTTGTAAAGAGACTACCGTATAACCTCGAATTAATGCCCCCGGGGGCGTTACAATTTACAAAAAGGGGACGTTTATTAGCCACTAAAAAAAAAAAAAAAAAAAAAAAAAAACTAAAAAAAAAAAAAAAAAAAAAAAAAAAAAAAAAAAAAACTTACCAAGGACCGCCAATTTCAAACACAAATAAGGATTTAAGGATTATTTGTGTTTGAAATTGGCGGTCCTTGGTAATTTTGTTTTTGTTTTGTTTTGTTTTTAATTTGGAGGGGGACGTTTATTAGGAGGTGGGGGGGGGGGGGCGTTAATTCGAGGTTATACGGTAAGTATGTGACGTTGGCCTCGAGATCAGCGGGGTTTATAGTCATATGAAATATTAAGAATTTTCAATGAAAGAAATAGAAGTTATAACATATTTCTCTGATGTTAAGTTTTGTAAAGAGACTAAGTATGTGACCTTGACCTTGGGATCAGCGGGGGTTGGAAAGTCGTAGATTTGTCACAGCATGATAGTTCAACCTTAGAGGAATGCACAAGAGAAATAATAAGAATTTTCAATGAAGGAAATTGAAGTTATAAATTATTTCTCTGTTGTTAAGTTTTGTAAAGAGACTAAGTATTTGACCTTGACCTTGGGATCAGCGGGAGTTGGACGGTCGTGGATTTGGTACAGCATGGTAGTAGAGCCTTACAGGAATGCATGTGCGAAATATTAAGCATTTTAGATGAAGGAAATAGAAGTTATAACAATATTTCTCTGATGTTAAGTTTTGTAAAGAGACTAAGTATTTGACCTTGACATTGGGATCAGTGGGGGTTGGACGGCCGTGGATTTGGCACAGCATGGTAGTAGAGCCTGTAAAATTGGGATCAGTGGGGGTTGGACGGCCGTGGATTTGGCACAGCATGGTAGTAGAGCCTTACAGGAATGCATGTGTGAAATATTAAGCATTTTAGATGAAGGAAATAGAAGTTATAACAATATTTCTGTGATGTTAAGTTTTGTAAAGAGACTAAGTATTTGCCTTGACTTGGGATTGCGGGGGTTGGACGTCGGGATTTGGCAGTGATAGTGAGCCTTACAGGAATGAAGTGTGAAATATAAGCATTTTGTGAAGGAAATGATTATAAATTTCTCTGATGTTAAGTTTACGGACTAAGTATTTGACCTTGACCATGGGATCAGCGGGGGTTGGACGGTCGTGGATTTGGCACAGCATGGTAGTAGAGCCTTACAGGAATGCATGTGTGAAATATCAAGCATTTTAGATGAAGGAAATAGAAGTTATAACACTATTTCTCTGATGTTAAGTTTACGGACGCACGGACACACGGACGGACGGACGCACGGACGGACGTACCAACATTTTGGGTTTATGGGCTATTTGCTATATAAAAGATCAAAGGACTAGCCCCTAAACTTCAAAAGGTTTTATGGGCTAATGGTATAAGTTCAAAGAACTTCAAAGGAAACTAACCCTTACCCTAAGCTCCTAAACCCCTGATGTTTGCCCGGACAACCTGACTCCAGTATACCCCCCACAACTCGTTGCGGGGGGTATAAATATGTCAAGAGTATCATTATGTACGGTAACTAGTGTAGCTCTAGATTGCTGACATATGCTGATCAGGGCATACACTGTTCACTGTTTAGTGAGTGAACCAGTCGTCATGTTTACATGTGCATACATACCCAGCCTCCCCGGCGTATGATAGTTACAGACAGTAACTCTGCAAACTCTGCAAGAACCCTGCAATATACCCATACTGTCCATGGACGGTACGGGTATATTGCAGGGTTCTTGCCTGCAGCCAGGTCCCATAGGGTAGAAGCTAAGCATGTTAACTGATTACAAAGTACACAATTTAACAGGACACACGTACGTACGTACGTACGTACGCCAAAGTGCCGACTATATCGCGCTTTCCGCAAGCGGGCGCGACAAAAATGGTCACATGTTGGATAGTTGTATGTGGTGGGCACCCCTTGGTTATGCAGCTGTGAAAGTTTGGTGGTCCTAGGTGGTACAGTACCAAAGAAATGGACTTAAATACATAAACTTAACATTGTAAACGCGAAAAGTTAACATTGACTGCGCGGAAAAAATGGGCCAAGTTCAAAAAAAGGTAACATGTTGGATAGTGATATGTGGTGGACACTCCTTGGTTATGAAGCTGTGAAAGTTTGTTGGTCCTATGTGTTAAAGTAACAAAGAAATGGAGTGAAACACGAAAACTTAACATTGATTGTGGACGCCGCCCGCCCGCCTGGCTTTCGCCAATCCAATAGCGTGGATTTTTTCCCCAAAAAACCTGGCTAACTAAAAATGGAAAAAAAGTTTAAAAAAAAAGAGTTTAAAATAAAATGATTTTTTTTCCAAAAAACCTGGCTAAAAATGGAAAAAAAACTGTTTAAAAAAAAAGTTTAAAAATTAACAAAATAATAATGCTCGCTACTGGAGCCCAGAATTTTTATAATAGTCCTATATTTATCTACATATCATATCTGCACAGGTCCACATATTGCCACAATATTGTCAACACAGTTTACGGAAATGTAATACCCAGGTTAATAATTTATGTATAAATTACCTGTAATAATTTACCAGTAATAATTTAGCTGGACATTTAGTGGTCAAGCTGGAAATTTGCACATGCTTGCACATGCAGAAGTGTTCAACTGGAGAAGGCTATTGTTCTCTCTACATGTAAGGTGTACAGAGCGCACGAGAAAACGGGTCTTCATGCATTAATGTTCAGTTTGTAGCATAGAAAGAAATAGTTGGACCTTGACCCTGGAGCCCGGAATTGTTTTAATAGTCCTATATTCATCTACATATCATAGTAAAGGTATGTATAAAGTTTGATGATTGTAGCTGATAAGGTGTTGAAGTAATGACCGTAACACGAAAACTTAACATTGAATGATGACGACGACGACGCCGACGACGACGCCGACTCCGGAAAAGCAAAACCTATGTCTCGCTTTCCGCTTCGTGGGCGAGACAAAAACTACCATTTGGGATCTCAAATGGCAGTTTAAGCCCAAACTAGGGTTTGAGGAGCCTAAACTAGGGTTTAAGCTCCAAACCATGGTTTAAGGAATTATTGTGCATTTGGCTTGCCATATATATATACATATGTGGGTGTGTTTAAGCAGGACCGTCAAAATTAATAAAATAAAATATTAGCCTTATGTTAAAACGTAGCATCAGGTGGCATGGGGCTGCATCATGTGTAGGGGCAAATCATACAGGTATGTACCACTTGATTGTCACGGGCTGGAAATTCATCCATTCTTTCTTTTTTATCTATCTTATACTTCTTTTCATTTGCGCAGAGATATCCATCTCAGTCTTCTTATTTACAGGGACGTAGCAATTTTTTTGTCGTATTATTGTTTTTAGTTTGTGTTCTTTCTCATATCACTTAGTTATCCTTTATCCCCCCCCCCCTTTTTTCTCATATTTCTATATTTGTGGATGTGGTTGGAGAAATAGTGTTTATGAGGTATGTAACCAGTGCGGCCCCAGATCATCCTGCGCATTCGCGAATCCTAATTAGGGACTACGCTGTATAGCCCTACAGACAATAAAACATCCATCATGTCCCCAGCATACTATATATGCCATGATTAATCAACATGGATGCATTAGCAGGCGCGGATCCGGACCCCCCCCCCCCCCCCCACCTCCCAGCAAAAAAAAAAAAAGAAGAAAATCTACAATACTCGAAAAGTTGGATGACTTATTTCGTGGCCTAAGTGTCAGGAAATCGCATCTGCAGCGATCTGGCATCTAAAAATTTCCTGGGGGAGGACCCCCAGACTCCCCCTACTTTACGATTTCGCGCTCGCGGAGGTCGGCTATGCCGACTTGTAATTACAGACCCTCCCCCTGCAATTATTTCTGTATCCGCGCCTGATTAGCGTAAGATCCATTTTCCTTCCAAAGTCCCATAAACCCTTTTCCTCCAATCGCTGCCACACATGCTGAATATATTGTTGTTTTCTTTTGTTGTATATGCACTATACAAATTTCTCATGCCATGATCATATATGTACATGTGTCATGAATAATTGTATCTTTGTTCTGTAAGGTATTGAGAAATAAAATATTGAATGACAAAAAAATCAATAAATATTAGCCGCCATCTTTGAAAATATCGAATCACGTGACACGCAGTGATTTGGTTGGCTAATGGAAAATGACGTCAGTCTCCAGTAACCAACCAAACCACTGAGTGCACATGATTGAAATATTTTCAAAGATGGCGGCTAATATTCATTGATAATGAAGAAGTGAATGTGTTTGATTTTAAAAACCGAATTTAGGTTAGTGAGACACGTTTTTAGTGCAGTTTACACTAGAAATCTTTGGGATTTGTGTTAATGTATTAGCAACTGTAAAATCTATTCCGAAAACCCACACCAAACAGCGGTTTTGACAGGCTATAACACGTTGTGTAGGCAAGTAAAACATTACGACTTCGTGTGGCTGTTTCTTACAATGGTGACGAATGCCAGTTTAGTACCTTTCATAATTACATAATCTTCAGACCCGGGCGCATTTGAATTGTGTATGTACATTGTTTAGAAAGGTGATTCATGTAAATACAAACAATAACTGACAATCCCAGACATGCTAGAATCACCTGTGAGTAAACGCACAACCCATGGTTTTATTCCTTAAATATAATACAGTCGCCCCACTCAACACCGCTCGACCTTGTTGCTTCGTTAAAGTTAGCTTGACATCATAAATATCCAATCCACGACGTTGTCAATAATTTCACGCCACTGACCGGCAACGTCGCTGTTCCATAAATTGTATAAACTATCAGTACATGCAATGCAAATACAAGTAATAAAGCCATGTGCTGGTGCATTTACTGTAATATGAAAAACATTTGGTGCATTTAAAGTTTGTGAGGAGTCCTTTGGAGTACACACACTTTAAACAGACCAAGTGTTTTCATACTACAGTAAACACATAGTTGTATTCTTTAAATTAAATAATTAACTCATACAACAATGTACATGTATTCCTCTCTAGTCTTGGCGTCTCGAGTAAAACAAAATAGATGTGCAATTGTGCCTGTAACTAATGAACACCATAGTTCAATATTATGTTGCTTTTTAATAATTCCAGTTTTGAAGAGCCCAAAGTGTTGTCTTTTCATTTAAATGCTAATTCTAACGCACCGAGAATAGAAAGCACGCATTTGATTGGTCAATTTAAATCACAGCCTATAAAATATGAAAAGTCACAGCATATAAAATCTCAATTTTACCAGTCTGTGTTTTACAACTTGACAGATGTATGTAACCCTACGTAAACAATGGCCAGTGGATGGCCAGCGGCAGGGAATTAATTTCGGTACATTTTCGGTTATCCATTCTGCCATATTGACCCAAGGTGTGTGATCACGTGGTTTCCGAACCCGATTTTCCGACGTGACGTAATCTGTGACGTCATTTGTATAGTAGATTTTCATTAAAATCTTCCTAACAAATGGACGGTTTTTGATGATATGTAGTACACCAAATACGATGGTATATGTGTTTTATGGGTGCTCTGAAAGTTCTTTATAATAACTTCACAAAGAATCGAGTACCGTTTATTCTCACATGCTCTAATTTTTATTTACATTTAGGGTAACCGATTCGTCAAAACAACATAATTATGAGATTAAAGTCGCATATACAATAAAGGGCAACGTGTACCGCATTTGCTGCGGTATATGTCATAAAAGTATGTCATTCCATTAGCAAGATATTAAAGGAAATTAACTGTAAACACATCTAAAAAACATGACGTCATGCCGTTAGGAAACCACGTGATCCCCCACCTTGTGACCTGTACAACCCAAATCGGAAAAGAGAATCGACCAACGACTGACAAATGTGACTTCAGGGTGGTGGCCCTTCAACAAATTCCCAAAATATTATCCCACCCGTCCAAAATACAGAAGAATTTACGAAAGTGCTCAAATGCAAACTCAATATGCACACTTTATTGCAACAATAATAAATGTCACGTGACCTACATGTATGATGCATATTTATCTTGAAAAATAACACTTGTTTACAATAATAAGTTTATATACAATAACAAAGAGCCAGCCAAACGTTGCGGACCTATAGTTCCATGTGTTAAATAAGACTCAAACAACTTTATTTACAGTTTGTCTTTTTTTCATCTCACAGTTTTATCTCTATGTCCAAGTTCACATTAGTAAAACAAATACAATGTACATGTGCATGCACAGCGTTCTGCCATCAAATCAGTGTGAGATAATATTTCCCCCTCAATTAATTGTATTAAAACAACATGTCTTTCCAATTTCTTTTATAAAATTATGTTTAACCCGTTCACCCTATGCCAAGTAACTGACATGGGCGATATTACATATGATTGCCTATGTTTGTGATATTGTCCCCATCCTTATAGATAAAAGTCCGCACAAATGAACCTAATGACAGATCAAAACTAAATATGTCAAGAGTATCATTATGTACGGTAACTAGTGTAGCTCTAGATTGCTGACACATGCTGATCAGGGCATACACTGCTCACTGTTTAGTGAGTGAACCAGTCGTCATGTTTACATGTGCATACATACCCAGCCTCCCCGGCGTATGATAGTTACGGACAGTAACTCTGCAAACTCTGCAAGAACCCTGCAATATACCCGTACTGTCCATGGACGGTACGGGTATATTGCAGGGTTCTTGCCTGCAGCCAGGTCCCATAGGGTAGAAGCTAAGCATGTTGACTGATTACAAAGTACACAATTCAAATTCCAAATGAAATCCAATTGTACATGTATCACTGAAACTATCAATTACCTCTCCGGCTCATACATGTATACATATGGTCCGCGGCAAACAGAACAAGAGTGTGTTATCACTAAGCTAATACCATCACTGGTAGCATTGACAATACACAAATTCTTCCACGGAAGCGGTATCGCGACTGCCGAGGCATTTGACCGTGTTATGAAAAAACAATAAATAACGCATTTGCCTTACAAAAAAAATGGACGATGACGACGCGGACTACGACGAAAAAATCACAGACTATAGTCGCGCCTCTGCTAAAGCAGGCGCGACAAAAATGAAGATACGTCCTGAGTGACCATGACCTTGGGTGTTCAAATGTGAAGTGCACGCAAAACACAGCACCATCCCTAGACACATATTGTGGCCAACTATCATAATTGAAATCCATGCAAGGGTTAAGCAGGTACAATGTATTGTGTAAACAAACAAAAATCTTTAACACCTTTGTCTTACGAACAAGGTGTCAGCATACGTCCTCAATGACCTTGACCTTTGGTGTTCAGACGTACGTTTATGCCAAACAAAGCACCATACATAGGTAAACACTTTGTATCTAAATATTATTAAATTCTGTAGTAAATCAGCATAAGTTATTAAGAAATGAAAAGTCTTACTAATTATAATATTACGCAAGTGCGTACTACGCTCGTACATGGACTAACGCTATATCCCATCCTGTTTATCGGCGAGGGAATACACATATGGCTATACTGACTACCGTAATTGTTAATGTGAATTGATAATCCCAATCTTAGTTGCGAACAGTAACTCTTGAAATCTACTAGATTTCAAGAGTTACTGTTCACAACTATCCAAATGCATGTATGAATACTTCTTGAAACCAACCACCAAGATAATGGTTGGTCGGCAAAACTGTGAGTTACCTGATGTTGGATGTGAAGTATCCGGAAAGTCGGCTTGTACTCCAGCAGTCATCTCCATTTCTTCTGCTACTTGTTCTTGTTGTGACATGCTGTGTGGCAAAACAAACTTCTGGTACAACTGTACTCACTAGAATTGTCAAGTTGTAGCACATGATGCTAACTCAGGATATGAGATCATGGTTTCTGAACGGTTCTGAACAACATTTTCAGACGTGACGTAATCTGTGACGTATTTTTACAGTAGGTTTTCTTCATAATCTTCCTAACAAACATTGTTATGATAAATATCGCACCGAAGATGATGCCGTATATGTTTTATATGCCTTATATGCTCTAAAATGTATTGTTACATGGCTGCCGTTGTTTGACACCGCTCACAGTCGTGTTCAAACGTACAGCGCGTGCTGTTTGACCATGGCTGTAGACAATGTTCATTCCGGGGTCATTACGTCACCAGACCGGTTCACAACGGTCGCACTGAAATATTGAAATTGATGCTGCATCACGCGACGTGTACTGCGGCCCCGGAATACGTATGTGTAAATCAACCGAAAGTCCTGCATTTATGCTCAAATTACACGATCTTTCGGATGGAAATGTAACAATAACGTTCGATCATGTCCAGCCTTGGGGTTCAAACAGTTCCCTCGTGCCATCGCAAACATTTACCCACGGCTGGACATAGTCAAACTTTATATTTACAATAACGTTCACAAATAATCCATTACCGTGTTTATTTCTTACATTGCCGGAAACTTATTCTTCGTCAAAAACGGTGGAAATATGAGTTTCAAGCAAACGGTACAATTAAAGGGCAACCTTTTCCGTATCTGCTGCGTTATGTTTCGCAAAAACCAGCCATTCCATTAGAAACATTTAAATAAATCTGATAACATCTAATAACATGACGTCACGCCTTTCGGAAACCACATTATGCCACACACTGTAACTGGCAATACGTTGAGTACATGTATATCAAATTGCATTATGTGCAGTACTGTCTGTTTCACGTAACCTGCCCAAATTGTACGGCTATATAAACAATGCAAAAACAATTTCTTTTTTCGATACTATTAAATTAAATTTGAATCAGAATTCTTTTTATCTCATGAAATTTGGTCAAAAATAGATTTTATTATTAACAATTAACGAGGCAAAGCCACGAAGGCCAGGTTTTTTCCAAGCATAGACACTTGGATAACATAATTATACCCACTTTTTGTAGATTAGATGGCCGTGGCCTGCATGTCGTGCCTTGGGGCGAGGCATGGACACTAAACAAATAGATATATTATAAAGAAGGAAAAACTTTAACCAAAAAACTTTAACCGGACACACGGACGGACGGACGAACATATGCCAAAATGCCGACTATATTGCGCTTTCCGCAAGCAGGCGCGATAATGATGATAAACACACATGTGAAGTATCAAGGTAATGGGTGAAGCAGTTGCAGAGATATTAGTACACAAATTTTTTATTTTAAAGTAATTTGACCTTGACATTGGGCACAGGGGCCGCACGGTTGGGGGGTAGAATGAAAATATGGATGATGATAAACACCCATGTGAAGTTTCAAGGTAATGGGCGCAGCAGTTGCAGAGATATAGTATAACGAAAAACTTTTAACCAAAAAACTTTAACCAGACGTACGTTAAAAAGTTAACGTTGAAAATGGCTAAGTCAATTACGTAGAAATAATAGGTGAAGGTAAAAAAAATGGTCACATGTTGGATAGTTGTATGTGGTGGGCATCCCTTGGTTATGAAGCTGTGAAAGTTTGGTGGTCCTATGTGGTACAGTACCAAAGAAATGGACTTAAACACGAAAACTTAACATTGTAAACGCGAAAAGTTAACATTGAAAATGGCTACGGTAAGTCGACTGCGCGGAAAAAATTGGTCAAGTTCAAAAAACTGTAACATGTTGGATAGTGATATGTGGTGGGCACCCCTTGATTATGAAGCTGTGAAAGTTTGGTGGTCCTAAGTGGTACAGTAACAAAGAAATGGACTCAAACACGAAAACTTAACATTGATTGTGGACGCCACCCGCCGCCCGCCCGGCCTTCGCCAATCCAATAGCCAGGGTTTTTTTTCAAAAACAAAACCTGGCTAAAAATGAGTTCTCTAATGAGTTAACATGGGAAAAGAGGTAGAGAACCTGGAAATTTGGAAATGATCTAACGAAGAACACAAAAGTTACATTTTGAAAATCAGTCGACTATTTCTGAAATTAGAAAAATGGACATGTCTATTGGGGATTGAACATGTGGAAATAGTTTTTCCGCAATCAAATCAATAATGGACCAAATTTCACGAAATAAAAAGTAGGCTCATTTTTAAACTTTGCTATAATTTAATATTATCTAAAATATATTGTTTTTGCATTGTTTATATGGCCACACAATTTGGGCAGATTTCATGAAACAGACAGTAACGTGTCAATGCCATTGAAGGTACCAAATACAATCTGGGCCCGGTTGGTCAAAATCTATACATGTTAGCTTTTAAAACAGATGGTTGTTAATGATTTAACAGTCCGTTAACCTAACATAGGTTTTGAGCACTTGGGCATCTGCCTATTTAATTACCTAAGTAACTACCGGATGGCCGCGGCCCGCATTTCGAGCCCGCCGAGGCATTTTATGGTCTCAGAGTGTATTTATTTGAAGTTTGAATTCAGGGTTGTGGAGATATAAGGTATGTACATTTGACCTTGATCTTGGGCACGTGGGTCACATGGGTGGGCTATAGAATGAAAATATGTATGATAATAAAGAATCATTTGAAGTTTGAAGTAAATCGGAGTAAGCGTTGTGGAGATATAAGGTATGTAAAGACTTTAGCACAAATTGTAGTCATTTGACCTTAACCATTGGGCATGTGGATTACATGGGCACGCTATAGAACGAAAATATGGAAGATGAATACGAAGTATTGGATGTTGGAAGTAAATCGGAGTAAGTGGTGTGGAGATATAAGGTATGTAAAAACTTTAACACAAATTTTAAATTCATTGGACCTTGATATTGGGCATATGGATCACATGGGCAGGTTATGGAATGAAAATATGGATGATGAAAAGGAAGTATTGGAAGTTGGAATTAAATTGGGAGTAACAATTGTGGAGATATAAGGTATGTAAAAACTTTAACGCAGATTTTATAATAACGCAAACTTCTAAGTCATTTGCATTGTCTTTGGGGCACATGGGGCGCATGAGTGGGACACAGCATGAATATATGGATGATGACTAATAAGCATATGCAGTTTCAAGTCAATGTGACTTAGTACTGCAGAGATATAAGGTATTTAAAAACTTTAACGCAGATTTCGGACGGACGGACACCCGGACGTCATTGTGATCACTATGTCTCGCTTTCTGCAAGCAGGCTTGACTAAAATATGACTCATCTATAGTTTTGATAATAATAACATATTTTGAGAAAGAGGAAGATCATAGCGTCTACCAGGGTCAAACACAGCATCGACACGACAGATCTACACATCATAAGGAAGCTATGTGCATGTACCAAGCATCAAACACCCATCTATTAATGTTTTATTTTGCTCACCTAACATACCATAAGTAGGCTACACACCATTTATCAAGCCTCCACAGTATATATTACAGTTTCAGTATTTTACGTCAAAGTTCAGTTAGGTCATATAAATATATATTTGGCTGCAATGATGATTGCTTCGTAAGCGTGATGTGATTTTTGAATATACGATATGTGAATATTATCTTATTACCATATACTACAATGAGCTGCTATCTCGGCCATCGTTGTATGTGTAAGCCATCGTATAGTTTCACCACTACGAGCGTTTGACACATATAACAAATAGTATAGTTCTGCCGAACTACAACGGGACCCGGACTTGGCGTATATACAATGGGTTTTTGTTGATTTTGCATCTTCAGAACCTATATTATTGGAATCTGACGGATGACACTCAGTCACCCTTGAGCATTTTTCATAATCCAAGATGTAAGGAATATGTCATAGAATACAAACAGCCATATAGCTCCACACCCCTCCCCAACTCATACAGATGTCGATAGATGAAAACAGATAGTTGAACATCTCACAGGTCATGTTCCACTATTGTTTACCAGGAGTTAATTTACGGATATAAATAATATGGAAACTGTTATCACCGCCTATTTTAAGGAGTTATGCACCAATCCACCACCGCACTCTGGTTGATATGCCTTTGACAGGCGACACGTTTGAAATTATAACTGAATATACGGTCTTGTATGTGGTCGTCAGTCGTTTGTCATATTCACTTTAAATTGTTGCACTTATGGATGAACCAGTCTCTAATGGACGATGCGTTACGCATTCAATGTGCTTCTATAATCTCCCACATATAAATAAAAGGAATATGTATATTTACATATATTCATATTATTGTCCTCGGTATTAATTGGCTGCAAGGCGGGGGAAATGTTTGCCAGTGTACATATATTCAATGATACTACCATTATATAATAAGTATCACAAACCCATACACATGTAAACCAGTCAACAGTTATTACTCCCCATTTGGGATTCGATTGTAAACACTGTAAGCCATCATGGTTGTTTACTGTAATGGCGGCCATATTGGACAAAATTTAGACCATGCAAGACACCTGCGACGTTTTAGAGTGTACAGGAACGAAACAGGAATGTATTATTTATTTCATTAAAACTGAGCATGACATGGTGATTTTAAATGGAAATTAATCATATTTTGATAAAAAAAAACACACATTATTTTCGTCGCCCATCTTGGAAACCATTATAATTGTATATATTGTTGAATGACTATCAATCAAATACATTTACATTTTACTGACCGTAAAATGAAAAACAAGTGATTTTAATGAACACACAGACATTTCAACACATATTTGAGCATTTATCAGCCATAGTGACCGTTATCATGTACAGTATTGGCGACAATTTGTAATGCCATTTTGATTATATAACACACGTTATGACGTTTTAAGGATGTGGTTTAAAGCAATGCATAATATAAGAAAGAGAAAACTATATATTTCACACTAGTAAGAGGCAAATACCTGGTTTTGCTGTTTTGGACAGCCATCTTGGACGCCATCTTGAATTTTGGAAAATGCTCAAAGATGACAGATAGTGACTTCAACGACTGATCATAGTGTTTCATGGACGAAGAGATAAAACAATCTGATTAACTGGTGAACAGCATAGGCACTGATCATTTTTGTTGACTGAAAGACACACTATGCTATTAAATGGCAAACATGTATCGGCTGGCCATATTGTTTCATGGAGAAATAAGAATGAATAGCATAGCAGTTATATGATGATTATGATGATATTGAATTTGTTGGTAATTTTTTTTTTTTTTTTTGTTATTTTTTTTTTTTTTTTTTTTTTTTCAGCCGTTCAGTCTACGTCCCAAACCGCTGGTCGGATCGACTTCAAATTGTGCATGCCGATTCGGATCAAGTGTGAGTCGAGACTTAGAGATTTTCAGAAATCTCTTAATACCACTTTCCACGAAACCGTAAGTGACGTCATACTTTCTATAACTTCCTTATTTTCCAACCGATTTCAGAAATTCTTTTTGCATTGGAAAGCTGACAAAATTCTCTATCTCGGACTCGCTAACAGTTCTCGGCTATCTGGTCAAATAAGAGAGCTATAGGCATTTGAAGTTGAAAAATGTACATACTTTTCAACGATTTTGCCGAATTTTTGCCGAATTTCGGCTGATAACGGGTGGTCTTTACAAACGTTTTCCAATTTGTACAGTAATGTCAGCAACATAATTTCTTGCCAGTGTGATAGGGGAGTGTCAGGCGCATAAAAGATAATAATTTTCAGAGCTCTATCTTGACTACTTCCGGTTCTATTGGATGTCAAAGATGAACGTCTTTTTTTCAAGTTTTCAAAATAGAGCAAACGGATGTGACGTCAGCTTCGTTATTTATCAATAGATTTCAAAATTTCTTGCTGCGGTCGATATTTCAGTCCTTTAGCTAAAACTTTCCAGCTTCTTTGTGCCCGGCCTATGGTGAAAAACAAACGAAAACTTCACTGGCGGAATATTGCACATATGTAATTTCCGTTTTATTAGGTGTATTTACAAATGGTGTAAACTGCAATTTAAGGGCGATAACTATCGCAAAATAATCATCCGCTGACTTACGGGCTCCCTCCATCTACACCAAACCGCTGGTCGGATCGACTTCAAATTTTGCATGCCGATTCGGATCAAGTGTGCGCAGAGACTCAGAGATTTTCAGATATCTTTTAATGCTACTTTCCACGAAAACGGAAGTGACGTCATACTTCCTATAATTTCCTTATTTTCCAACCGATTTCATTGGAAAGCTGACAAAATTCTCTATCTCAGACTCGCTGACAGTTTTCGGCTATCTGCTCAAATAAAAGAGCTATATGCATTTGAAGTTGAAAAATGTACATACTTTTCAACGATTTTGCCGAATTTCGGCTGATAACGGGTGGTCTTTACAAACGTTTTCCAATGTGTACAGTACTGTCAGCAACAGTACAGTACTGTACAGTACTGCCAGGGTGATAGGGGAGTGTCAGCCGCATGAAAGATGATAATTTTCAGAGCTATATCTTGACTACTTACGGCTCTATTCGATGTCAAAGATGAACGTATTTTTTCAAGTTTTCAAAATAGAGCAAACGGATGTGACGTCAGCTTCGTTATTTATCATTCGATTTCAATTGTTTTTGCTGTAGTCGATATTTCAGTCCTTTAGCTAAAACTTTGGCTGAGGATCGAACCCGGTATCCCTCGCTACGAGTACATCCCCCTACCTCTAAGCTAACCGGCCCCACATCGGTGTGATGATGCGAACACAATAATGTTGGACTGTTCATTCTAAAACTTCAGAAATTCTTTTTGCAACCGATAGTTGACACCTTGGGCTAAAGCTTAGTTACACATGAAATCAATGTTTGAGGCTCAAACCGTTGATGCAGCTCAAGCTGCTCTAGTTTATAGTATGTTGTCCATCATAATTATAACGTCATGTTATTGATCATGATCAGGAACTACACTATTCTCTAGATTACATTGCAAGTAGTAATGTTCGTTTTACAAGCCATCATTTTATATTTTTACGCTGTCTGCATATTTTCATGGAAAAATATGGAAAATATACTATATAATATAGATATGCATATATAATGTGACTATTGTTATTTTTTTGAGGTAGCGGACGAATTGACCAAAATGGCGGACAAATTGACCAAATAGGGGACGCTTTCACTTGCAGACCATTTGGTAAGCAGACAATTTGACCTGACCTATTGCCTATACAGTGGGAAACGTGCAGCTATAAGTAGTTACAAGTGGTAAAACAAGAGTTGTCAGAAGACAACGAAGCTCGCCTGTTGGCAGCCTTCACTCAAACTTGGCACAGTTGCATAAAAACATGAATATTATATAACTTGACCTTGGGTTAAGGGGTGTGCGGTGGACCTTGACATTGGGGTCAGTGGTGCAAGGTGGGTCGTGGGTTTGCTATAGCATAATATAGCATATTAAGATGAATGCACGTATGAAATATCAATGCGCTCCCTGAAAACAGAAGTAAAACAAAATTTAACCCAACGTTAAGTTTATGAACGCACTAAGTTGGTGATTTTCTACACAATAGAAAGGATCATCAGATGAATGCATGTATACAATATCATAGCGTTCCTTGTAAAGAAACAGAAGTTACACAACATTTAAACCAAAATTAAGTTTATGAACATGCTAAGTTTGTGACCTTGACCTTGGGGTAAGGGTTGGGTGGTGGGTTGTGGATTTGCTACAGCATGATAGAGGATCATCTGAGGAATGCATGTATGAAATATCAAGGCGTTCCATGAAAGGAAAGTGATGTTATAAGACATTTACCCCAACGTTAAGTTTATGAATGTGCTAAGTTTGTGATCTTGACCTTGGGGAAAGGGGTGGGTCATGGATTTTCTATAGCACGATAGAGTATCATCAGATGAATGCATGTATGAAATATCAAGGCGTTCCCTGTAAAGAAACAGAAGTTATAACAAGAGGGCCATGATGGCCCTAATTCGCTCACCTGACTCCATGAACATAAGAGGAGAATGTGACATTGAGTTCATGCGTTTTAAAAAAATTGTGCTATTTTTAGATGGCAGTCATCTTGGATTAAGCGATGACTCTTATTTTACCAAAACTGAAAATGCTTCACCCAAGGATCTTAACTTCCTATGAAGTTTGGCCAGCATCGGCCATGTGGTTCCTGAGAAAATGACGTTCAAAATCTTGAATAAATGGACCTTTTTGTGGCCATCATAGATGACATAATCATCCGATTCCGACAACTATTCCACCAGAGCAATCGCCTCATCGATACCTTCAATTTGATATATGACATGAGCATATTCGGTCAAAAATAGAATTTGACCCCACGGGCCACGCCCATTTTTGACCCCGGGGTCACCATTTTATCAACTTTGAAAGAGCATTGTAAATCGATAATTCCTACCAAGTTTAGTCGAAATCCGGCAAGGGTTCATGAGAAGATTTTTTAAGAATTTATGCTATTGTTAGACGGTGGCCATCTTGGATTAGCGATGACCTCCATTTTAACAAATCTGAAAAGGCTTCAACCATGGACCGTAACTTTTAAGTTTGGCTACAATGGGCCAAGCGGTTCATGTGAAGAAGAATTTTGAAATCTCTAATAAAAGAACGACCTTTTGACATTTCGGCGGCCATCTTGGATGATATAACAATCCGATTTCGACAAAAAATGATACCTTCGATTTGATATATAACATGACCATATTCGGTCAAAAATAAAATTTGACCCCAATTTGACCCCACGGGCCACGCCCATTTTTGACCCCGGGGTCACCATTTTAACAACTTTGAAAGAGCATTGTACATCGATCATTCCTACCAAGTTTCGTCGAAATCCGGCCAGCGGTTCACGAGAAGAAGATTTTTTAAGAATTTATGCTATTTTTAAAAGGCGGCCATTTTGGATTAGCGATGACCTCCATTTTAACAAATCTGAAAAGGCTTCACCCATGGACCATAACTTTTAAGTTTGGCTACCATGGGCCAAGCGGTTCATCTGAAGAAGAATTTTGAAATCTCTAATAAAAGAACGACCTTTTGACATTTCGGCGGCCATCTTGGATGACATAACCATCCGATTTCGACAAAAAATGTACCAGAGTGATCGCCTCATTGATACATTCAATTTGATATATGACATGACCATATTCGGTCAAAAATAAAATTTGACCCCAATTTGACCACACGGACCACGCCCATTTTTGACCCCGGGGTCACCATTTTAACAAATTTGAAAGAGCATTGTACATCGATCATTCCTACCAAGTTTAGTCGAAATCCGGCCAGCGGTTCATGAGAAGAAGATTTTTTAAGAATTTATGGTATTTTTAGATGGCGGCCATCTTGTATTACGTAATGACTTCATTTTAACAATTTTGCAATCCCCCTACCTAAGGACCATGACCATGAAGTTTGGTGACTATAGGCCCAATGGTTACCGAGGAGAAGACGTTTGAAAATGTTCACGGACGATGACGACGGACACATTGCCGTAACAATAGCTCACATGAGCTTCGCTCAGATGAGCTAAAAGACATTTACTCCAACGTTTATTATGTTGATCTTGGGGAAAGGGGTGGGGGAGGGGGGGGGGTCATGGATTTGCTGTAGCACAATAGAGGATCATCAGATGAATGCATGTATAAAATATCAAAGCGTTCCCTGTAAAGAAACAGAAATTACACAACATTTACCCCAACGTTAAGTTTATGAACATGCCAAGTTTGTGACCTTGACCTTGGGGTAAGGGATGGGCGGTGGGTCATGGATTTGCTATAGCACGATAGAGTATCATCAGATGAATGCATGTATGAAATATCAAGGCGTTCCATGAAAGTAAACAGATGTTATAAGACATTTACCCCAACGTTAAGTTTATGAATGTGCTAAGTTTGTAACCTTGACCTTGGGGACAGGGGTGGGAGGTGGATCATGGATTTGCTACAGCATGATAGAGGGTCATCTTAGGAATGCATGTATGAAATAACAAGGTGTTCCATGAAAGGAAACAGAAGTTATAAGACATTTACCCCAACGTTAAGTTTGTGGACGACGCCGGGGGTATGCCATAAGCTCTTCTGCACTTCGTGCAGGCGAGCTAAAAATGAATATATAGGAAAACAAGTCAGATTTGCCCTCGGCCTACGATGTAATTATAACCTGTACATGTATGTGCACGAAATAGACAAAGTCAGACTTCCAGAATACTAGCATAAGAAATGAAAACGAATTAACCTGTTAACCATAGAGCAACAGATAAGCTTTGTGTCTAAAGAGTATTATACCCCCTGATTTCAAATTACAATGTAAATGCGTATTTTATTTTTACAACTGGATTATTGATTTTCTTCATTAGGAAATAGGGAATAAATTATCAAAACATAAAACAAATTTAACCATTTACTTATTTGAAAGTATTATTAGTTATTCACTTATTTATACTGCAATACAGTTGGAAATTTACTTCGGCCGCACGATTTACCCAAATCTTCGTTAAAAATAACTTTTATGATTATAGTATATACTATTTCTACCATACATGTATATCGTTAGTACCATATGATATGAATATTTTAGCAGAAAAAAGAAGAAGAATAAAGGACATGTTTTGGCGGAATGTGACTGATATAGTATTATTATAAAGGGAGACTACCATGATCGAACCTCATTAATTATGTCTCAGTTGTCTAATTTTCCAGGTATCATTACTTATCCACTTTGACTGAAGAAATGGGGTTTATGTGTTTCGTGACCAGTGTAGATGAGGCTTGGCTCACAAATAGTAGGTTTAGATCAGTGTAGATCGAGGCCTCTTGGACAATGTATATGTGCATAAAATTATGTGTTACGTTAATTGTGCTGGAGGTTGCATACAATGATGTTAATTAATTAACACATTGTATACAGCATCCTTGCCACTATGGTGCTCAGTTAGATGTTACTACATGCTAATGCAAAGTGTGAAGCTGAATATTGGGATGACATATATGGAGCCGTTGGGAACAACAGAATAATGACATACGGCAGGACCATCATTAGAACTTCCACCACCAGCATTGTTCTGGAATAAATTATACCAGCATTACTGGTAAGTAAAACATACATGTGGCTATGACTGGAGAAATGGGGCTTATGGGTTTTGCGACCAGTGTGGCTCCAGATCAGCCTGTACATCCTCACAGTCCAATCCGGATCTGCACTGTTCGCCTTTCCATCCATGAAACACCCTTCATGCTTCTAACAAGCAATATAATGTATAATCAGGCAACAGGAGTGTGCTATTTCTTCTGGATCTACACTGGTCTCAAATCCCATAAGCCACATTTCTCCTGTCACAGCCACAAATAGTCATGTTGTATTGCGCAACTGCTAATCCTCATGAGGGGTACATCAGAATATAGAGATAGATAAAGAAATTGCAGTAATCTCCCTTTGTTTCATATACAAGTATTTCACGTTTGCATCAAAACATTAAAATGAGCCCTGGTATGAACAAACTAGTGGCAGTTATCATATAAGTACAGTCCAAACATCGTTATTATGATGTATATAGCTTCATTTATTAACAAATATAGTAATTACATGAAGATTTGTGTGAGATTTGGGTAGATTTGGGTAAATCGTGCCACCCATTTACTAAGTTGAGCTGCAAAAAAGCAAAGCAAATTTTCAACTTTATTACAGTATTTCCACGTACTACATTTACTCAATTTGAAAATCAATGCATATTTTAACATTGCTGTGAGTATCTTGTACTCCCACTGTTGATAATCTATGCGTATTCAGCTAAAATAAGAGCGTAAAATTCGCCAATACGCACCTTGTGACCTTATCTGGAGCTCTGTAACCAGAAAGCTATGTAGTCGTGAGTCTTGATATACAGTCATGATGGCTTACTCTTTGTAAAAGTGGCATTTTCCTGTGGAATTTCCATAAACAGTGATAAAGTATCAAATTTACATATTTTTAAATTAAATAACTTGTGGGTTATTTCAATATGCATGTAACTAGCAGTCGAGAAATATTTTAATCTTTTATTTTTATTGTTCATAGAAATAAAAGAAAATCATTTTTATTGACAAAATTCATGAATTTTTTTAATATCTTTTTGGTAAAAAATTGAATTAAAATCAATAATATAATGCTGGTGTATGTTTGTAAATGTAAACTACTGTCTGTTTCACGAAAGCTGCCCAAATTTTACGACTATATAAACAAGGCAAAAACAATATCTATTTTGATGATATTAAATTAAAGCAAAATTTAAGAATGAGCCTTCTTTTTATTTCGTGAAATTTTGTGTGGTCAAATATTGATTTTATTGCGAAAGAAACAATTTCCCCATGTTAAATCCCGATAGACATCTTCACAGAGTGAGTGAAGATGTCTATGGGATCGATTTAACACGGAGAATTTTTTTTCGAATTTCAGAAATACTGGACTGATTTTTAAAATTTAATTTGTTTTCTTATTTAGATTATTTCCAAGCTATCTAGCCAGTTTTCGAAGTCAAATTCCATTTTTTTTCGTTTTTTGACTAGTCCCACAGCTCCTCCACCTCATTTTCCCCCATGTTAAATTCCCATAGACAAATCATTCATTCGTTATAAAACCAATATTTGACAAAATTTCACGATATAAAAAGAAGGCTAATTCTTACATTTTAATAAAATTTAATATTATCATTGTTTTTATTGTTTTTGCATTGTTTATATGGCTGTAAAATTTGCGCAGGTTTTTCAATCCAAGTGTTTATACAGTTAAATGCTGTATGTGTTCAGTTTTATTGAAAAATATATAATGCCAATAAACAAATAGCAGACATCATGACTCAACTTGATTGGGTCATAGGCACTTTATGGGATGAACAAAAACCCGATGTGATAATGATTGCTATTCAGTTGGACTTCAGATCTCTATTGAAAGAAAAGGCCAGACGGCGGCCATCTTGTTTATTTTTTTTCAATCAACGGAAGTGATGTCATTCACATTTGACTGGTTTTGTGAGTTACCTCTTGCCCGGCTCGCTAATTGTAACGCGCACGAATGCCGGTAACCGTGCTGTTTATGGGCCGAGGTGTTGTAGGGTCGACTTGTCTTTATATGGCCGAGGTGTCACTAAATCAATCACAAAACCAGTCGGTACTTCCGTTGGTTTAAAGGTGAATGACATCACTTCCGTTGATTGAAAAAAAAATAAACAAGATCATGGATGGCCGCCGTCTGGCATTCTTATATAATAGAGATCCTAAGTCCAACTGAATAGCAATCATTATCACATCTAGCTTAATAGAAAATCTCAGCCCTACGGTGTTTTACTATTTAATCTGTCTTTTATATTTTTTGTATCCGTGAGAGCCCAATCTATCACATGAAAATATACATACTTTGACATTGGTTATCCTTTTATTCCCATTTTTGTAAACCAACTGTAAAATCATCCTGTCAAAGTATTGGCATATGAATGTTTATAACATTACTGTGCAGTGATTCTAGCGTGTCTTGGATGGTCAATTATTGTTTGTATATACATGAAACACCTTTCTAAACAATGTACAAAACAATTAAAATGCGCCCGGGTGTAATAATAATAGTACTTAGAAAGGTATAAAAAAAAAACACTCCCATTCGCCACCATTGAAACAAAATCCCACGCGATGTAGACATATGGGACTCGCCTATACAACGCATTACAGCGAGTCGAAACCGCTGCTTGGGGTGGGTTTTAGGCATAGATTTTACAGTTGCTAATATATTAACATAAATCTCAAACATTTTGAGTGTAAACTGCACTAAAAACGTGTCTCACTAACCTAAATTTGCTTTTTAAAATCAATGTATTAGCAACTGTAAAATCTATGCCGAAAACCCACCCCAAGCAGCGGTTTCGACACGCTGTAATGCGTTGACGGTTGTATAGGCGAGTTCTAGATGTCTACATCGCGTGGGATTTTGTTTCAATGGTGGCGGGCGAATGGGAGTTTTATACGGGCGACGAAGTAGCCCGCTTTATGCTACGCGTATATGAAAACTTACCATTCAGTGAAACTAGGTTGAACATATGATTGAAAGTGTAAAATTTGTTTTACTGTAAACCAAGCACGAGGTTTTTTTTAGTACAGTTGGTATTTTACTAATACGGGCGACGAATAATGTGGCCCAAAGGGCCAAATGCTTCTAAAACAAAATGTAGATAACGTCGGAAAGTATACTGAATACAGCTTACGAAGTTACTGCATTTCAAAATATTTGTGTTGTCGTTGTACCTAGACTCGCGAACGTAGAAACGTGCCTTGTAACTTTACTCTGTGAATTTAGGGGGGGGGGGGGGGGGGGGGGGGGGGGGGGGGGGGGGGGGGGGGGGGGGGGGGGGGGGGGGGGGGGGGGGGGGCACCGGGTCCGCCCACACATCCCCTGAATCCGCCCTTGAAATGGGCCCTGGTAAGAGCAAATTAGTGACATACATTATGTAAGTAGTACAGTCCAAACATCGTTATTATGATGTGTATAGCTTTATTTATTAACACATACAGTAATTATATGAAGATTTTGGTAGATTTGGGTAAATCGTGCCGCCCCTTCCATACACAGATAAATAATAAGTTTCTATTTTTATAAACAGTATATATTTACTAGCCGACATGGGTTTTCAAATAAATATTAAATAATAATAAAAAATTAGACACAAATTTTACCGAACCATCTTTGGAATTCTCCGCTGTTGCAAGCAGCCGAAAAAGCGCGGAACAGTGTGAATGGGCCAAATGCAGCGAAAAGTAACGGAGGCAGAGACAGTCGTGGTATCTGGGCTATATTAGTTTTTACCCGATCTATGCTACGTCAGTAAACATACTGAATATAGCAAACAAACTATTCTAGTTATTAAATTCAAAAATAGTTTGTGTTGTCCTTAACAATGCTCGAGAGACGCTTGACAATATGCGTTTCAAATGATCTGAGAACAAATGCCTTAAATGCGCCTTGAATATTTTATGGAAAAAAAATAAAAACAATTTGCAACGAAATGGAGTTTCATTATGCCATATTTATTTTAACACATCTTTCTCTCTCCCACACCCATGTCTCTCTCTGTCTCTGTATGTCTGTCTGACGCTGTCTGTCTCTCTTTCTCTTGTCTGTCTGACTCTCTCCCTATCTGTCTCTCTCTTTCTGTCATTCTCTCTCTTATCTTTCTGTCTGTCTATCTCTCTCTTTCTCTATCATTACCTAGAAACCACAATATATCGCTCCACCCCCGCACCTCCCCCCACCCACCTTCTCTCAACATCATTAGATAAAAAACATAATATTTCTCTCTCTCTATCAACATCATTAGATAGAAACACAATATATCTCTCTCAATATCATTAGATAGAAACTGCACCTGTTGTGATTTTGTTTACAAGACAAAGTCAAGCGATCCATGATACTCTGTGGACATGACTAACAGAAACAAGTATGCATTGCAACTGCTGTTTTATTGCGCCTGTTCGCTTGTGTCACGGCCTGTGCTGTATTCACAGTCCATGACACAAGTACCTCTTACCAACAGCCCAAAAATGGGCAAAATGTGTATAACTCTCGAAGTGACAGTCGTGCTCAATGACGACCGAGATTGCGAAAATTGGGAATAATATCACTGAAGATTCTTAGCCTTGTTATTTTTTCTTAAAATGATCGTAAATGTACTTATACAGTTTCTATAATGCCTAGGCTATAAATGTACTATATATGAAAAGGAATTGGAACAAATAAGAGAAGTGTGACAATGACACCATTTAATTATAATAGAGAAGTTGTAACACAGTGGTAGTTGCGGGAGGTAGCTCTGCAATACTAAAATATAATATGGTACCGTGTATAGCATACTAACATCATGGTAAAGCTATCAATTGGTCAATTTAGTTTCATACACTAACGTCGCCCGTCATAGGTAGTGTCTATTTCATGTACCTTTCTAAGTACTATTATTATTACACCCGGGTGCATTTGAATTGTTTTGTACATTGTTTAGAAAGGTGTTTCATGTATATACAAACAATAATTGACTTTCCAAGACACGCTAGAATCACCTGTGCCTGAGAGCCGAGATTTTCTGACATCGGGTTTTCGTTCATCCCATAAAGTGCCTATGATCATGATGAAATTCACAAGTGAAAGTGTCACCCTGGTCCCAAAAAAACTGACAGAATAATCGAGACTACGGGCACCCACAATTATGAAGACACTTCTGAAACGGAGACCTCACAGAATGAGGGCGAAGAAACCACCAAGAACTGTCCATCTGTACAAGAAGGCCAACTACGAGAAAATCAAGGAGGAACTAACAGCCTTTGAACCTATCTTCAAAGAAGCGACAGACAACAGTAATTCCGACGCAACTTGGTCTATATTCGAGTCAAAACTCAAGAGCCTAATGGACAAGTACATCCCCTCCAAAACTATCACTAGCAACAAGGTAAAGAAACCCTGGATAGACCGTACAGTAAAGCGAGAACAGAGGCGACGTAACAAACTATACGCCAAACAGAAGTCTTCGGGCACACACAGAGACAAGAAGCGCTACAAAGAAGCCAAGGCAAATGTGCAGAAGTTGGAAAGGCAGGCATACTGGACACATATCGAAAACCTAATCGAGATAGGCGATCCAGAGAGCGAACAACCCAGTAAACAGAAGAGGTTCTGGACATACATCAAGGCACAGCGCAAGGACAACAGCGGGGTCTCCCCATTAAAGGACCATGGAAAACTGTACTCTGATCAGTCGACAAGGCCAACATACTCAATCAGCAGTACCAGTCAGTGTTTACACGAGAAGACCCCAGCGATATTCCTGAGCCCAAAGGAACTACATACCCACCAATGCCATCAATAGACATCACTAGCAATGGGGTATGCAGCCTACTAAGGAAGATGAACCCCCAGAAAGCATCTGGCCCAGACCTGATCCCAGCAAGAATCCTTAAAGAATTGGCTAATGAGATTGCACCACTGCTCACCATAGTCTACAGGAAATGCATGGCATCAGGAACGGCACCTTCAGTCTGGAAAACCGCAACAGTCACGGCAATCTTCAAGAAAGGCGACAAGTTCAAGGCCAGTAATTACAGACCTGTCTCTCTCACCTGTCTATGTTGTAAGGTCCTGGAGCACATACTAGTCAGCAACATCTCCAAACACCTCAACAAATACAGCATCCTCACCGACTGCCAACACGGGTTCAGAGCAAGACGAAGCTGCGAAACACAGCTACTAACCCTGGTACACGAGCTGGCAACATCCCTTGACAGAGGAAAACAAACAGACATCGCCATCTTGGACTTTAGTAAGGCGTTTGACAAGGTCCCACATGAGCGTCTGATGCAAAAACTAGACCACTATGGTATACGGAACAACACACACCAGTGGATCCGGTCATTCTTATCAGATCGAACACAAAAGGTAGTAGTCGACGGAGCAACATCAGATACTGCACCAGTCGTTAGCGGTGTGCCACAGGGTAGCGTCCTTGGTCCCATGCTCTTCCTACTATTTATCAACGACCTTCCAGACTGTGTGAAATCCTCCCGACTAGACTTTTTGCTGATGATTGCGTCATTTACAGAGAAATAAACTCACAAGAGGACTGCAAACTCCTACAAGAAGACCTTCAACACCTTACTGTTTGGGAAAAGACCTGGGGTATGTGCTTCCATCCCGAAAAATGCAGTGTCATGCGCATCACCAGATCCAGATCACCCACTACGTACAACTATACGCTCAAGGGTCACCAGATGATGACAGAAGACACCTCCAAGTACTTGGGAGTCGAACTATCGAGCGACTTGACATGGAAGGCACATATTGACAAGACGGTCAAGAAGGGCAACAGCGCACTAGGTTCCTGAGAAGAAACTTGAGAATCAGTAACGAGAAGACCAAGTCATCCGCATACTTCTCACTAGTGCGACCAGGCCTCGAATACTGTTCGTCAGTATGGAACCCACATACCCAGTCACTGATTTACAAGCTGGAGATGTTACAGCGGAGGGCTGCCCGGTACGCGACAAATCGCTACAGAAATACCAGCAGTGTGGTACCATGCTGGACCACCTACAATGGGAAACGCTTGAGAACAGAAGAGCCAAAACACAGTTGACCCTACTATACAAGATAGTTAACAACCTTGTAGAGATCCCAGAGACAGATTACCTGACACCAGCCTCCCGACGTACCAGATCCAGCCATGGCCACAAGTTCCGACAGTACTCAGCCTCTTCAGACTCCTTCAAGTTCAGCTACTTCCCAAGGACAGTGAAACTCTGGAACACATTGCCATCCACACTCGCCGATGCTCCCGACTTGGTATCCTTCAAGCGGGAGCTCGCGACATTCTCTCCGTTAAAATGTTAGGGCCCACCAAACTACAAGTAATTCTTTTAGTGATGTGTTAGAGCTGTGCCGGTTGGGATCTTGTATCCCTTGGCAGCTACTGTAGCCGGATTGGTCTATCACTGAAAGACGAAACGTAGTTTGGAAACTTTTCTTTCTCTCTCTCTGTTACACATCACACCTTTTTATTTATACGTCCGGTATCGACCTATACTTCTAACTGTTCTATTTTCCTTTATACTTAATCTTATTCTTACCCGATCGCACCGTCATCTAATAGTCAAATGTGACTGTATTGACGTACCATATAGATAGATAGATAGATAGAATTAAAATCTTCTTGCTTGTTGTTGTTGTTACAAATGGAGTACAACATAGATCAAGGGAGATAACAATCGGTATGACTAAAATAAGAAAAGGGCCCTTTTCTAAGAAAAGGACAGAAAAGGACAGAAAAGGACTTCGTGCCTAAGAAAAGGGCCTATAAAAACCACATTAACGGTTCAAATGAGTGTAAAACAATGTGTATATATGTATGACGATCTTTTATTGAGGTACCCATAAAATAAAACCCATATCATGAAGAATAAAGATGTTGTGCCATTTGAAGTAATCTAGACTCAAAACGTGTATTGAACTATACAAAATGGCGGACAGAAAAGGACCTCGTGTCTAAGAAAAGGGCCTATAAAACCCACACTAACGGTTCAAATGAGTGTAAAACAATGTTTATATATGTGTAACGATATATTTTATTGAGGTACCCATAAAATAAAACCCATATCATGAAGAATAAAGATTTTGTGCCATTTGAAGTAATCTCGACTCAAAACGTGTAATGAACTATACAAAATGGCGGACAGAAAAGGACCTCGTGTCTAAGAAAAGGGCCTATAAAACCCACACTAACGGTTCAAATGAGTGTAAAACAATGTTTATATATATGTAACGATATATTTTATTGAGGTACCCATAAAATAAAACCCATATCATGAAGAATAAAGATGTTTGAAGCAATCTCTACTAAAACAGTGTATTGAAATATTTAAAATGACGGACAGAAAAGGACTTCGTGCCTAAGAAAAGGGCCTATAAAAACAACATTAAAGCTTTAAATTAGTGTAAAACGATGTTTAAATATGTATAACGATATTATATCGATGTACCCATAAAATAAAACGCATATAATGAAGAATAAAGATGTTGTGTCATTTGAAGCAATCTCTACTCAAATCGTGTAGTGAAATATTTAAAATGGCGGAGAGAAAAGGACTTCGTGCCTAAGAAAAAGGCCTATAAAAACAACATTAAAGCTTCAAATTATTGTAAAACGATGTTTATGTATGTATAATGTTATTATATATATGTACCCATAAAATAAAACACATAACTTTAATGTGGTTTCTGCTATAAGAAATAGACAGAAAAGTACGTACAGAAAAGGACTAGTGTGTTAAGAAAAGGGCTTATATACGGGCCTCATCGTATATTTATAAAATATTTTTTTACAAAATTTACAATATTTGATAGTTTGAAATGAGTATTTAAGATGTACTAATATTAGTATAAAATGTTAACTTGAAGACAGGCACTTTATGGAATTATGCATATAGTAATTGGTTTGTAGTAATTTGTTTTGTACCGGGCAATTAATATTCGACCCAGGTGTGTGTAACTTTACGGTCACGCTTAATCTATAATTATGAAGAGCCTCCGGTTGTCACTGGCTGCGGTGTCCCGGTCTGCCGTGGGTGGGTCGGTGGCTCGGCTCCGGCTCGGCCTGCGCTGTTGCTCCTCTGTGGGCGTTGGATTTGCCCATATCACGTGGATATCCGTCTCTGCTTGGTCTGTCTTGCCTCGTCCAACCCTCTAATAGCATTAGCAGGTAATATAACACTATAGCGGCTGAGTATCCATATATCATGTGCACGCACACTCGGCCCTCTTCACGGTCTGACATATCGGCATTGTGCAATAGGAGAATGAACTAATTAGGTTAAACTCACCGCCTCATCGTCTCCTTCATTTAATGCACATACTTCGACTGTATCGCATATATTAGTAAATTCGGAAACAAATGGGCCAACGGCCATTGGCGTGATCATTTACGGGCATATGCCCTGGTATGGAAGGTCTTCGAGCGGAGAAATCTAGGACCCCGTCGAAGGCACCAGTCGCTAAACGAAGGATCTAACATGCGTCGGCACACCAGAGCGAGCATGAATTAGACACTTCCCAACCACGCGTCATCACCTCTGTACGTCAATTAGACTTTTATCCCCATGCGCCAGCCCACCAGTGCGTGAACTATACATATCCACATGCGTTCTGGCGTACATGAATGAATATTTTGTCAACTGTTGACGTCATTTTACACGCCAGGCTGTTTTGTACTTTCGGACATCTGCGTAATTTCATGGAGTAAATTTGCAGAAAATTGGATAAGTAAGTTGCCACACATTCCCGAGTACATGCGTAATTGGAATATAATTCTGCATTTACTCTGGAATTGGATATCATTACACATATAAACAATTGTTTTACACTCATTTGAACCTTTAGTGTGGTTTTTATAGGCCCTTTTCTTAGACACGAAGTCCTTTTCTGTCCGCCATTTTAAATATTTCAATACACGGTTCGAGTCGAGATTACTTCAAATGGCACAACATCTTTATTCTACAAGATATGGGTTTCATTTTATGGGTACCTCAATAAAATATCTTTATACATATAAACATTGTTTTACACTCATTTGACACGTTTTAATGTCCGTGGTTTTTCAATAGGCTGTTACTTAGACACGGGTTTTAGTCCTCTGTCGCATTTGAATTAATGGAAATGAGGTTCAATACACGGTTCGTTTTAGTCGAGTTTACTTCATAAATGGCACAACACTTTATTCTACAAGATATGGGTTTATTTTTTATGGGTACCTCAATAAAATATCGTTATACATATATAAACATTGTTTTACACTCATTTGAACCGTTAATGTGGTTGTTATAGGCCCTTTTCTTAGACACGAGGTCCTTTTCTGTCCGGCCATTATATAGTTCAATACACGTTTTGAGTCGAGATTACTTCAAATGGCACAACATCTTTATTCTTCATGATATGGGTTTTATTTCATGGATACCTCAATAAAATATCGTTATACATATATAAACATTGTTTTACACTCATTTGAACCGTTAATGTGGTTTTTATAGGCCCTTTTCTTAGGCACGAAGTCCTTTTCTGTCCTTTTCTTAGAAAAGGGCCCTTTTCTTATTTTAGTCATACCCGATAACAATGATGTGTTCCAGTCAAAGCGGCCCTTGGTGTAAACGGTCCATACTTCTGTTGTCAACACGGTACCTGTAAATTGGTCAATACTGACCCTACTCAATAGTAGTCAAAACGGTCCACTTGTTGACCAACTCGGATTTTGTTTGGTCATAATAGCCCCCCCCCCCCACCATATATTCATACCGTACATGCCTCAAAATCCATAATTAAATAGTTAGTAACTGTAGGCTATGTACATACATATAAAAATGAATTTTAGCAGACGCAGCTCTGCACGACTTTCAACAAGCAGTGTATTTGTTTGTATTTCTTATATTTAAGGGTGTGAAATGGCTCGAAGACCTTCCATACCCGGGCAGTGTATTTAATTAATATGTACGATATGTAGTATTACTCCATTGTAACAAGTCAGTATATATAGATATTTTTAAAATTAAGTTGTTAAAATCATAAAAAATGTGTAGATAATCATTCTAAAAATAGGTACGTACACTTACATTAATATTTCAATAATTGAGTAAGACTGACTTTGCTGGAATGGCTGAGCTGCAGCGAAATTAACACAATGTCTGTGTGTTAAGATCTTTTGTATGTGCATGTTGCCAGAAATCGGCACTAGCATCTATAGCAGAACTCCAGATAAGTTGTGTATATTATGCATGCCAGTGCATTTATTCGTTTTATTTTAGTAGTTTACTGAGACATTTATTTCATCTGAATACTCATTGGTTTCCACTAGTGGAAGTACAAAATGTTTCAAACAATTTGAAAGGACATATTGACTTTCAAAATCAGTAAAACTGTTGTACACTTGGCAAACTGAAAATTCATGTTAGCTCATGTTCAGATGAAAAGAAACAACTGTTTGAATACATTATACACGCACACATTAAATTACACAGACTTCTAGATACACAACTTATGTAACCGATTATTGAATATATTTAGTACCTAATTTATATCGGAAATGCAAACGATAAATTTAGCAATCTATTTACAATAGACTAATATGCATTGAATTTCTAATCCGGAAGTACACTACTCTTGAGACTCAAAGATTATCAGGAGCTCTAGATATTATATTTATACGTCATATTCAAGAATACATCATGCGAGTTGCAAGTTCGTATATATTTTACATGTGTTATCAGCATATGTTTGAGTTTGGTCAGTGACAACTCCCTCAGCATAGCGAAAATTGTCTTGAATCCACGTTATTTATAACATGTGCCATAAGTTGAGTGACATGGCAGGCTGCTGTCGCGTTATGTACCGACACAAACTTGTACATGGTCAGTCTTTTGATAGCCTTCAATTAATTAAAATTCAATGTCGTCATATGAATGCTATATGGTTGTATTTGTCAGTGCAGCGTATGTTAGCTATTGTACATTTAATATTGTTTATCTCATATATATGCTCTCTAGACTGATTTTTTTTCTAACAATTTATCTCTCGTTTTAGCACAAATATTCAGAGATATAACGTATCATTCCCCCACCTATACAGTATCTGTTTCACCCACTTTTACTCGCTTATATATCATTGTCCAATGGGATGACTATGACTCATGAAACAACAATTGTTTACTCATTGGCTCACAAATGTAGACAACACACTGTATTTGGCTGTTCATTTGATAATAAATGCCAAAATTATCTCCGAGTAGTTTCTATTTAGTTACGGAAATGTTGTGGCTGATATACATGGGAGAGTGAGATATGTATTTGTTAATAAATAAAGTCTTCTTACTTTATCATGTTTATGGTGCACCCTCCCCAAATTGGTTTACTTGATGAAATTCCATAAAACATTGATTTTATTGCTAAAAAGCATGGCGACATGGTAAAATGGTGCAAAACGTTGAAGAGTGACGAGGAGTCGAAAAAAGGGTCCTTCCATTTTTGTCATTAAATATACTAGCGGAAAAAAGTAACAGTGTAACCTAAAAAAATCGGATAAAATTAACACCGCTCAATATTTTAGCCCGATGTTTTGCACGGTTAATCAGTGAACGCACCGTCACACAATCGCTGGGTACATGCCGTATTTGCACGTGCCGTTTCGCTTCTTGGACATGTGTCTGTATTTAAAAAAAAATTTAGCCCAACATTTTACTGCGCCAGCTTTTGTCGACTTTGCTACTGTCTGGTCATTGTTTGGCAACCGGAGGAACAGAAAAGCATTATTTTTTCGGTTGAAAGTGGTCGTACAGCAATGCCCAGGCTAAATGAAAATGACCGCCTTCGCGCAGTTGGTATGCTCCATCGCGCTGTCAGAGACCGATCACGTGCAGGTCGTCCACGCGTGACGTCACGACAGCAGGACAATCATATCCGACTACTGCACCTCAAGAATCGCTTCCAAACGGCAAGTCTGACAGCGCGGACCATTCCTGGATTGCGTGCCATCATCCCCAGAACTGTATGGAATCGATTACGTGAACGGCGTATCCGTCAACGACGTCCGACTGTCCGTCCAGTTTTGCTAAGATGCCATCGTGTAGCACGTCTGGCTTGGTGTAGAAGACAATTTTGCGCTTTAATCGCCGAGACTGTGCTAGCATTCTGTTTACGGACGAGTCCAGGTTTCACTTAGACAGCATCAGTAGTGACGGCCGTTCAAGAGTCTCGTTGTGTTGGAGAACGTTTTAGTGACGCCTGTGTTGTGGGGAGCGACGTGCATTTGGCATGGTTTGGGGATGGCATCACGTCAACTGGACGAACAGCTCTTGTGGTCATCGATGACAATTTGAACGCCGTACGCTACCGTGACGAAATTATTCAGGCTCACGTCATCCCATTTGTGCAATGACAGCAACGTCACATCACGCTTCAGCAAGACAACGCTAGACCTCACGTCGCCCGGGTGGTAAGGGATTTTCTAGCGCAGCAGAACATCGATGTGTTGCAGTGGCCTGCAGTCTCACCAGATCTTGCACCAATCGAGCACGTCTGGGATGAGATGCAACGTCATGCGCTGCCTAACCAGACGTTGGCAGCGTTGGGTCAGACGTTAGTCCAGATCTGGAACGGCATTCCCTAGGCATTCTTCAACAATTTGGTAGGCTCTATGAGGCGACGGTGCGAGGCCTGTATTGACGCAAACGGTGGCCATACTCGTTATTAACTATGTGAACTGATTTTCGACCCCCGTGTATTTCATCCCCAATACCAATGAACTGACGGATGATGTGACATTTTAAATGAATTGAAGTTTTGCAGAATTACCTAATACACAATGCTATCTGATCGTTTTATCGTTTTATGTATTGAACTTATGTTTGTATCAACCGCTAGCATACATATTTGAAGAAATTTCAAGAAAATGTGATGAATTTATTGAAAAAAAGTGAGTAATTATAAGGTTTGATGTTACTCGGATATAATGTGTGTATTGTCAAACGTGGAGTCGGCTATAAAGCCGTGAACCATACAGAAAGGACAAGTCAGACGGATAGATCAAACGGTGAATATATATGGACCACTACCGGGCAAGACGTCATTGGGATATTACATTTACGAACAGGAAAAGCCCAGACCAGCATTTGCACCTGCACAATATGATCAGGATGTCCACTTGTTTGTATTTCGCAATAGGGTCAGTTTTGTGCGATTTTACCACAAAACGCAGACGCAGGTGCCACATTGCACACTTTTCTAAATAAATTGAAGAAACATGTTTAGAAGTCTCAGATGTAGGTTTAATGATATTTACTTTATACACTCAAAATCATATCTGTCAAACAATATATAACACCGTTTTATATAACTGTTACAGACTGTCAGGATCACAATATATGTCCACCAGGGCATAGCAAGTTCCGTGGTCTACTTCGGGTGTCTTGTTTATTTTTCTTCTAATTGTACGTCGATTACAGAAACATTGTATTGTCGCGTGCATTTTTCGACGTGAAACAGTTTACGCCAGTGCCGCATGCTGCATCTGGCCAGTGAATCACTTCTTTAGACTATACATCTTTATCAAAGGTAGTCCAGTAGATGCAAACTTCTCCTTAGTTTAAATATCGACATACCACACACTTAATGTTTCACCCACTGACCTTTCCAAATATAATATCTTATTAATTAATTTCTGATGATATTTAGGCATGGGAGCGATCAGGGAGCGTTCCCCCCACCACCACCCCGGGGATTTGTTTAATCTTAGCAAGAAACGGTTCATTCTTAGGGTACATGCGGCACATAATATGGTGTACGAACGGGGTCAAAACTAAATTTACAGGTGCAGCTATTAAAATATACAGGTGCACCTGTAAATATACAGGTGCAGCTGTAAATATACAGGTGCAGCTGTAAAAAAAATACAGCTGTACCTGTAAAATACAGCTGCACCTGTAAAGAATACAGCTGCACCTGTAAAAAATACAATTTAGTTTTGACCCCGTTCGTACACCATATGTACAAACGGGGTCAAAACTAAACTTACAGGTGCAGCTATAAACATATACAGGTGCACCTGTAAATGTACAGCTGCAGCTGTAAATGTACAGCTGCAGCGTAAACGTAAACGTATTTTACAGGTACAGCTATACATTTTACAGGTGCAGCTATACATTTACATGTGCAGCTGTAAAAAAATGCAGGTGCACCTGTATATTTTATAGCTGCACCTGTAAGTTTAGTTTTGACCCCGTTCGTACATATGGTGTACGAAAGGGGTCAAAATTAAATTGTATTTTTACAGGTGCAGCTGTATTTTTACAGGTGCAGCTGTATTTTTTACAGCTGCACCTGTAAATTTACAGCTGCACCTGTATATTTTTATAGCTGCACCTGTAAATTTAGTTTTGACCCATTCGTACACCATAAAAGATTTTGCACCTACGCCCAGCCGCTACGGACATCTGAGATATTTCATGAATTATATTTACAGGCAAGAATTCTGCCACGGAAGAGATGTCGCGCTTGCCGAGGCATTTGACCGTAGCATGATCATGGGCATGTACTAAAGTAAACATCACAAAAAAATGGCTGAGTGTTTCCACAATAATGTGAAGGTCAGAAAGGCCAATTTGGTGATGTTAATGGCGTCATTAGTGTGTTCCAAATGCCCACATGTATCAAGTGTCCAGATATTGAAGTAATCCATCAAGTATTATTAATGTTATATTATGATGAAGAAACTTGTACAAACTTTTTGGAGTTCAGTTTAGAAATGTTCCACTGTAAATCAGACATATGATCGACTATGCCAAGGTATGCGGCCGTGACTTGCAAACTTGAACAGGCAGTATCATCATACATATACACCAATGAAACCCAAACATTAAGAATACACATGCATGCGTGTCCGGTTTAAAGAGGTTCTACGGTTCTGACCAATCAAATCATTTCACAATGGTTTTCAAACTAGTGCGTTTTAAAACGGATTTAATATGAACATTAATTGCAAATAGTACAGGTGCCGGTGAGACGGCTCGTTACGAGTCGGCTCATCTGCATCTACAATTTACAAACACCGCTATAGAAATAGTTAACTTGACAACAGACTATACTTTTCAAATTGTTAAGCATGTTTTCGTAAGGACATCGTGTACTAGCTGGATATGTAAATAAAATGATGTATATATTTGTATACGGGGGTAGCGGGTAAATGAAGAAACATACTAGAGTCAATTGTGTGATTATGAAAAATGTCCTGTGTCGGCTTAATAAAATACTAATTACGAAACTTTCGTTCCATATCAACCACTTTAAACGTACATGCCCACTCAGTAGGCACAAACTGTTCTTTATATCAGAGACATCATCTGAGACATTTTCTGGCAAAATAAACATTCATTCACCATTACCCCACGTATTGATTGGCATTATTATACATTTTATATCAGATGTTAAATGTCACATTGATATCAGGGGCGATAACCGTGTTTCCTTAACATGTTTACGGACGTTACTATTTATTCTTCGTATTTATTGTTTATGTGCAATGATCACACATTATAATCTGTCGAACATATTATTTTTTCAGGTGACACATTTCATCGTACATTTTGAATAGCGGGAAATAATACACGAGTGTGCGTCTTCCGCGTAAGCAACGAATGAGCGTAGCGAGCGATTTGCTTGCACGGACGCCGATGGACACAAGTGTATTATTTCCGCTATTCTATCATGAACGATGGAATATCCTATTTATTACACTTCCACGGCGGATACATTTGCACATTTAGTCTATTTTTAGGTTTGAGGCGGCTTTCAGCTGCGCCGAAAACCTATTGTTAGGTTTTAGGCGGCTTTCAGCTGCGCCGAAAACCAAACCTATTGTATTCGTTGGTTTTTTTTTCTATTTTTTTTTTTTTTTTTTTTTTTTTTTTTTTTTTTTTTTTGTTTTTTTTTTTTTTTTTTTTTTTTTTTTTTTTTTTTTTTTTTTTATTCAGCCGTTCAGTCTACAGCCCAAACCGCTGGTCGGATCGACTTCAAATTTTGCATGCCGATTCGGATCAAGTGTGGGTCGAGACTTAGAGATTTTCAGAAATCTCTTAATGCCACTTTCCACGAAACCGGAAGTGACGTCATACTTAATATAACTTCCTTATTTTCCGAACTCGCTGACAGTTCTCGGCTATCTGGTCAAATAAGAGAGCTATAGGCATTTGAAGTTGAAAAATGTACATACTTTTCAACGATTTTGCCGAATTTTTGCCGAATTTCGGCTGATAACGGGTGGTCTTTACAAACATTTTCTTGCTGCGGTCGATATTTCAGTCCTTTAGCTAAAACTTTCCCGCTTTGTGCCCGGCCTATGGTGAAAAACAAACGAAAACTTCACTGGCGGAATATTGCACATATTTAATTTCCGTTTTATTAGGTGTATTTACAAATGGCGTAAACTGCAATTTAAGGGCGATAACTATCGAAAAATAATCATCCACTGACTTACGGGCTCCCTCCATCTACACCAAACCGCTGGTCGTATCGACTTCAAATTTTGCATGCCGATTCGGATCAAGTGTGAGCAGAGACTCAGAGATTTTCATATATCTTTTATTGCTACTTTCCACGAAAACGGAAGTGACGTCATACTTCCTATAACTTCCTTATTTTCCAACCGATTTCAAGAATTCTTTTTGCATTGGAAAGCTGACAAAATTCCCTATCTCAGATTCGTTGTCAGTTTTCGGCTGTCTGCTCAAATAAAAGAGCTATATGCATTTGAAGTTGAAAAATGTACATACTTTTCAACGATTTTGCCGAATTTCGGCTGATATTAACGGGTGGTCTTTACAAACGTTTTCCAATTTGTACAGTACTGTCAACAACATAATTTCTTGCCAGGGTAATAGGGGAGTGTCAGCCGCATGAAAGATGATAATTTTCAGAGCTATATCTTGACTACTTACGGCTCTATTCGATGTCAAAGATGAACGTATTTTTTCAAGTTTTCAAAATAGAGCAAACGGATGTGACGTCAACTTCGTTATTTATCATTCGATTTCAATTGTTTTTGCTGTAGTCGATATTTCTGTCCTTTAGCTAAAACTTTGGCTGAGGATCGAACCCGGTATCCCTCGCTCCGAGCCCATCGCTATACCTCTAAGCTAACCGGACCCACATCGGTGTGATGATGCGAACACAATAATGTTGGACTGTTCATTCTAAAACTTCAGAAATACTTTTTGCAACCGATAGTTTACACCTTGGGCTAAAGCTTAGTTACACATAAAATCAATGTTTGAGGCTCAAACCGTTGATGCAGCTCAAGCTGCTCTAGTTGAGATTATAATCAATGAATTGTCATGTAAACTTTTTGAAATCCAAATTGCGCAGCTGTTTCAATGAACCAAATATATTTCAGTGGCAGTCTAGAGTTGGGTATCGCCGGGAAAAACGTATCGCGATACGTATCATGATAGTCGGGACGTATCACGATATGTATCACGATAGTATCGCGGATTACTCAGATAACCAGTTACACTGCTTTTGTACTGAGCAGCAGTTTTGTGTGGTGTTTAACACTGTTTATAATTAGTTGTATGCATGCATGTTCTGCTCGTTTTTCTTTAATACAAGACAGAAAGAGGTGGGGCTGTGGTGAGGGGGTGGAGAGCGCTTGGGTAGGGAGGATTGAAAGTCTAGTGTCTCAAAAAAATATTGCTAAATACACAATACTCAATAATAATGATGCAGCTCAATTTGATTGATAATAACATTGTCATATGGAGTTGAATTGTTTTTATTATTATTATTTTTATTGAATTGTTGAACATATATTAAAAATGAATCTACAAGGACCCACAAACACACAGAGGCATCATTAAACAACAATTTTGCACTTTAAATTTACACCAAAAACGGCCAGTTCTACTGTAACGCTGCCTTTTTCGATGTGGAAGTGAAACAAAATGGTCGCGAAAACCCATGACACGGCTCGTTTGATATGAGGTTAATACAAAAAAATGCCATCAACTGCGCACAAGCCAAATGGTTCAATAAAGTGTGTGTTGTGCACATTAATGATTGTTAAAGAAACTGTCGATGTCCTAGGATGTCGAATCCAGAGGTTCCTATAAAAATCATTTCAAATATTTACCTCTCTCTAGCACCAAAAACAGGATCATTGAAAATGTGTTAATAATTACAATGTAGCTATCGTCAACTATCGATAGTTGGCAGTGTATCGCGATACATGTATCGTGAAGATATGTACCTCGATTTATCGATGCATCGATACTATCGGTCCACCACAATGAGTGCATGTTTGGAATGTGTTCAATCACATTAACATTCTAGATTAGTCGAGACATGTTGCATGGTAGCTCGTGGTTTTCAAGAAAACAGGCGCGCAATTACGGGTGTTCTCTTCACGGTGTATTATTTGTAAGGAGTTGATTACGAGTTTTCTCTCACAGCGAAACCCATGCAAATAATTTACAAGAGTGTAATAAATTAGTATAAATAATAAAATATATCATGCCTAATTTGCATATGACAATAGCCTGATACCACCGCGAGTCACTATCAGTAAAATAAATATTACTAAATGATTATATCTGGATAGCGGGCACTCGTAATATTTAGAACTGGTGGAATAGTGAAACAATTATACACTTATTTAATTCCTATAATGAACACTTTGTGCCTACTGAGTGGGCATGTACCTTTAAGGTACCGTTTTAGTATAATTTCCGTCTTCAGTCTGGAACATTCCGCCTTCCGTACAACAGTACAACGGTAAACCATATCATATTACCATGATCATGATGATTACCGTAGCCAATTGTTCTTCCTGTACGAGATTATAGGTGCATCAAGTACCCGAGTGTGAAATTAGCACCGTGTCGCTTTGCCGGCTATGTGCAAACTGACCATACGGTTTCCAACTGTGCTCAGTAACAATAAACTATTATCTTTTCAAATGGACAAAGGGCGACTGTTTCCCTTTCAACTGCAATAACATACATGTACTACATGCCAAAAACTGCTGAAATGGCCATTTGTGGATTCTTATCTTGGCGCAAACATATTATCAAATCCGTGATGGAACCTATAATGTAACCAAACTCCCTCCGCGTAGTCATGCGATTTCTTTTTCATATATATTTATTAGAAATTGTCATACTAAACATAATATGGCTGGTCGGGTTACACTACTTGTACATAAGCATGAACTCATTATTGTATGTACATGCATGTAGTACCACGCTGGTGTATTGGTAGAATGCACAGGTATAACGTAAGTTAGTATGATATGGCAATTAAACAGCGTAACACCTGATCAGTCTGCACACATGTGCTCACTGATATGTTGCTACAATGGCTGCACATAAATATGAACTCTTTATTGTACGTGTACACAATACCATATTGGCTGAAACGTGCTGTAGATCATTGTTCTTTATGAATGACACTTACACAGACGTAATGCAAGGTTGTGTGGGATGGCAACACGTGTATGCCCTGATCAGATTGCGTACATGCGCTCGCTGACCTGGAGCTACACTGGTTACACAGATACATGATCCCATTCTTATATTCCATACCATAATATTTTATGTGTTACTGATCAGAAAATAGAGTAGATACTGATCAGTTTGCGACACTGTGTTCACGTCTCTGACAATGCAGAATAATTGGGCCGCCAGCTGAAAATGAACGTTAGTATATTTGCAGCGCCATCGTAGGCCCGTATCATTACAGCATCACTACCGCCACAACAGACGGTTAATCAGTGAAAGAAAAGCGGTAACCGTTATGTTGAGGCAATGGTGACCAGTGTCGTCCTTGATCAGACTGTACTGATCCCGGGGTCGGTCTGAGGCTACGCTGATCACATAAATGGTATAGAGTCATTATCTCAGCCGCTAGGCCAATTATACTTACTTATCATGACATGGTAACTTATATAATATACATATTATAGCTATATATTAATAACCATTTAATTCATTGTGTTTAACACATTTTACGACACATATTTAAATTCATTTACTGCAATACATATTTCATAATACACTTCTCCCGTGATGAGTCAGTGCATCATACAGCTCTGTATAGTGGCTGTTCAGTAATCAGACATGTATTATTGTTATACATTATTATTTAAGTGGTTGTAATTTAAAAATATCTATATATACGTACATATTTGGATCCACGTTGAAGTAATTCATGTTCTATCTAGTTTATATGTACGCGAGCTGATTGGCGCGAAAATTTCATGAAGTAAATATACAGGGTGGCCCCAAAAAAACTTGGACAATATATACCCAACAGTAATGCCCAAGGCACCAAATTACTCGACCTTTGTAAGGCAACTACCTTCCGATTAGCAAATGGGATATTAAATCATGACCACAAGCACGGCGCATATACATATGCAAATAGACATGGGTCAAGTGTGACAGATTATTTACTCGTGAAAGAGTGTGATTTCCCAATAAAACAATTGGCGATCGGCCAGTTTAACGCCTATTCTGACCATGCACCCTTGCACTTCGAAATAAAATTTATTTCCACGCGTGGGACAAACAATAGTCCTGACGACCAAATGCATTATCGATGGAAGGACAAACGCAGGGCCGATTTTCGTAGGAAGTCATTGAAAAATTGCCAGAACTGAATAGACTATCCGCGGAAAAGAATGATAGCGGAAACGTAAATCAGATAGTAGAACAATTTGTGAGACTGATCAGAGAATTTTCAGATCACTTATTTAAAGTTAATGTGCGCAGTCCAAACCATATTGCATTTCCAAATACATTGAGGAAACCGGCGGAAAGTTTCGACGGTGGTTGTATACATGCGCAACGTGTTTACAGACACTCACTATCCATATTTAATGCAAACACACGTTCACTGGAAGCGAGACACGTATTTATTGATGCCAAACAGAGATATAAAGTAACTATTACGAAAATAAAACGGAGATGGGAACTAGATCGAATAAAAAAAGTGGAAAATTTACGACATAAACAGCCAAAGGACTTTTGGAAATTATTCAGAAGTAAATGGCAGCAGCATGGTACTAATATTGCGGTGTCTGAATTTCACGACTATTTTTCAAATTTGATTAACCAAATAAATGACGTCAGAGTGCCTGAGGCGGGCAAGTACTGCGCGGAAAATGATTTCGACAATATCGACACGAATTTCGAGGAGCTGGATCGACTTATTTCTGTTGAGGAGGTGAACATCGCGTTGCGCGGGCTGAAAAGGGCCAAGGCGGGAACGGACGATTATCTTCTAAATGAATATTTCATTGAAGCCGGTGATATCATCAGCAGTCATCTAACTGACCTATTTAACATGGTGTTTAATTCTGGCCAATTTCCAGAAACATGGACGCGCGGAATACTAATTCCTCTGTATAAGCGGGGAGACGATTCAAATGTGAACAATTACCGTGGAATAATGCTTATCAGTTGTCTCGCAAAACTATTTACACGCATATTGAATAAACGTATGAGCGACTGGAGTAACGCAAACGATATTCTATCTGATGCACAATTTGGATTCCGTAAACGTAGATCCACAGTGGATGCTGCATTTGTGTTACACAGTATCATAAAACAATATTTGAATAGAAATAGGCGCCTATACTGTTCGTTCGTAGATCTCACAAAGGCTTTTGACTCTATTAATAGAAATGCTCTGTGGTATAGATTAAACAAACTAGGTGTGAACGGCAAAATGCTACGAATAGTGCGAGCCATGTACAACACCGTAAAATGTAACATTCGACACTGCGGCGCATATTCAGACGATATGGATATATCACTCGGGTTGAAACAGGGGGAGATAATGTCTCCTCTGTTGTACTCCTTATTCGTGGAAGACATAGAATTGTCCCTACAAGACAGCAGTTCCCCAGGTCTAACAATAGACGATATTTCACTTATCTTACTCCTTTTCGCGGACGACATGGTGATTATGGGTGAAACCCTCAAGAATTACAACACAATTTAAATCTATTGGAACAGTACTGTGACAAATGGGGATTGGTTGCGAACACCGAAAAGACAAAAGTGGTTATATTTAGAAAACGAACAGAACTACGAATTCTGAAAAGTTGTATTACAAGGGAGACCAACTATGTAACGTAGACAACTTGAATTATTTAGGAGTGACATTTAATTACACAGGTTCCTTTGTACTAAACCAACAAACCTTAGTCGGTAAAGGTTTGAAGGCCATGAACACATTATTAAACAAAACCAAAACCTATGAACTATCCCCCAACACGCTATGTCAGTTGTTTGATTAATTCGTGCTCGCCATCCTCAACTAGAAATGGACGCTTGTCGACAAGCGCATGTGTATCCCCTTCCCCAGATACACAAGTAGTTTGAAAAAAGGGTGTTCGAGTTATGCTCCGGAGAAAAAACCAGTGCGCGGAAAAACAAAGGGAGATAACTAAAAAATTAGCGATACAAGAGTTGTCATTCTTGCGTGACACACCTTTAGGGCCGTGGTCTATGCATGTGTGAAGTTTCATGAAAATATTCCAAAGGGTGTTCGAGTTATGCTCCGGACACGAAATCAGTGCACGAAACAACAAAGGGAGATAACTAAGAAATTAACAAAGCAAGAGTTGTCATTCTTGCGCGCGACACACCTTTGGGTCGTCTTCTATGCATATGTGAAGTTAATAAAAAATATTCGAAAGCGTGTTCGAGTTATGCTCCGGACACGAAATCAGTGCACGAAACAACAAAGGGAGACAAGTAAAACAAATTAACTATGCAAGAGTTGTCATTCTTGCGCGCGACATACCTTTGGTTCGTGGTCTATTCATGTGTGAGGTTTAATGAAACTATTCCAAAGGGTGTTCGAGTTATGCTCCGGACACGAAATCAGTGCATGAAACAACAAAGGGAGATAAGTAAACAAGAATTCCGCGGAATCAAATGTCTCGCCTTGTCCCGACTTGACTTCGAGTCTAGGCCCGAAAGCAATTTTCACTGGCCCGAACATATTATACAATTATTGACTAGTGAGCCATAGAATGTCAGATTATATTCTATGGCTCTCTAGTCAATAATAGTTTTATTATATGATAATAGTCTGTATATAGCACTTACGACCTTATGCTACTAGAAAAAAATTGAAAAAGAATTTGAAAAACAAATGGAAGAAAACAATGGAAAAAAAAGTTTAAAAATTAAAAATAATAATGCTCGCTACTGAAGCCCAGAATTTTTTAATAGTCCTATGTTTATCTACATATCATATCTGCACAGGTCCACATATTGCCACAATATTGTCAACACAGTTTACGGAAATGTAATATAATAATTTACCTGTATAAATTACCTGTAATAAGTTAGTGGTCAGTTAGTGGTCAGTCTGGACATTTGCTGCCTTGACCTCGAGTCTGGGCCCGAAAGCAATTTTCACTGGCCCGAACATATTATACAATTATTGACTAGTGAGCCATAGAATATCAGATTATATTCTATGGCTCACTAGTCAATAATTGTTTTATTATAAGATAATAGTCTGTATATAGCACTTATGACCTTATGCTACTACACAAAAATTGAAAAAGAATTTGAAATAAAAAATGGGGAAAAAAATGGAAAAGAAAAGTTTAAAAATTAAAAATAATAATGCTCGCTACTGGAGACCAGAATTTATTTTAATAGTCATATATTTATCTACATATCATATCTGCACAGGTCCATTTATTGCCACAATATTGTCAACACAGTTTACGGAAATGTAATATAATCATTTACCTGTATACATTTTTGGTAATTTATGGGAAGATCCTGAACGTGTTACACCAACGATATTGATTAGTATGTTTAAACAAAGACTAGTAGACTCATTCGTACAAAAGTGGCAGAGTGACATGGATACAAATAGAGTGTTAGTGTTGTACAAACACATAAAAATACATTTCAGTATGAAAAGTATTTGGATACACATACCTGTAATAGTGGTCAGTTTAGTGGTCAGTCTGGACATTTGCACATGCTAGCACATGCACAGGTGAATGGTTCTCCCAGTCACTATTGTTCAACCGGAGAAGGCTATTGTTCTCTCTACATGTAAGGTGTACAGACCACACGAGAAAACGGGTCTTCATGCATTAATGTTCAGTTTGTAGAGTGCACGAAACAAAAAGGGGAGATAAGTAAAAAAAATAGCTATGCAAGAGTTGTTATTCTTGTGCGCGACACACCTGCGGGTCGTGGTCTATGCATGTGTGAAGTTTCATGAAAATATTCCAAAGGATGGTGGAGTTATTCTCCGGACAGGAAATCAGTGCGCGAAAACAAAACATGGAGATAACTAAAAAATTAGCTACGCAAGATTTGTCATTCTTGTGCACGACACACCTTCGGGTCGTGGTTTATGCATGTGTGAAGTTTCATGAAAATATTCCAAAGGATGGTCGAGTTAGCTCAATCAGTGCGCGAAACAAAAAAGGGAGATAACTAAAAAAATAGCTATGCAAGAGTTGTCATTCTTGTGCGCGACACACCTTCGGGTCGTGGTCTATGCAAGTGTGAAGTCTCGTGAAAATAGTCCAAAGGGTGGTCGAGTTATGCTCCGGACACGAAATCAGTGTGCGAAACAAAAAAGGGAGATAACTAAAAAATTAGCAATGCAAGAGTTATCATTCTTGTGCGCGACACACCTTTGGGTCGTGGTCTATGCATGTGTGAAGTTTCATGACAATATTCCAAAGGGTGTTCGAGTTATGCTCCGGACAAGAAGTGTCTGCGGCGGACGCGGACGCGGACGCGGACGCGGCACGGTGTCAAACCCATAGTATCCCCCGACGAAGTCCGGGGGATACAATTATGGGTGTGAAATCTGGAGATTCACCAAAAATAAAGCTATTGAGACGATGCACTTGAAATTTTGCAAATTAATCCTGAATGTGAAATCTTCTACTAGTAACGTTGGTATTTATGGTGAGCACGCCAGATTTCCGCTTTATATCACACGCTATGTTCGTATTATCAAATATTGGTTACACGTCTTACATATAGATAATTGCATATTGCGCAGGATCTACACTAGTTCGTTGATTGACTGCAATAACGGTATGCTGAACTGGACATCCAACGTAAAACCGTTGTTGTATGAGTATGGTTTTGGTAATGTGTGGTAAGATCCTGAACGTGTTACACCAACGATATTGATTAGTATGTTTAAACAAAGATTAGTCGACTCATTCATACAAAAGTGGCACAGTGACATGGATACAAATAGAGTGTTAGTGTTGTACAAACACATAACAATACATTTCAGTATGAAAAGTATTTGGATATTGTAGTATTGTGCGATTGTCAGTGGTTGGTGCACATATTGTTAGATTAGAAGGGATATAAACTCCAAGTTATTACAATAGTCCCTCTGACAGCTGGCCAAAAAATGAGTTTGAGTACCAAAAAAGTGGGCAAGTTGCCACTATATCTTTCACTTAGTGTAAACTGTTACCTGACAGAAAAAAGGTGATGGCCATCTCAATTCCACAGCCAAACGTATTTGGCGGCCATTTTTAAAAAATGAGACCAGTGTACCTTAGATGAAATATGTTCAGTATGCTATTTTACATACGATGATGTACATTTAATTGAAAACGGATAGCGAAATTCTGAGAAAAATGAGAAAATCCGTCAGAAATTTACAAATTTCGCACTAAAAATTGATTTTATTGAAAAAACAAATTTTGTTCATGCAGTAATTCATACATATCAGGCAGCAAACTATGTTTATAATTGGTCGTAAACTGTAATAGTTAATTTGGATGAGAAATTAATAAGATATACAAATCATCTGCAAAGCTTTGTTGTGTTAATGGAGGGCCGGGCACTCCCAGTGATTTGCGAAAAATACGCACAGAAGCCATATCTGCGTGATGATTATTAGTCAAGTTAGTCGCATTGGCCATAGTGGTGCATACACAATAAATATAATACATGACCTATATCATAACGATTAGAAGAGGATTTTAAGAGACAAGATACTCTTAAGTGAGCAGGAGCTAACCCAGAGTGCGTGTGTGTGGTGGGTGGGGTGTCCATAGAACCCAGAGACCACAAGCTTGGCTGAATTTGTTTTAGACCTAAATAAGCAAATTCACTGTTTGCTCATATTAGAGACGATCTGTTTTCCAACCCGCGAATCGTTCCAATGACCGATCTTATTGACTACGTTGTCTCATTTATGGAAACTAGCGCAAGGGAGAACAAAGAAACATATACGTAGAACTCTTGAAAAAGAATTTGGCGACTCTTTACACTTCATCACAGTAGGTCGTCGTGTTTATGTTAGGCCAGACAATTTAACCACTGACTCAGTCATAATTGATTGCATACGCATGCAGAGCACATTAGATACGTACAAAGAAGATCAGACATATGAATCATTGATCAAACGTGTCGCATTTTATATTCGTAGTGAAATTAAAAATGGCAAACACGAACAACATTGGCCTCCACATCCTGAACAATTGGATTCATCATATTATTCGTCACCAGATTGTTTAGTTCAATTCCTAAATGCCTTGTTCAGTGGTAAACATGAACCATCCATTCGCACATGTAGACTTACCTGGTCCGTTGCACAAGATATCGTTAGTGCTGTGACGCAAGGAGAAGTGTTAACACCAAAACACATTCTACTGCCATGGGCTGTCAAGGCACTCACGGGTAATGCCGAACTACTGAAAATGATGAACAGACTTGGGCATGGATGTTCATACACCCGCTTAGAGGAGATCGATACAGCGCTGTGTATAGAAAAGACTGAAGCTACTGGATCGGGCGAAGTACCTCTTCCCACTAGTATTCATCCATCCGTTCCCACAGTACTTGCCTTTGATAATATCGACAGACAAGAAGAAGTTCTAAGTGGAGCTGGCACGTCGCATCGTGTCAACGGCATCATTGTTCAATCGATTTCGTTATCATGCGCTCCTCCACCACCCGTGTCATCTGTCCGAAAGAAGGATAAGAAACGCACAGTAAAACCATTGGACATACCCCTCCCAATATATGTGGTTGGGAAGAGACAAAGCCCTCCTCCAGTTGTACCACCTGAAATCACTAGCGCACTTTCAGCAGCAAGCTTAAGTGCACGTCAACGGGACTTACTATGGATAATGGTGCGTGCACATAACACGAAAGAATAAGCTAGTTCGTGGACAGGATTCAATATCCTTACCAGAGATCACGTAGAAGTTAATCCAGACAGGATCGGGTATCTGCTGACAGTGAATGCGCCAGCAACAGAAGCTTCAACGGTGCAGGAGGTTTTGCAACAAACCAGCACCATCAAGTCAGCCCTACATCTTGAAAAGATCGCTGTCGTCTTTGATCAGGCATTGTTTGCGAAGGCAACGGAAATTGCATGGCGGTATCCGGAGAGGTTTGGAAATATTGTCTTGATGATGGGAAACTTCCATACCATCTGCAATCTGATGTCGACAGTCGGCAAGATGTTCAATGACGCTGGGCTTCGTGACCTGGCAGTTGAGTCTGGAGTCATTGCGGAAGGATCCATTGCAAACGTCCTTGAAGGAAAGCAGTACAATCGAGCTGTCCGTCTCCACAAGTTGACGTATGAAGCTTTGATGAGGCTAGCCTGGTCGGGTTTTGAGGATTCAATCAAGCACACTCACGTTGAGTATCTCCCGCTGCTGAATGACACTGTTGATGTACTGTACAAATTGGGCGAGAATGTGAGCCATGCGACACAACTAGCTGCTTTGACCAATGAATCATGCATACAGATTATTGGCCTATTTGGAAAGTACCTAGAAGAGTTGAGACATGACAGAGGGCCATTAGTGGCATTTTGGATGACCTATGTAGAGATGATTGAACTTCTTCTCGGATTGATCCGAGCTGATAGAGAAGGTGACTGGCATCTTCACCTTGCCTGCATCCGAGACATGATCCGCTGGTGTTTCACTATGGACAAGACAAACTATTCTAGATACCTGCCTGTCTACTACGCAGATATGACCAGGTTGCAGGAGACAAGTCCAGATATATACAATCACTTCCAGAATGGGGGATTCTCAGTTCAGCTAAGGGATACCTAACAGCCCAGCACAGAGCGTTAGCGTTACGGGAACTCCGACATCAGATCTCTTTGCAACTTCCAGGCAAAGTAAGTCACACAAACCTTGGGAAAGCACGAATAAAGAGGGACGACTCGGACGTTGCTGCATTAGTGGATCTCATGGACAACAACTGGACGAATCCCTTTGGTAGCGATCCATCAGACCTCGTTAGTTTATATACCGGAACAATTGCTACACCTGAGGTTTCCACCGTCCAAATAAATTGTCCTGAAGGCTGATCGTAAGTTGTTCGCAAACATGGTGCTGATTGCACACAATAGGCAGCTAGCGATGCGCGATGTCCTATGTCACCCTCTTGGTCCATTGCCATGGGCATTAGCAAACACCGATTGCACAATGAAAAATACCAACAAAGCTGTTCTGGCGAAACATCTAGAGACCAAGGTATTGCCGGCTGAGGAAATCCCCCACCCATCTGCTACACTGATCGATGCAATGGCACTAATCCACAAGTTTCATGGTGAGAATCGTACATTCAACGAAATTTCTGATAATATTTTCTCACAGATGATTCATGCCAGTGCAGAAAGTGAGAGGATTGATGTAATTTTTGATGTGTATCAAAGTCACTCTATCAAAGCCGCAGAACGAGATCATCGTGTTTCAGAAGATGGCGTCGCCTTCAACAAGATAATGGCAGGACACAAGATACATAACTGGAGACGACTCCTGGCAAATACGGAGAGCAAGAACAAACTCACAGAGTTTCTAACTGAGAACTGGAAAGAGCCAGAGAAGAGAGAGAAACTTGGAAGTAGATCCATGTTCGTCACCTAGGTGATGTCTGTCTGAAGCTCACACGCGGAGGTTGGTAAATAGTTGACGATCTGAAATCCAACCAAGAGGAGGCCGATACACTTTTACTGCTGCACGCGAAACATGCTGCAGACACATACCCATCACTGGTCTTCGTGAGTGACGACACAGATGTATTCATCATATGTCTAGCATTGAGTGGAGATATCAGCAGCAAGCTATTTATAAGACGTGGTACAAAATCGTCGATCAGGCTTGTCGACATCACCAAACTGGCTGCAGCAGTTGGATCAGATGTTTGCACTGCCCTTATGGGACTTCATCCGTGTGATGTGACACGGTCAGCGCACTTGCCGGGCAAGGAAAGTTGAAAGCATTGAAAATACTGCTGACTCAGTCAACGTACAGGGAGGCGTTTACGTCACTCGGCATGGATTGGCACCTCCCCAACGAAGTCTTCTGTGTCATCCAAGATTTCACCTGCCAGCTGTACTGCCGCAACACTAAAAGAAGCGAAGTAAATGAGTTACGATACCAACTATTTCGCAGCAGGAATGGGGAAATCGAGAGCGGTCAACTTCCCCCGTGTGAGGATACACTGCGTCAACACACACGTCGAGCAAACTACAAGGCTGCTATCTGGCGCCGCAGTTTAATTAACTGTCCGGACATTCCCATCCCCAGTGAAGAACACGGATGGACAGTAAGCGACACCGGGATTCCAGTTATCAACAGGAAGACGGGCCTCCCAGCTCCAGAAGTTGTGTTAGGTCTTCTGTCCTGCAAGTGTAGCAGAGCATGTCGATCGCCAGACTGTACATGCATCGTCAACGGACTCAAATGTACAGAAGCATGCAAGCTGCTGACGTGCACCAACATGGCGAATGATGACGAACAAATTCATCAGGATGAAAATGCTTCATCTGACAGTGATGATGATTAAACCAGTATTGCTCAGATACAGGATATACATAAGCCATGTTCTCTCAACAATTGGTAATATTGCATTTGTAACTAGTATTAATCCACGCTGGATGTCGATCCACACTAACCAATGTGATCAAGGTCTTCTGTTTGCCATTTTGTAAGTGAATCCATTTGAGCTATGTATGGAAATAGATGCCTTTAATCGCATACAAGAAGTTGTTTTTCGAAATTGTTTCAAGATCTGCGATATATTTTGTAACTGGCGTCAATTGTTGACTCAATCCTCAGAGCACACACAGGTATTGTAATGAATGTGTCAACATTCTACATCATTTACGGAGAGTATCACATTTTTTGGAAGAACATATGCGATTTAAGGAGATTCGACAAGGCAAAAATTATCATACACTGGTCCACTCACATTCTGATTAAGTCCACAATATGATATTGATTGTTCACACCATACAAATGCAATAAGACCATTTTGTTTTTGAACCTGGGCGATGGTCTGACAAAACTTGACTTATTGCAATTGAGTTTAATGAATAAATGTGTCTCGGACAAACCAATTACTAGTAAATAGTACTTAAGAAATATGCTAAAACACTGGCGGCCATTTTGAAAATTGTCTCGACACAAAATGAGGCAATGTCCATTTTTATACAATATAATATGGAATATGGTATTATGAACAGTATTATCTCCAAACAAATGTGCCTCAGACAAACCAATTAAATGTTACAGATAAAAGTAAGAAATATGCTACAATACTGGCGGCCATTTTGAAAAATATCTCAATACCAAATAAAGCAATGGCCATTTTTTCTTCAATATATTATGTAAAATTGTATTCTGAACAGTTTTTATCTCGGAATAAATGTGCCTCAGACAACCCAATTAAATGTTACAGACATATTTAAGAAATATGAAAAAAAACTGGCTGCCATTTTGAAAATTATCTCAATACTAAATAAAGCAATGGCCATTTTTTCTTCAATTTATTATGTAAAATTGTATTCTGAACATTTTTTATCTCGGAATAAATGTGCCTCAGACAAACCAATAAAATGTTAGACACAATTAAGAAATGTCCTAGAATACTGGCGACCATTTTGAAAAAAAAGAGTTTAGCTGTTGAACTCAGATGGCCATCACTTTTTTTCCGAGTCGTGACATATAGGGCTAATTGAAAAATATAGTCACATGGACTACAAGTGGCGACGATTGATGTTCCAGTTACTCATTATGGGCAGAGTAAGATTCTACCACTGGTTATAGTTGGGGAAAAAGGACCATGCCTTGTGGGGCGTGATTGGTTGGACGAGCTGATCCTAGACTGGAGAAGTGTGTTTTCGGTACAGCGGGTATATGCCGTGAACGACTTATTATTAAACTTTCCAGAAATATTTGATGGGACGGTAAGCGGAATTAAAAACTTCAAGGCTCAGATCCGCGTGAAAGATGGGACGCAGCCAATATTCCACAAGGCAAGACCAGTACCTTATGCATTGAAAGGTCAAGTAGAAAAAGAACTGCATCGGCTAGAGAAGGAAGGCATCATTACCAAGGTAGAGCACAGTGACTGGGCAGCGCCCATAGTGGTTGTGCCGAAGGCAGATGGGTCAATACGAATTTGCGGGTACTATAAAGTGACAGTCCCGGATAAAGAACAGTCCCGGATGAACCGTATCCTATTCCAAATACGGACGACTTGTTCGCGACACTGGCAGGTGGAGAGAAGTTTACAAAACTTGACTTATCTCATGCATATTCACAATTGGAGTTGGACTCAATGGAATATCTAACGGTGAATACTCATGTCGGGTTGTATCAATTCAACCGGTTGGCTTATGGGGTAAGCTCGGCACCTGCGATTTTCCAAGGGGTAATGGATAGGGTTTTGAATGGTCTTGAAGGAGTTGTGTGCAGAATAGAGGACATATTGGTCACGGCTCCAAGTGACGAAGAACACGTCAGGAGGTTAACTGAGGTACTAAACCGGTTGAAAAAACACAATATTAAGCCCCCCCCCCCCCTTCAGAAATCCCGATATTTTTTTTGATTTTTTTTTACGAAATATTGAGCGTAGAATGCAGGAAATGGCTTCCTCAATTCAAAATAAATTTCCGGGGGGTCATGCCCCCGGACCCCCCTACCTACCCAACTCCCTCGCACCGCTCAGTCGACAAACGAGCATATCCCGATTTTTTTTGATTTTTTTTTAAGAAATATTGAGCGTAGAATGCAGGAAATGGCTTCCTCAATTCAAAAATTTTCGGGGGGGGGGGGGGGCCGGGGGGGGGGGGGGGGGCATGCCCCCGAATCCCCCTAGCCAACTCCCTCGCACCGCTCAGTCGACGAACGAGCATACCTCGTTCAAGTTCCATGTGGGCCCCCCCCCCCCCCCGTTTGGTGAAATCCTGGATCCGCCACTGAAAGCAGACACTAAAAACTCAAGTCGTTGATGTCGGTAACAGTAACTTGTCGCTTCGGCATAGACTCGCACTATTTCTGTTCAAATATCGGACAGTCCCACATACGGTTACGGGAGAGAGTCCTTCATCACTGTTTATGAAACGGGAATTGAGATCTCGATTGACTCTATTACGACCGAACCAAGCAGAGAACATTCATGCCGAACAAAAAACATTTGATGCTAGTCATGTGGAACGTAGGGGGAGGGCATATGTTGTGGGTGATACTGTGAGTGTTAAGAAATATAGTCAGGGGGGAAAGTGGGTCTGGGAATCAGGGGTAGTCAGGAAGGTTTTGGGCCCACTGACGTATTTGGTTGATGTTGGATACAGAAATCGGTTTTGTCATGTTAATCAGATGTTAGAATCTAAAGTGATGTTGCCAGCAGTTCGAACTGCTGACGCACATATACATGTGCCATCAGTGGAGACGGGAAAGGAGGGTGGGTGTAGCACCCCCATCACTAGGGCAACATCCGCTGATGATGCATGTAGTATGGGTACTGATGGAATAATGGCAGATACCAGGGAATGGGAAATGGGACCTCAGCTTCAAGGGTCAGTATGTGACAATAACCAAGGTTCATTAAGAACACCACAGCCCAGCCCAGTAAGGGCACCACAACAGTTCGGAAGTCCGGTGACAGCTGAGGTTGGTAGGCGGTACCCGATTAGAAATAGGAAGCCAATCGTTAAAATGAACCTGTAATCGGTATATGTTAATTTGGTGGTCGTCATACAGACATGCATGTTTTAGTTATAAAACATGTATGTGTGTTATGAACATTACCCGGTAATCTCACAATTGTTAAATTACTAAATGTTTTAAATCACAAATAAACGGTTATGTACAGGTGGGGTTCCCCAATTGGGGCGGGTGGATGTAGTATTGTGCGATTGTCAGTGGTTGGTGCACATATTGTTAGATTAGAAGGGGTGCACGCTTGTTGAGATACCCGGATGTAAACAAATAAATGTCTGAACCCAGATTGAGTTTCTCTGATATAAACTCCAAGTTATTACAGATATGATTCCTAACAAAACGTTACGCGCATTCATGACTAGATTACGTTTATCTGCACATAATTTACGTATTAAAACTGGACGTTATGGCCATCAAAGAGTAGATCGGCATTTAAGATACTGTTTGTTATGTGATACAAATGGCTTGGAAGATGAGTTTCACTTTGTACTTACATGTCCGATATACAGTGAAATACGACGACGGTACATTAGCAGATTTTATACCACTCACCCGAGTGTGTACAAACTTACATTGCTGCTACAGGATGTTAGGAAGCATATTGTTACAAAACTGTGCAAATATTTACAACAAGCTTTTATTTTGCGTAATTCTCTCACTATGGCATTGAATAGATAGTTCATCCTCATTACAGACATCGAAGAGGGCCCCCGCTTATAGAGCTTTCTGAGCACGTACTCGGGATATGTACGCGAGGTCGAGATGGGTGATTGGTCGTGACTGAGTACAGCTCAGCATCGGCTGATCTCGCTTCCCGAATTCGGTCATTAGAACGCGATGCGTGATCAGAAATATTTATAATCGCGCGCCATACAACATGTTATATTAGTATATCCAAATTACAGAACACGAAGAGCTAGACCCGCGCTTATAGAGCTTTCTGAGCACGTACTCGGGACGTGTACGCGAGGTCGAGATGGGTGATTGGTCGTGCCTGAGCATGGCTCAGCATCGGCTGATCTCTCTTCCCGACTTCGGTTGCGGGAACGAGATGCGTGATTGGAAATATTTATAATCGCGCGCCTTACAAAATGTTATATCATTTCATGACAAATAAGTTTGAATAATTAGAATCATTTAATATGTTTATATAAAAATAGCATCGTATTTACATGACTAGAAACCGTATAGTTTACGTCAAATAAAATATTCTTCTTATTCTTCTATACCTTTTGATTTACTGTTCGAATCTTAATTACTGTTGGCACACATATTATGTAATGTCTGTGCTATTTGAAGGTTACAAATTGCGTACTGCTTGCGCACGCATTTTGACATCATTATGATCATGACGTCACTAGGTCATACTCGGTAATTTCTATTTCTGAGAACGTTGTGAAACAGTTGAAAAGCTGTACCATATCCATCACAATATGTTCATTGAAATATTTATATAAATGATATACTGAACAGATGAAATACATACATAAATGTTACTTACACATACAATGGCATTAACAGCAAATAGTACATGCAACCAGCAAACATACTACACGCGCAAGGCTGGGAAATTGAATGCTGAAAGTGACATATGTCAGTCATTCGTATTTTTAGCAAAATTGAGACAAACTTGCAGTATATTATGCCTAATGTAAGCAGTGAATGTATGTCTTTAGTTGTATTTAATTACTCAATGGTGGAGTTAATGTACTAGATGCAATGTTGCAGCATGAAAGGGGTTTAATACCATTTTACGGCATTTTTTAGCGTTACCTACACATTTCTCGTTCGATTTCGACCTTGTGACGTAAAAATTGCCATGGAAACAGTACACGTGTGTTTTCGATAAAGTAAATATAAAAGTCATATGCCAAATGTAGTAATCAATATGTATATAACAATGTGTGAAGATTAGAAGATTATATATGGAGATATAACAGTTATAAAAAAGTGTCCAATTATTTTTGGGCCACCCTGTATATAATGTGCCGATTGCTATTTCATTTTTGCATAAAACAACTGAATCTATGCTGTATTCTTGGCGATTAGATTTAACGGTGTTAAAATTTTTTTTTTTTTTTTTCGGGCAATCTGAACACTGTCATTTATAATTATATTCAAATTATTGAAGATCTACATCTAGCCAGGGTAAAGTCAACATTGTCTGATTTAACCCGGGTCCCATGCAAGAATAGAAAGTATTCCTGGGACCAATATCTATCCGAGAAATAGAATACATTGCACTTGTTTTGCAGATAAATCGGTACGCAAACACGTCGAGAACACCGTAAACAACCATATTTTACTACTAAAATATATCTAGACTTTACTGTCTCTCCACCGGTCTGTATGCTTCCAACTATTTTTTTGTGTTAACTCTCTATATATATCTAGGGTCCGAATCAGGCAAAAACAGATGGTCCGAATCAGCCACAGAGTGGTCCGTTTCAGCCAACTGCATGGACCGATTCGGCCAGAACAAATAAAGTCCGAATCAGCCAGGCCGAGGTCCGAATCAGCCATGCGAAAGGTCCGGGGTCCAGGGTCCGAATCAGCCAAGGTCCGGGTCAGCCTGTATCCGTTTGATCCATGTAGCCTTCAGTGCATCAATAAACTATTCTAATTCTATAATATTTAGCCCGCCTCATATTTGTTTCGCTAATTTTATCAGACTTTGAAAATGAAACATAATGCGTATAATTCGTTTTATAGTCTCCTGCTCAGGATTGTCTAGAACTGTTAAATGGCATATTAATTTTGGAAATGCAAAACGTTTAATGACAGTTATGTTACCTAGTATGGTGAGCTTTCTTTTTTTCCATTTGTCTAAACATTGCTGAAATTCCTTTAATTTAGGATCTATGTTTAAACTATGCACTTTATTTTTTATTATTACAAATACATATCCCTAAAGTTTTTGCCACATCTGCAGTCCATGAAAATGATTTATCGCCACAGTACGTAGTCATAGAGTTTTTAGTCGAACCTGTTCTAAACGGTATTGAATTTGAATAGTTTAAACGTAAGCCTGAAATGTTTCCAAAATTATCTATTGTACTAATTAATATTTCGAGAGATTGTCTGGACCCATCCATGCACAATACAGCATCATCCGCGTAGAAATATATTTTTATTTCTTCATTATTTATAGTTATTCCTTTTATTAAAGATATATGCCGACACAGTAGGCACACCATGTTCTTTATATCAGAGACATCATCCGAGACATTTTCTAGCAATATAAACATTCATCCACCATTACCCCACGTACTGATTTGCATTATTATACATTTTATATCAGACGTAAATTTCCACACTGATATCAGGGGCGATAATCGTGTTTCCTTAAACAAATTAATGGACATTACTATTTATTCTATGCATTTAGTTTTTGATGTGCAATAATCATACTTTATAATCTGTCGAAAATGTCACTATCAGTAAAATTAATATTACTAAATGGTTATATCGGTATAGTGGGCACTCGTAATATTTACAACTGGTGGAATAGTGACACAATTATACACTTATTTAATGCCTATAAATAACAGTTTGTGCCTACTGAGTGGACATGTACCTTTAATTAAAAGAAAATTCGGACACTGTGCGAGAGTATTTATATTGCGATTATGAATAAATAAGGGGATAGTGGACATTATTGTCTTACTCCTATTCTCAAGTAAAAAAAAATCCGAAAGAAAGCCATTATTTGTTACACAACTAGTTATATTATGATAGCATATTTCAATCCATTTGATTAAGCTGGGCCGGACGTTTAGAAAAGCCAATACCTTAATTATATACTCATGGCTTATACTATCAAATGCTTTTTCAGACTCGGAGTCCTGGTATATTTTTATCATTTGTGTGTTCAATTACTTCGGTTAAGAGCCTTATAGGTTCTTAAATATATCTACATTTAATAAATCATGCTTGTGAAGAATATATTAAAGTGTTTAATACCTTTGTATTCTAATTGCGATAGCCTTTGTTGCTATAATTTATTGTCAATATTTAGCAAACTTATTTGTCTCCAGTTGGCGAGGTGTGTTGTATCTTTACATGATTTTGGAATAAAATGTATAACACTTTGTTTTTGTAGTGTTGTTGGTTCGCCTTGTTCCATCGAAATGTTTAGTGATTGTACCAAATGGCTTTTTATGTCATTCCAAAATATTTTGAAAAAATCTAGTTATTCCATCCGAACCTGGGCTCTTATTATTTTTCATTTATTTTAAGGCATTATAACATTGAGAGCTTCTGTCAATATACCTTCACATTTATCATGTTTATGTTTTTCCTCAATATTTAATTCATTATTATAATCATTTGGGAAAAAATAATATCATAATCTGTACATTCTTTTTTCTTATGTAGTTTTTCATAATAATGTTTTTCTTCTTGTAAAATGTGTTCATTGACTGTAACACGTTGTCCATTTACACTTAGCTGTGAAATAATTGTTCTTTCAACTATTCTTTTTTCAAGCTCCGCCAAAAAATTGTTTACTTTTCTCCAGCCTCCACCCAATTTACTTTCGACCGAGAAATAATACTTTCTGCTCGTCTTTTGTAAATTTCTTCGAGACGGCTTTTACAATTATTTAATTAAATGATTGTTTCAGATGTTTGCACATTTCCATTACTTAATAGATCAATGTGCTCCTGTAATTTATTTTCGTCTGCTTTATCTTTTCCAATTCGTTTGGTAGTATATTTGATCGTTTCATTTCTGACAGTTCCTTTAATTACCTCCAATAAAGTGTTAGGGGTTGCTTATGTTGGCACTTTCCGCTATATTATTTTTAATAATTGTTTTATAATCATTTTCGAAAATAATTGAATTATTCAAAAGTATCTAAAATATCCTGGGCTTCTAGGCTGATCATTGATATTTATCATGGTTTGTACCAAATAATGATCTGTTTTTATACTACTTTTTATTTCACGTTTAGAAACAGTCTTATACAAAATTGTCCGATACATAGTAAAATATAATATAGTCTACATACGATACGTGGTCTAGAATTAGAATGCCATGTAAAATATTTTTAGTTCCATGTTTTTGCCTCCATATATCAGTAAAATGATAGTTTTTGTTGCGCCTCTGCTAAGCAGAGGCGCGACTATAGTCGGCGCTTTTTCCGTCGTCGTCGTCGTCGTCCGCGTCGTCCGCGCCGTCCGCGTCGTCCAGCAAATGCATTAAAGTTATTGTTTTTTGAAAATATAGATCTCTTTAACCACTTGCCAGACTTTGATAATATTTCACATCAATGTTTGTCTACGGATGATGCTTCATTACGCACACCCCCACATCCAAATTTTCAAGGTCAATGTCATTTATTTACTTGCAGACGACCCTAAATTTGCACTTACGAACACTTACGAGCAGAGGCGCGACTATAGTCGGCGCTTTTTCCGTCGTCATCGTCGTCGTCCGCGTCGTCCGCGTCGTCCGGTTTGTTTGTAAGGCAAATGCGTTTTTTCAAAATATCTCTTTAACCCCTTGCCAGACTTTGATAATATTTCACATCAATGTTTATCTACGGATGGTGCTTCATTAAGCACACCCCTACATCCAAATTCTGAAGGTCAAGGTCATTTATTTACTTGTAACGCTCACCGGTTTTGTAACAGAAATGCGTTAAAGTTATTGTTTTTTCAAAATATCTCTTTAACCCCTTGCCAGACTTTGATAATATTTCACATCAATGTTTGTCTAGGGATGATGCTTCATTAAGCACACTCCCCATCCAAATTCTCAAGGTCAAGGTCATTTATTTACTTGTAATGTTCACCGGTTTTGTACCAGAAATGCGTTAAAGTTATTGTTTTTCACAATATCTCTTTAACCCCTTGCTACACTTTGATTATTTACGCACACCCCCACATCCAAATTCTCAAGGAAGGTCAAGGTCATTTATTTACTTTTAATGTTCACCGATTTTGTAACAGAAATGCGTTAAAGTTATTGTTTTTTCACAATATCTCTTTAACCCCATTGCCAGACTTTAATAATATTTCACATCAATGTTTGTCTAGGGATGATGCTTCATTACGCACACCCCCACATCCAAATTCTCAAGGTCAATGTCATTTATTTACTTTTAATGTTCACCGGTTTTGTACCAGAAATGCGTTAAAGTTATTGTTTTCCACAATATCTCTTTAACCCCTTGCCACACTTTGATAATATTTCACATCAATGTTTGTCTAGGGATGATGCTTCACTACGCACACCCCCACATCCAAATTCTCAAGGTCAATGTCATTTATTTACTTGTAATGTTCACGGTCAAATGCCTCGGCATGCGCGATACCGCTTCCGTGGCGGAATTATTGTCTATACTATTTAACATCATTTCTCTGTTATGTTTGTTTGTCCTTTGTAACCCACATCTTTTATCCAAATAAAAAATTAGGACCACTGAAATCCCCACCTATAATAATTCGCGAATTTTCATTTTCAGAAATAAAATCTTCTAATTTAAAAAAAAAAAAATGTTTTATCTTCGATATTTGGTCCATATACATTGTTAGTAGAATCTCTTTATTGTTTACTTCAACTTTGATTGCCTGAATTATTTCTGTGTATTTAAGACTTGTACATGTTAAAGGTACATGCCCACTCAGTAGGCACAAATTGTTCTTTATAGGAATTAAATAAGTGTATAATTGTGTCACTATTCCAGCAGTTCTAACAAATACGAACTACACGGATATAATCATTTAGTAATATTTATTTTAATTACTTTTAATTATTTATACTAATTAAATGCGTCACCTGAAAGAATAATATTTTCGACAGATTATAAAGTATGATCATTGCACATCAAAAAATAAATAATGAATAGATAGTAATGTCCGTTAACATTTTAAGGAAACACGATTATCGCCCCTGATATCAGTGTGGAAATTTACGTCTGATATAAAATGTATAATAATGCCAAACAATACGTGAGGTAATGGTGACTGAATGTTTATTTTGCCAGAAAATGTCTCAGATGATGTGTCTGATATAAAGAATATTTTGTGCATAGCCTACTGAGTGGGCATGCACTTTAAATTTTAATTAAACAGAATACAAATTCCTTAAGAGTTGCTGAAATTTCCACTAAAGAACACCATGCAGCTCATCATGCCCCCATGCAGTTTCCCTCTTTTTTTCTATTTTTAATTTAATTTATAATACTGAGTTTCCTATAAAAAAACATATCACATATTTGTTATCCTTGAACCACTGGAATAGTTGAGTCCGTTTTAACTTAGATCCTAGTCCTCGGGCGGTAAAAGTGCATATGTTAGTTGTCATGCAAGGCTCTCAATAAGGGCCGGGGGCCGGGGATTTTCCCCGGCAACTTCCTCATTCGGCACCGGCTACTTTCACAGTAAAAAAAAAAAAATCCTGCATTTTTATGTCGTTTAGAACCAATATTCTCAATTTCTATCACCAAAAATGGCAGAATTAATGAACATGTAATTTACTTCTGGCAAAAGTTGACTAAATATAGGTGCAAATATTGATTCTAAAAGACACCAGAATGCAGGAAATTTAGTCTAGATGTCAAAAAATTTACGGGGGGTGCATGCCCCCGGACCCCCCTAGCCATCTCATACGCTTCGCTTACTCGACGAACGAACTTCGCTCGTTCAATAACCTGGCTACTTTTAGATTTTACCCTGCTACTTGGAAACTTATTGAGAGCCCTGGTCATGGAGAATTAGGGTGAAATTATATAACCTGTACGTAGCTGATAGTATGTCTACTAATATGAAATAGGCACTACCTATGATGGACGACGTTCGTGTATGAAACCAAATTTACTGTTCTGCTGTTGGTAAGACGTACTTGTGTCATGGACTGTGAATACAGCACAGGCCGTGACACAACCGAACAGGCGCAATAAAACAGCAGTTGCAATGCATACTTGTTTCTGTTAGTCATGTCCACAGAGTATCATTGATCGCTTGACTTTGTCTTGTAAACAAAATCACAACAGGTGCGGTTTCTATCTAATGATATTGAGAGAGATATATTGTGCTACTATCTAATGATGTTGACAGAGAGAGAGAGAGAAATATTATGCTTTTTATCTAATGATGTTGAGAGAAGATGGCTGGGGTAGGTGCGGGGAGAGATATATTGTGGTTTCTAGGTAATGGTAGAGAAAGAGACACACATAGAGAGAGAGAGAGAGAGAGAGAGAGAGAGAGAGAGAGAGAGGGACGGACGGACGGACGGACGAGAGGCAGGTAGGCTGGTAGGCAGGCAGGCAGGCAGGTAGGTAGGCAGGCAGGCAGACAGGCAGGCAGGCAGGCAGGCAGGCAGGGGCAGGGGCAGGCAGGGCAGGCAGGCAGGCAGGCAGGCAGGCAGGCAGGCAGTGTGGTGTGGTCAGAGAGAAAGATGTGTTAAAATAAATACGGCATAATGAAACTTTCGTGTTTTTATTTTTTTTTTTTTTTTCATAAAATATTCAATGCGCATTTAAGGCATTTGTTCTCAGATCATTTGAAACGCATATTTTTAAGCGTCTCTCGAGCGTTATTAAGGACAAATACTGGATAGGTAAAAAATCCTGATCCTGATCAGACAGTGCATACAATTATCAGACTGCTGCTTTTGCAAGCTGATCTAGCTCTATACTGGTGGCAGAGACAATATGTCAGGTTTAGTAAGATAGTGAACCATATTTCACATCAAAGAGTGTCATATACTGCCATCTGAATTTCAAAGATATTGTAGTCCCCTGGTTAGCCCCAGGGATGTTTCTGCTGGTCGTAAAACATGTTTACACAGCACACGAGAAAACACCACTTGTTGCTGTTTCATAAGAATTAGATATTTCATTAGGTAGATCCTGCTTCTGGGTTTGGCAAACTTTAATGTTTACTTTAATTTCAGTTATATTCAGCAAATAAATAAAATAAAATTTGATTAGGGACTACATCAATCATTTGACATTGTATGGTGCGGTATCGTACTGTAGACTTTGTATTTTGCTGGTTGCAAACATGATACTGCCTGTTTTGTAATGAAACAGTATAGGTCTTTATTTTTTTGAGGAGGAATTCTCCCTCAAAATTATTACTAAAATTTCAGTATGGTACATAAGAAAACACACCAGTGCATTAGACCACCCGTACACTCATGGATATGATTGTTTCAATTCGTGAGTAATGTATTATACTGCAGATTGTAATGATTGTTTGACTGGATGGCTAACAGTGCATACGCTGATCAGACAGCACAGGGTGCAGACTAGTCTGGGTCTACACTGATTGTAAGCACAATAAGCATGGCTTAGTTAGATTAACTATTAATGGGTAACATGCGTCTGTATAAAGGTGTGAACAACAAGTGTTAACAGTATTAACAGAAATGGAATATTTTATCAACATACGTATTACGAGGTCGATTGTGTTAGTTTATTAATCTGATTATATATTAATTAAAACTTAGGTGATGTTTTGGTCAAATAGGTGCCGTTTCTACCTGTGATCGCTTTGACCCGGGGCCGTTTTGACCAGCTCCCATTTTACCGATTAGGTGATATGCTTGTACACGGCTCCGCACTCTGACGTCACGGCTATCCAAGATGGCGACTTACAGGCGATTTGAAGCCAGTTACAAAACATGAATAATAATGGCATTGATTTTTTTCGCGACGTTATCTAACTCGTTCGTGTTATTTCGATATTATTTATTGATTTAATATGAATCCAGCGAGTCCGTTCCTATCTTTTAAGGTTCATTTTCATCAATGTTCTTAATACAAGATCGTTTATTATTGTTAGTGTAGATGAATATTAATAATATTTATATATATTAGTGGTGGACCGATAGTATCGATGCATCGATATATCGCGGTACATATCTTCACGATAAATGTATCGCGATACACTGCCAACTATCGATAGTTGACGATAGCTACATTGTAATTATTAACACATTTTCAATGATCGTGTTTTTGGTGCTAGAAAGAGTTAAATATTTGAAGTGATTTTTATAGGATCCTCTGGATTCGACATCCTAGGACATCGACAGTTTCTTTAACAATCATTAATGTGCACAACAAAAACACTTTATTAAACCGTTTGGCTTGTGCGCAGTTGATGGCATTTTTTTTTATTAACCTCATATCAAATCGGAAGTGCAGTGTCATGGGTTTTCGCGACCATTTAGTTTCACTTCCACATCGAAAAAGGCAGCGTTACAGTAGAACTGGCCGTTTTTGGTGTAAAATTAAAGTGCAAAATTGTTGTTTAATGATACCTCTGTGTGTTTGTGGGTCCTTGTAGATTCATTTTGAATATATGTTCAACAATTCAATATAAATAATAATAATAAAAAAAATTCAACTGCAAATCACAATGTTATTATCAATCAAATTGAGTTGCATCATTATTATTGAGTATTGTGTATTTAGCGATCTTTTTTTGAGACACTAGACTTTCAATCCTCCCTACCCAAGCGCCCTCCACCCCCTCACCACAACCCCACCTCTTTCTGTCCATGGGAATTTTTTTTATTATTTGAAAACCGTCTGGAGGCCAATTAATTATGCAATATATAACTAATTGATCTATTTTGTATTAAAGAAAAACGAATAGAACATGCATACAACTAATTATAAACAGTGTTAAACATCACACAACAACTATGTATGGTACACAACTTTGGCTGCACAGTACAAAAGCAGTGTAACTGGTTATCAGAGTAATCCGCGATACTATCGTGATACGTATCGTGCTACGTCCCGACTATCATGATACGTATCGCGATACGTTTTTTCCGGCGATACCCAACTCTAATATATATATATATAGCCTTCCTGTGTGAGTTTTGAAATGTATCTCCGTAAATTAAATTACAATAACTAAACTATATATGTCCAGAAGTCATTTGTGCTAATAAAAACATTCATTCAATGCATTATACTTTGTTTTTAACTATTTCAAAAAGATGTTGACATATAATTCCTCGGCGAAATAAATATTGCAATACTATGGAGGTGACCGGTTAGACAGTTGGACTAGTATGTGTGCCATATGAAATCATGATCGATGGCAACTTAAAGTTAGACAACTGTATCGATCACGGTAGTCTCCCTTTATAATAATGCTACATGTATATTAATCGCTTTCCCGCGGAAATATGTGCTTTATTCTTCCCTTTTTCGGTCAAAATTTGCTTATTGTATGATATACTAATGATATATTGTTGAAAACGTATATAATATGTCACAGGGTGTGTCGGGGTCGGGTTTTAATGGAACAACAATCCCGTATCGACGGCGAGTAAGCCAAGCGATTTAATATCTGGGACAAGATATATAAGATAATTTACTAAACAGATAAATTATTCAGCTGGTCTGTAATGGCGTCTCTGGCCGAATGCCCGAATATTGCAAAAAGCGTAGATAACAATGTAATATGCATGTGTATTCACGATACCATAAGGTATTGCAAATTGCAGAATCAGTCTTATTGCATGTGTGTACATTGTAGATCATGATGAAACAATCGTGAATGCACATCTATGAATATTAATAATACGTTGCGCCATATTATCAGAATAACATTACACTGATAATGTAGAACACGAACGAGCACACAAGATCGTCGTAATACCAAACGTAATAATTATTAGGTTGTCATAATATCGGACGTACAGAAGGGATGGAAGTGAACAAAGTAGATAAATGGGATTGAATGAAGGCGATTATGTAAGTGAATGGGACTGCATGCAGACGAAAATATACATAGATGACAGGAATCAAATTAATGGACGGACACTCTGCATTGGTAAATGAACATGGGAAATAACATGTATGAAAGTAGTGGTATAATCATCTCCATCTGATAACAGTAATATATGAATATATCGCTCAGCTCAACCGTCATGACTATTTACAATGGCGATGAATTACATATACGTATATTATACAAATGAGCGGTCGCAAGTGTAAAGTTATTTAGAATCGTCTATGGAGAGGATTCTCAACAACCACAACTTTACCGAAACATGAGAAATAATGAGGCATGTGTATAGTAGGATGCTCCGCAGTATTAATATCGGTAATTATTAATAGAACGCTAATGTGCCATGAACATACCCCATCAGTGCATGGCGCCAACATGCACAATGTGTGATGTCAATGGATCCATGAGGTCCTCGCACGGGTGAGGACAGGAAAAATACATATTTCCTGGCCATACAGGATAATTACACCATAAAGCAGTTGACAAAATGTGGATGGGACATGAGCATGAATAACTGAAACTACTATACCAATATGTCATACCTGGAACAAGATATATAAGATAATTTACTAAACAGATACATTATTCAGCTGGTCTGTTAATGGCGTCTCTGGCCGAATGCGCCGAAATCTCTTCGGTCGCACAATACATTCAAATTTACCAGGTGAGATTTCACGAGACGTCACCACAAACAATATATCTGCCCCAGGCGACGAAAGACTGGCCTTAACTCATGCATGCATGTAATACCATAACGTGCAAATACAAATACATGTCAGAAAATATAAGTATATGATATAACTATATAGGATATTATGGACATACTGTATATATGGGAATATAGGAAATATATGTAGGCATATAGGGCAAATATGGGCGTCACGGGTTTGAAGTAGGAGCGGGGTGTTTTTGCGCGCGCGCCGCAGAGTTCGCGCCGAATTTAATATAAAATAAATACAATCAATCCGCTGCATATTGACCGGCTACAAATATAATCATAAATGTTATTTTTAATGAAGATTTGGGTAGATTTGGGTAAATCTTGCTGCCGTATGGAAGTACGGATAATTCCGAAGCTGTTTATTCGTGTATTATCGCCCTTGGGGACTCTCGTAAGCGTTATGCAGTATACTTTCCGACGTTATCTACATTTTGTTTTAGAAGCATTTGGCCCTTCGGGCCACATTATACGTCGCCCGTATTAGTAAAATACCAACTGTAGTAAAAAACCTCCGGTTTGATTTACGGTAAAACAAATTTTACACTTTCAATCATATGTTCATGATGTTCAACCTAGTTTCACTGAATGGTAAGTTTTCATATATGCGTAACATAAAACACTTCGTCGCCCGTAATATTGCATATTGTTGCTCAAAAGATGGAATATGGAGGTAAGACCAGAGATAGCTAATAATAAAAGAGGTGATTAGAACATAGTAAGTTATCGTAAATACCCTCATTTTACAGGGAAATGTTGTGATTCTACTTGCTTATATGAAGTAGGGAACGCAGGGTTACACATGCAGAATGTACTTACCATGTAAGATATTTGTCCACAATGAAGGAAGAAGACGGTGGATTGATGTAAGCGGCACTGCCAATGCGTTGTTTTCTTACGATCAAACATATCGAATATTATGGTTAAATTTGGATAATTGGAAATACAGTTTAGTGTGTAAACCAACATTAAATGGACATATATCAGTCAGGTAATTATTATATCTGAATATATCAACATATTGTGGGTACAATGAGTAAAATACAAAACACAATGGAGCCCGCCATTGAAAACCAAAACAAACATGGCGTCCCCCGGCCTTGTGTTCCTGCGGGAGCGAGAACTCTTCGGTGAACGAAAACCGACTAGAGCAGAATGGCTATAACACGTTGAACTCTATCAGGCAATATAAAAAAAAGATCGATGCATCCCATATAACAGGTCTACAGCGTGTAAACGGCATGTGGAGGATATCTATGGACAATCTGGATGACAAAGTGACATTAATGGCTAAAGGGGTGCCCATACGGGAGAAATCCATTCATATACTAAACACCAACCCCAATCGTTTCGACAATGAAGTCACAACAAAGGTGCGCGTTAAAAATGTCCCACTTTCTGATGAAGACGGCATATTCACTAGAACACTCACGCTGTTGAAACTCGAAGTTATCTCCCTTTACCGTGATAAACTTCGAGTAGATGGGAAACTGACCAACGGTGAAACGGGCGACCGGGTACTCATTGTAAAGTCATCAACACTCACCGGCTCTCTTCCAAACTTCATGACGTTCGAAAAAATTCGTGGGACGTGTGGTTCAATTTGGACAAAATAAGCGTGACGCGAATACAATTCCAAAATGCACAAAGTGTCTTGAAGAGGGGCATACGTTCTCCCAATGCACAACTGACTGGATCTGTAAAAACTGCAAACAGGCCGGGCACAAGCAATTGGATTGCATGTTCATGGATGCTGTCTTTGAGTCAGATAACGAGACTATATCAACCAAACATACCCAATAATCTGATCAAGCTGTACACGTTGTATCTCCGAATACACAACAAAATGTAAACAATGACATCTCGGAAATTCCGCCAGCTATAAATAGTACACCGACCTAGAAATCCACTCCGTCGACTCGAGGCATTGGAAAATCGAGCCTGACAAGCGGACAGCGTTCTATTGACCAATACCTTGGCAATGACACCCCATGTAAAGCGGGAGGCACGGCTGTCATGGAACGATCGCCGCATACACCAGTGGAGGTTCTTCATGACAAAACTCAGTCACGTCGGAAATGGAAGCGGTCTAATAAAGATCGATAGACACACACTTTCCGAATTGATGTACTGTTTCGTCAACAAAAATTATTCTCTCTAACGGACAATGAATATGGACATCGTTTTGGCAATATCACATAGGCCGTTGTTAATTTTAACAATGGAGAACCGCCATATTTGTATGGCAACCTTACGACCCTCTGAGGGCACTCAATACATATAAACGATATAGTTATTTGCGAACAGCATTTGGAAACAATATACATATTCCATTTCAGCGTAGTGTAGACAAGTTAAAGGACTTATGGGGACTGTTGGTGATCAACACTGTCCACACTTTCCTCGCACAGACCATTTTATGTTCACATGAAAGCTTTGCGAACACTGACAACCCAGATCAGAGTCAGATGTCGGTTTTCAGTGGTCTCAAAAATAATAATACCTATTTTGGCAGATTATTGTTCATTAATAGAATGTTTTGTTCACATGATAGCTTTGCGAACATTGATAACCCAGATTGGACTGCACACAACCGCAGTCTAATGTCGGTCATCAGTGGTCATACACATACAAACATCGTAGTTTAATTTACCAGGTTATTGTTCATTGGACTACTCGATACAAAAGGAATGTGTTGACATGTATATATTAACAATTTCACTTGATCATTGCTGCAAGGTAAATCCGTATATCACACATTATATTGTATATCCATGTGATATCTCTGCGAACACTGGCAACCCAGATCAGACTGCAAATATGCGCAGTTTGATGTCGGGTTTCAGTTATCACGAACATAATAATACCGCTTTTGTCAGAGTATTGTTTATTAGAATTGTATGTTTACTTGATATCTTTGCGAACACTGACAACCCAGATCAGACTGCACATATGCGCAGTTTGATGTCGGTCTTCGGTGGTCATGAACATGAACATAATAATACCGCTTTTGTCAGAGTACTGTTTATTAGAATTGTATGTTTACTTGATATCTTTGTTGTTTTTTTTTTTATCTTATATTTAAGGGTAGGAATTTGCTCGAGGACCTTCCAAACCCGGGCATATCTTGATATCTTTGCGAACACTGACAAACCAGATCAGACTGCACATAGGCACAGTTTGATGTCGGTTTTCAGTGATCACGAACATAAAACTACGGATTTTGTCAGAGTATTGTTTATTAGAAGTGTATGTTTACTTGATATCTTTGCGAACACTGACAACCCAGATCAGACTACAATTAAGGATATATATATATAATATATATCAAATATTTCACTTGGTTATTGCTGCAAGGTAAATTCGTACATGTATATCACACATCCTATTGTATGTTCACATGACATCTTTGCGAACACCGACAACCCAGATGCAGTCTGATGTCGGTTTTCGGTTGTAACGAAAATAATTTTACCGTTTTTGTCAGATTATTGCTCATTATAATTGTATGTTCACGTGATAGCTTTGCGAACAAATGATAACCCAGATCAGGCTGCACATAAGCGCTGTCAGATGTCGGTCTTCAGTGGTCGAGAAAATAATAATACCGCGTTTGACAGATTATTGTTCATTAGACTGTATGTTCACGTGATAGCTTTGCGAACACTGACAACCCAGATCAGACTGCACATACATGTATGCGCAGTATGGTGTCTGTCTTCAGTGGTCGCGAAAATATTAATACTGCTTTTGGCTTATTATTGTTCATTGGAATTGTATGTTCACGTGATAGCTTTGCGAACTCTGACAACCCAGATCAGACGGCACATAAGTGCATTCAGATGTCGGTCTTCAGTGGACACGAAAACAATAACGCCGCTTTTGGCGTATCATTATTCATAGAATACACGGTACAAATGGAAGATAATAGTTTATGTGTATGAATAATTTGAACACATGCATTATTTTACCATACATCTATACATGTATATATCTAGAATATGTTCTTGCACAACTGCAATTGTATAAAACACTTATTGAATATTAGATTACACAGTAATAGCATATGCACATTGCATGATCTTTCAACATCTGAAAGAGACGGCATACATGTGCCGATTCAATACACAAAGCATCGCTTACCCGTTCTTTTTAATGTATATACATGTACCTGCATGTAGTGATCTTACTTTTCGTTTCGCTAAGATCACACGTCGTTATGCAGAAACAAGCATGGAAAGGATGTTATAAACCTATTGTGGGTAACAGCTGTTTTATCAGCTCATAATCATGGTAACAGAATCGTTATAAAACTCGCATATTCATGGAAACACCCCGCCATAGTTTTTTACATATAGTCTCTTCAAATACGCAAGGACTTCGAGACACTGCTAAACGTGCAAGATTATTACAATGGCTTTCAGAACAGAAATCTGATATTGCATTGCTTCAGGAGACACCTATTTAACAAGATCAATAGTGAATTTAAAGATTGGAATACTTTTCACTCATTTGGATAATCTAACAGTAAAGGATCTTCAATTTTAATTTTAATAAGAAAAGATATTCAATTCACCGTTATAGCAGAGCTGTATGACACTAACGGTAGATACATAATATTAAATATAGAAGCACTTGACAACACATTATTAAATATGTACTCTCCTAATGAAAAGACGGCTAGGAATTATTGCTTTAGATCGCTAACTAACATTTTAAGTGATAATGCACAGGGTATTACAATAGTTGGTGGTGATTTTAACGATACTCTAAATAAAACGGATAGAGTTTTTAAAACGTTACCGCCAAGAAAAAATAAAAAGTAAATGTATTACATTTCATAATCTGGCTGACGTTTGAAAAAAGTTCCATAATGACAAATCTCAGTTCATCTGGCGTAGAAAGAACAGTATAGAAAAAAATAGAATAGATTACTGGTTAATTGATGATAATTTGACACCGCTAATACACTCAACTGACATTAGACCAGCACTCATTCATATGGCGATTTCTTTAAAAATTAAGATTCCAAATAATATTTTTTATTTTTTATTTTTTATTTATTTCTTTATTTCCTCCTTCAGGAGAGCAATACAAGTCATGTAAATGTAAATGTCATGTGAAATATATAATACAGTTAGCTGCGCAAAAATATATATGTATATAATTTACAATAACTATATACAAATTACTCACTACCTTACGGCAATCGGCGACCGTGACCTCATCCAACACTGATGCATGTTCCCATTGCACATCAAGGTCGGCCCCAAAGGAGCCGATCCTCATGTGATGCGAATGTACATCCTTGCGTAGCCTGACGACGAGAGTCGGTGGTCGACGATCACCCACGGCAGTCACGGGTGTGGTGATGGCAGTGCAAATGCACATTCAATATTGTCTATCCATGTACACTCATGAGTGCACCAGTTTATGTGTTCACAAAGTAGTAGCATAGCGGTGCCGCCATATAGTGCATAGATCGCAATGCTACTTTGTAACTGTTTACTCTACTGTCATCGCTAATGTCAAATGCTGTAAAACCAGCAAGCATTTCCACCACCTGTAGTTCACTGTTAAGTTTGCAAAGCTCTTCAAAATGTCTATTACCTAACAGGCTATGCAGATCACACCACATACGATGTCTACGGGTACTGTTTTCACTACAAAATAAAATAAGATGTTCTGCGATGGAATCTGTGCACAGTTTGCATTTTGGACAGTGTGTGGTATATTTTGTAGAAAACAGTTTACCCATGATCATTGCACCAGTTTTACAATACGGTAGATAATCGCGATATAGTTCACTGAACCGCCAGATACAGCAGGGGGTGTATTCAGTGTGATTCCTAGAAAATCTCGACAAACGTTGGTCGTTTAGTAGGCGCTGTTTTAAATTGTAATTCGCGTTTTGGTAAATCGCTGTCTTGATTGTATGCTTCCAGGATCCAATTGATGGAAATGTCGCCGTGTTAACGTACTCGTATAGAACGTGTGTCAAGTTGTATTTACCTTTAGATGTAGTCAGTTACAGAACAAAATGGGACATATGCAAATACGAAATCCGAGAACAGTCAATAAAATTTGCAAAATCAAAATCGCGAGATCAAAATAACAGACTCCATGACATGGAAAAGAAACTGCAGAAGTTATATTCCATCACAAAATCGGACCACACAGATAAAATAAAACTACAAATTAATGTACTGGAAAAGGAAATAGAAGAAATATATAATTTACAGACCTTTGGAGCTCAAATACGTTCTCGAGTACACTTTTTGGAAGCGGGTGAACATAATTCTAAATATTTCCTTAGTCCAGAAAAATCAAGACAGAATCAAAAAGAAATTACCTCCTTGTCAGTTAATAATAAACGAGTCAGCTCAACTGAATATATATTAAATGAAGAAGCAAAAGTCTATGAAGCCCTTTACACATCAAGTAATACAGAACTGGATTCACAATTTTATATCGGCTCATTTGATTTAGAAAACAAACTTGACGAGACAGCTGCAAACAGCTGCGAAGGGATAATAACAATTGAAGAATGCAAAATCGCAATTAATGAAATTAAACTGAATAAAAGCCATGGACTTGATGGCTTGCCAGTTGAATTTTATTTAAAATGTTGGCATAAGATTGGATATACAATCGCATCATCATTAAATGAAGGATTTCATAAAGGGGAATTGTCTTGTACTCAAAAACAAAGTGTCTTATCATTACTCTATAAAAAGGGAAATCCAGAAAATATTGAAAATTTGAGACCAGTATCTCTCTTAAATGTTGACTACAAAATAGCTGCAAAGGTTTTATCAATACGTTTACAAAAAGTAATACCAGATATCATCAGTTTAGATCAACAAGGATATATTAAAAATAGATACATCGGAAATAATATAAGACAAATTCAAGATATAATTGATTATACAGACATACTAGATTTAGATGCAAACATATTATTTCTAGACTTCAGGAAAGCATTCGATACAGTAGAATGGGATTTTATGTTCAATGTGCTTAGGAAATTCGGATTTAAAACAACTTGTTGGGTGAATGTGTTATATAGCAATATATCAGCAATATATCAGCAAGTATCATAAACAACGGCTGGAAATCACAGAGTTTTAATCTATCCCGCAGAGTCAGACAGGGGTGTCCCCTGTCTGCACTTTTGTTTTGGCAACATAAATGGTATTTCTGTGAAAACGAACACTACCAGTAAACAAATAAAAATCACCAAGTTAGCTGACGATACAACGCTTTTCTTAAACAATGAAAAAGACGTAGAACGTGCCATAAAAACGGTTAATGAATTTGGGAAATTGTCTGGGTTAAAATTAAACAAAGATAAAACGATAGGTCTTTGGGTAGGAAAATCTAAACATAACATGCATACAACCGTTTTCGATATAGCATTCACAAACACCACAGTTAAAGCTCTAGGTGTACACTTCGGTAACAATAAAGAAGAATGCGAGCTTCTCAATCGGAATGATAAGATAAAACAATGTGAGCAAATTATTACCTCGTGGAGTAAAAGGAAATTAACATTTTGCGGTAAAATATTAGTAATAAAATCGTTACTTTTATCTAAACTGACGTACTTGATACAAACTATTTTTACACCAAAGTCCATTATCAGTAAACTAAACTCACTTGTTTACAAGTTCTTATAGAATGGTAAAAAATTAAACGTTCAATCGTCATAGGGAAAAAGCTTGAGGGCGGCTTAGTAATGACTGACATTGATACTTACGCAAATAATATGAACTTAAAGTGGATCAAATCATTGAAAATTATAGACAATGCCAACTGGAAAATTATACCAGCATTTTTCCTTAACCAATATGGTAAACACTTTCTTATATTTAACATGATCTAGACACATTTAAATCTCTTCCAAACGTACATATGCCCCGATTCTACAAACAACTTATTGAAATATATGTCCACATTCACATGGCATTGTATACTGAAAAACCGAAGCGCTTCCACGATATTCGAAAGCAAATTATTTGGGGTAACAAATATATTAAACATAAAGGTAAGACTCTAGTTTTTAAACTTTGGATAGAAGCAGACTTGATTTTCGTAAATGATATACTTTCTAATACAGGACAAATTGATAATACAAATATACTCTTACGATAGAAAAAGAAACACAACTGGATATCAGAAATCAGCATAATTACACAGTCAATTCCAAGAACTTGGAAGACTACCGTAATGACCACTGATTCAATTAGAACAAAAATTAAAACACGCCTATCTATGAGTCGCATAAATAACAAGCCCTTTGAATACATAACAAACAAAGACATGTATAATATATTATTGAAAGAAAAGGTTGAACAACCATATATTCATAAATTGTGGGAGAATTATTTTAACCGCAAACTACCATGGAGATCATTATATTTTGTAAACAATATATTAATCGACAACCGCGTCAAACAATTTAAGTACAAAGCTATTCACAGAATACTAGTACCACATGATAATATGTTTACATGGAACATATCAAATAGTCCAAATTGTAAATACTGTAATGGAAAAGAAACATATGATCACTTTTTCATTACATGTAAATATTTGAATTTTGGACAAAGAATGATGGACAGATATCAGATGTTTTTAGCAAAATCTAAATTAGCAAATCTTTCCAATCACTAGAAATTCTAATCATAGGATATAAAGTTCAACTTAAAGATTATGAATTTATTAATATCATACTTAGCCAAATAGCATACTGCATTTATAAATCACATTTTATTGATGATAAAATGTTGCAAGGATCGAATATGTTAAAAATGATGTACATGTATTACGATTTACTGATTGTCTCAAAAGTCATGGAGAATCGTTGACAAAAATATGATACATTCAATAAGTTCTTAAATAAATTGAAATAGTTAATGTAATGATCAACACATACCCTGCCGCATACATGTATGTATAACTACTATCATTACCATTAACTATGCTAGCTATAAGTATAGGACATTAAATAGTCTCCACCTAGCCCGAACAAGCCCGGTCGAGGTCTATATTGCTGTTCCTCAGATCGGTAATAACATATACTTGTAAATATATTAACATTTTTTCTGTCTGTCAATTATATAAGAAAAACCTAGTCACATATCTGATAGAAGTGACTCTTGAGACAATATACACATAGTATTAAACAGTCTGATCTGGATCCACACTGTTCATCATATTATTATTTTTTTTGTGAACATTTATAACCTAATATTATATGTACATATATAACACTACTATTAAATACTATATATACAGTGCAACCCCTCTAAACCGGACACTCGAACAAAATGGATATTTAATTTACATTTGTTTTGCTGTTATGTATCTCTGATTACAATGACGTTTCATGACTGCAAATCACTAGAATGTGCCACAAAGCACTAACATGTCTGATTTACAGTGGAACATCCCAAGGTGTCCGGGTTTGGAGAGGTTCCACTGTACGTGTAAATTTACAAAATAAATATTTTTGAATGAGCATAAGAATACACGTATAAAATACCCAATTTTACTTCGAACAGACAGCTCATATCTGCAGTCTGTCCACAGTTCAATCTGTTATATCTCTGCAAGAACAATAAATCACGACATCTATTCAACTAAATGTGAAACAATCAGCATAGACTCCGACCAGAACGCACATCCGTGCGATCAAAATCTGAGTCCACATAGCTTGTCATTATAATATTAACTGCATCAGAATATTTTGCAATAGCCTTTTAAATTTGACAATAATTAGGTTTGAGGCGGCTTTCAGCTTCGCCGAAAACCTATTGTATTCCTTGGTTTTTTTTTTTTTTTTTTTTTTTTTTTTTTTTTTTTTTATTCTGCCGTGATAATTATACCGATGAAAGCCGAAACAGGCCGAATTTTATTTTATTTTAACGGCTGGTCGGATCGACTTCAAATTTTGAATACCGATTCGCATCAACAGTGAGACGAGAATAACTCAATTTTCAGAATTCTCATGACGTCACTTTTTACGAAACCGGAAGTGACGTCATATATCATATAATTCCCTATAACTTCCTTATTTTCCAACCGATTTCAAAAATTCTTTTTGAATTGTAAAGCTGCGAGAATTCTCTATCTTCAATTCGCTGACAATGTTTGGCTATCTGCTCAAATGAGAGAGCTATAGACATGTGAAATTGAGAAAAATTAAAAAAATCAACAATTTCAGATTTTTATTTTATTTTAACGGGTGGTCTTTGAAAACAGTTTCCAATTTGTACAGTAATCTCAGCAACATAATTTTTTGACAGCGTCACGCGGGACATTCATCCGCACAGAAGATGATATTTTTCAGAGCAATGGCTTGAATAGTTCTGATTCTATTGTCTTTCAAACTTGGACGTTTTTTTTCAATTTTTCAAATTTGAAATGGTCATAACTTTTTTATTATTTAACCGATTTCAAATATTTTTTTTGCATTAAAAAGCCAACAAAATTCTCTATCTCCGTTTCGCTGGTAGTGTTTGGCTATCTACCCAAATGAGAGAGTTGTAGGCATTTGAAGTTTTTAAAAAAAATTGAAATGGTCATAACTTCCTTATTATTCAACCGATTTCAAATATTTTTTTTGCATTAAAAAGCCAATAAAATTCTCTATCTCCGGTTCACTGGTAGTTTTTAGCTATCTGCTCAAATGCGCGAGCTACATTTTTTTTTCAATTTTTCAAATTTTAAATGTTCATAACTTTGTTATTATCTAACCGATTTCAAATATTTTTTTTCCATTAAAAAGCCAACAAAATTCTCTATCTCCGGTTCGCTGGTAGTTTTTAGCTATCTGCTCAAATGCGCGAGCTACATGCATTTGAAGTTGTTTTTTTTCAATTTTTCAAATTTGAAATGTTCATAACTTTGTTATTATCTAACCGATTTCAAATATTTTCTTTCCATTAAAAAGCCAACACAATTCTCTATCTCCATTTCGCTGGTAGTTTTTGGCTATCTGCCCAAATGAGAGAGTTGTAGGCATTTGAAGTTTGGTTCTTTCATTTTTTTATTTTCTTTGTCGTTCAACATAATCATGATAATTATACCGATGAAAGCCGAAACAGGCCGAATGCCTGTGGCTGCGGCTAAATCTAACGGGTGGTCTTTGAAAACAGTTTCCAATTTGTACAGTAATCTCAGCAACATAATTTTTTGACAGCGTCACGCGGGACATTCATCCGCACAGAAGATGATATTTTTCAGAGCAATGGCTTGAATAGTTCTGATTCTATTGTCTTTCAAACTTGGACGTTTTTTTTTCAATTTTTCAAATTTGAAATGTTCATAACTTTTTTATTATCTAACCGATTTCAAATATTTTTTTTGCATTAAAAAGCCAACAAAATTCTCTATCTCCATTTCGCTGGTAGTTTTTGGCTATCTGCCCAAATGAGAGAGTTGTAGGCATTTGAAGTTTAAAAAAAAAATTGAAATGGTCATAACTTCCTTATTATTCAACCGATTTCAAATATTTTTTTTGCATTAAAAAGCCGTCATTGGCAATGTCTTCTAATCACTTTGCCAGTGTACGTTTGTCAGTACATCAAGCCTCAAACCGTTGATGCAGCTTCAGCTGCTCTAGTTGTATGTATTGTGAGATCCAATAGTGTGAATCTTACCAGATCGGGCATAACCACGGTCTGATCGGCTCCACACTATAGGTCGCTGACTTTGTTATACATGTTTGTTATGTATAGGTACAAAAAAAAATATACATAAATAAAAAATGAAGGAAGAAGATCTCATAAAAATGAATATATGGTGGACAATGCTTACCACAGTCTGGTTGTTCTCTTGTACAGCGGATATTGGTCTACCTTGGCCACCTCGGAATCTAGTTGCGAACGGTAACTCTTGTAATTCACCCGCACCATCGGTACGGGAGTAGATTGCAAGAGTCACCGCCCGCAACCACTCCCTCTATATAATTTAAATTCAATGTTTGCTACATGTATGAACTGCCACTTTCTATGGGGTAAACAGTTGAATTTTATGTTCAGCTATCCTCTTAGTCGAACACCCATCGAGGCAATTTTCTCCACCTACATTATACGTCTAGATATACACATACAAAATCACAGTTTGATTTTGTTTAAATATTGGCATGAAGCTATTCTAATTCAGAAATATCAACGAGCTTTAATGTTTTTTTTTAAATTTGCCAACATTTAACAAAACCGTGCCATACATGCACAGAGTTACACATATGTGCACAACCGTGAAATAAATGCACATAATTAGACTTGCATATATCTGCACAACAGTACACTACATGCACAGTCATGCACATGTATCTGCACAAGCGTGCCCTAAATGCACTGTACGATCGAGTTAAAAAAACAACACATTGAACCTGTCCAAGTTGAGGCGGCGCGCATTGTGAGCGGGGCCACAACGCTTTGTAACATTGAAAAGCTATATCAAGAGCTTAAGTGGGAAACTCTTGACAACAGACGTAATACACATCAATTAGTCCTCCTATACAACAGGAATCAAAGTTCTGAAAGTACTGAGCTGCGAGCCCAACTGAAATGGGTGGTAAACAGTGTTTGAGTATATTCTCCAAATACAGTAATTGTAGTAAATGGTGTTATGGGAAACTGTATAACACTCGACATATTTTGTATGTGGAGAGCGGAAGGAGCTGTATGGAAACAGGAAGAATCCAGTAAGGCTTAACATTTGTTTTGTATGCATTACATACACATCTTCATAAGTAATAACATGTAATTAACTAGAGGAATGTAATATTGTTCCCCTTGTGTGATACACATATCATCAGCAAATCATTTGTTCAGTCGGTGTGTGCAGGAGAGATAAATGGATGCCTATTAAGATACAAATTACTATAGCCAGTACAGTCCATAGTAAGTGCAGCAACAAAACGTTTTAATAAATGGCACCACTTTGCACTGATACAGTAACAAGAACAGACGGATCAACATGATTGTTAAGCATAAGATAATCTGCCACGATGTGACAAAGGTCCCTACAAAAGATGACAACCAGCCTATCCCAACCAAGAGCATCATATATTCAATTACGCATGAGCTCTGAAATTTTTATCAATTTTCGACTGATTTTCGAAATCAATATCGGCGAAATACGGCGATGCGATAAGGGTGGTAATTCCATATCCGGGCTCAATTATTGTAAGTGAACGTGTACGCTATTACCTCTCATTCGAAACATGCAGACGCGACGATTCAAATGAGTGAAACATCTAGACGACACGGTTCAAATGAGTGGTAACAGTATATTTTTATCAATTTTCGGTATCATTTAAGGAAGATATGACTGACTTACAGCGAAATATGGCGATGCGATAAGGGTGGTAATTCCATACCCGGATTCACTCTTCAAACACCTGTGGTTAGAGTGTTGTTTTATGCAAATTTGTACACGCCGTAGTTGCGAATGAAAAAAATCCAGTCAAGTGTGATTCGGGTTTACACAAAAAAACAGACAGGTGTGATTCGGGCTTACACACCATTAATGCGCGACCAAAATAGGCCGTTTTATTTGTGGAAAATGAACGGCTAAATCTGAGGTTCCATTGGTTTTTCTTCAATTAATTATGTACCAAAGATATACATTCTAATAAATGTGAAATGTAAAATAGCATAACACGAGTCGTTAACAATGACATAGACACAATATTTATACATACGCGCACAAGAAAAAGTAGCGCCGTGATATCTGACTGTATTTTGAGAACCGGCTACATAAGCTGCGAGAGGCTTGCAGCTAAAAACAACATAACTCCCCAATATCTTAGTGACCTAATCCCACAGCAAACTCGAGCTCGCTATAATCTCAGTAACGCGTGTGACATACCATTAATACCATGTCGTACCCTACTGTATAGGAATTAATTTATTTCATCATCATCATCCGAGAATGGAATTGATTGTCAGAAGACGTTAGAAATGCCCCAACAACAATGTCCTTTAAAGCCCGCTTGAATAAAAACATATATACAAAACTTCTTTATATAACATTGGGTCAAGACAGGGTGAAAAAGTCCATACACGTCTTCGTCTATCATTTAGTTATTTAAATGATTACCTTCATCGTAGGTCGACAGTTGACATGCCCAATTGTATATGTGGTGCCATAGAAACAACCAGTCATTTCCTCCTGTTACAATGCAATACATAATGGCACATATGGCAACTATACCTAGAAAATATTAATTGTCCTCCAATTGTAGATAACTTATTATATGGCAACGAACGACAACCTTTGAAAAGGACAAACACACATTTACACAAGTCCAAACATACTTGCTCGCCAAAAGACGATTCCATTGACGTAAATAGATTGCATGCATGTGTGTTTATGGTTATAGTGCGTGTATATATGTGTATGCATACATGTGTACGCATGTGTATGTATGCATTGTACGTCTAACATATGCGCCACAATTAAATAATACACCGAAGTCATATAGTGCCTACTTATCTTGCTATATCTTGCTCCTGCTCTCTTGCCTCCACCCGGTGTTTCTGCGCGTGATGTGCCGTGCGGTCCGGAGATGGGGATGACGTTGTTACACTCACTTAGAGACATGACAGTTCGCATGTGTATCAGAACTTTCAGTAAATTTGTTTCCATATATTCATGTAAAACATGTACTTGAGATCAAGGCACGTTTCACCCACCTGTATACTGCTAGTAGGAGTCGGATCCAAGTAACATTTTAGCGTTTAGTTACATTTACAACCATGTCTGTTTTCATATTGCCAGTGATATATTTAAATGGAGACATTGGCCATGACTTCTGCTGTCAGTCTGGCGGTGGTGAGCTTGCCAATGTTTTCACATTTTCTTGTAAATACTTGTGTTACGTACTATGCGTTTTAATCCAGTCCGACGTCTGAACACTACATGCGCTTCCATCATTGTGTGCCGCAAATATTTGGATTTATATGTTTGTTCAAACATTATGTTACCATAGTTCACCTATTTGTTCCTTAGCCAAATACAATATTGGCCCGGTTGCTCAAAACATATGTTAACTTAACAGAGTGTTGTTAATGATTTAACAGTCCGTTAAGCTAACAGAGGTTTTGAACGACTGTGCATCTGACTATTTACTTAACTACAATATGTGTTTTAGAACGAGGGAACGAGGGAGATAACTCATAACATGAGGGTCAAGTCGAGCAACATGGCGGATCTACACATCATAAGGAAGCTATTATTGTACTAAGCATCAAATCAAACATCCGTCTATTAATGTTTTAAAAGTTATGTGAGCTGCAAAATTATAATTTAAAAAGGGGATGATAATCTCGGATCGAACCACAAGTCAAAATTAATTGTGCAGACCTAATATACCATAAGTAGGCTACAAACCATTTATAAAGCCTCCACAGTACCTATTACGGTTTGAGTATTTTATGAGCAACTTACAAACTTCAAAGTCCAATGTTAGGTAGGTCATAGAAGCCGCAAATGTATTTTTGTTTTTGTTTATCCAACAATGTTACCATATTTCACCTAATACCTGTTCCTTAACCATAGTGTAAAACTGCTCTTCACCAGGAGAAGAATTCACATAACGCTTGTAAGTTTGTTTTCTAATCCTGTTCTCAATTGTTTTTACATATATATATATTATATTTATCACTTGTCATTGTTAAATATATATTGAATGTTCTAACTAACTGTTTTAGCCAAGTCAAGCCAAGCAGAAATGTTCTCCACAATAGCGAACATTGTAGAACTGTTCAAATATATATTTTAGTTACAGGTGCTTCGAGCGCCCACAGAACCATATATTATAAGAAAATGTTTTATGTAGAGAGGTGGCCGTTCGGGTAGGTTCGACTGTATAACACCTATATTCAAAATAAGCCGTGCGGCTTTTGAGTAGATCTGCTTATCATTTACAACCACTCAATACGCATGACCTATATTCCTATCTTGTTGAAGAAAGATTGTCATCTACACTGAATATTATATCAAGAGTAAATCTCTCCCAATCACTATTTCATCAATGAATACATGTATATGTATACTAATAAATTATATGTTAGCTGCAGTTCTATGAGAGTAAGACTTGTATTGTTTGTACACCACTAACTCTTTGGGACATGACACCTGTCAGCGTCTGTTAGCGTAATATGGCAACGGATGCGGAGCGGTGTACTCTTCATACATGGCCCGATGGTAAATGTCTTTGTGATATAAAAAATCACAATGTATGCTCTAGCTGCACGTAGCAATGTTTATGTGAATTTGTTAGAAACAATATTCATGTACGCCATCTTACAATAGCTTGTGTAGTATCAATATGATAGTATTGTATGTGTGCTCAGGGGCCAGTTGGCTCAATGCAATAAACTTCTTCTTCTTCATTCGTATTTTCTCGTATTATCTGAGAGAATGTGCTCGCTCTCGAATAGTACTTGCGTTGCAGCGGCCGCATTCCCCTCTTTCAGTGTACACATTTGTAGACAATGCCCGACGATTTCACTAGCGTGGTAGCAGCCATTTTATGCATTGAATGCTTAAAAATAATATATATATCTTTGAAACGTGATATATATATCACGTTACAAAATTAACGTTGTAACATAGCGGCAGTCTCTGGTGCCATCTGCAAAAGCAGTGAAACCGGTTAGATGGAATTAAATATTTACTGTCTACATAAAAATGTAAATTATATTGGAAATGTATTTTTCATTATATGTTTCGATATTGGTGGAACATTGAACATTTTTAACACGCGCACAAAATTTTTATACCGGATTATTTTGGGCGATTTCCCACCATTTGGTATCCTCTAACCTATAAGTGTACCAGTCTCACTACAAATCATTCTACAATATTCACTATTCAAAACTAGGTTCTATTCCATGATACAGTACCAAGTTTGGAGCAAATATCTCAAATGGGCGATTTCGCACCATTTGGTATCCTCTAACCTATAATTAATCGACAGAGTCGCTGGAAACCACGCACCATATATACCTGACACACCGATGCAAACGGTATATTTAGGAACTAATATTTCCTGCGCTGTTGATTAGATCCAGCCGCTACTTTTTCTGCTCATTATCTCCCAAAAGAGTAGGATAGTAATGTTGGTTTATAGTCGTCGGTGCGATGGTGTGGGTGTTTGGTCAATAATATTAATTGTGTTGTTTTCATACACGGTGAAACAAACGCTTGAATAGTCTGTTAATGTAGCTGGGTGACAGACATCACCATTGTGGGTGTCTTCATAAACATTTAGTTAATATGTCTTTATTATTTGAACATATCATTGATTGATGCCGAACATCAATTATAATTGTTAGATTCTAAGGATAAGGCATATCAAAAAGATCACAGACACCGTTTGCTTGCAAATCTTGATCCATTACTACCCAGTTTCACTTGAGGAACATTTTGGGGTGCTTTTAACACCAGTTTTCAGCATATTTGTAGCATTTAAAAGAAAACACGTGATGTAAACAGAGTTTCCGTGGCCAAAAAATGTAAACACTATTGAAGGATATAACAAGGTTGTATTTTTCTTTCTTATGAGTAAGTGAACCTATTGTTTAGTTCATGCAGAACCAGTACAGACTGGCTGCAGGTCATGCACAAGTGGGTCTCACAGCATCCATACGAATAGTGAAAGTAGGAGACTGGCCTTATTGGATGGCATTCGGTTAAATTATATAGTACAACTATTTGGAGGTGTCTAACCTCAATACACAGCATCGGTATGTGAGATGTGATGCGTGGTGTCCGGCAGATCATCAGACAATAGAGTTTTAGATACAAAGCTAGATAGACCAAAACGCCATAGGATAGGTTGACACAGGGCACTATTTTCTTGGTCGTACTCGCCGTTCAGGCGTAGCACGAAAATATGACCGCCCCCATAGAAATTTGCTATCTCAAGGTTCTGGGCCCAGTCTTAGTCGTGTGTTTAACAAGTCCCAGACATCTTCTATCGGGTTCAAATCTGGCGATTTTGCGGGGCATGGTAGCAGTTGAAAGCGGTTTTCATTGCACATGGTGATGGTTTCTCGGGCGACGTGACACGGGGCGTTATCTTGTCCAACACTCATATCCCGGGTCGCGGCGACATGTATATACAATGGCTGTGAACATGGTGAATGGTGGGACTTCATATCTAGACTCAGACCTACAGGCAATTGGCGTGTTTCGGCTTTCTTCGGTATTACTATATACATATATACATTGTACATGTATGAATAACAATGCAAATGGCGTTATGTTAATCTCAAGGGAAGTAATATTAATTATTTTGTATACAGTATTCTCATATAACAGTACCGACGACAGCCGAAAAGAAAGAAAGATAGCCGAAGCACGCTTGTGCTCGGACCCAGGACCCAGATAATAACGTTACCACACCGACTCGCGTCAATACATATGTTTCGAAGTGGGTGGGTGGGATAATGTCTGAATGAGCAATAAATTCAGATCCAGCACTCAGAAACTCATTCAAAATGTTACCACACCGACTCAATACATATGTATCGAAATGGGTGGGTGGTGTAACGTTTGAGCCATCGATTCGGACAAACTGCAGATTGAAGCTAATCTACTGTCTGTTCCACGTTCTGCTGCCGAAGAAATGTTGTCCATTAAACACATTAAATCTAAAAGATATTTAAAAGTAAGTACTTTTTCATCAATAACAAAAAAGTCACCTTTCAGGATCAAAAAACGAAAAAGTTTGCAAATTGACTCCCCACGTTTAAATTCCCATAGGAAAATTGTTTTTTCGCAATAAAATCAATATTTAATGGAATTTCATCAAACACAATTCTTTTGGGAGGGTGACTTTTTTTGTTATTGATGAAAAAGTACTTACTTTTAAATATTTTTTAGATTTAATGTGTTTAATAGCCAAAAGTTCGTCGGCAGCAAAAAGTGGAACAGACAGTAAATAGTAGGCCCGCTTGACATACGATCTCCAGAGTTGTCATTGTTCCGATCACGTCATTTGTGGATGTGACTGGAGCAATTGGGCTTATGGGATTTTTTACCAGCATAGCTCCTGGTCAAATAGTACGGTTCTGTATTGCTTGTTAGAAGCATGATGGGTGTTTCATTGATGGAATGACGATCAGTGCAGATCCAGATCAGATTGTGCGGATGCACAGGCTGACATGGATCTACACTGGACGCAGAAACCCATAAGCCTCATTATCCAATCACACCCGCAGTTGCGATAAGAAGAGCACCGAATATAGACTAAGCATTTGTACTGATATGTCGAAAGCAACGTTACGACTACATGTGCATTTGTTTTCAAGCGATTAATTAAGAGAACGACCCGGATCATCGAACATCAAGATTATCACACATCAAACAGTGATTGTATGAACGATTTGTCTAGCTTTCCAGAGGTCTAGAGGCCATTTACGAACGTATTCGTAAGCTCGATGTGGAATAAATCTACATGTCCCGCTACTCATGAACTTTACATTGTTATCGTTAGTTCGACTCATTGTCTTCCATGCCACGATCGCCATATCGCCGTAATAGTCGCAGACATGAGGGTCGTATTGTGTGCGTTGACAGTCGCTGTTTCCTTTCTTATGGCGGGTGAGTTTGCCTTCATGTTTATTCTTTATTTATTTCACAACCATTACAAACAAGCGCGATAGCACGTTTATAAAATTTGTAAACGATGGCGGAAATGGGAATACCCGGCGGAAACCCACTTATCCTGTCTGACGAGCACCACACCATCTCACATACTGCCCTGGTCGGGTTCATCCTTACCTGAATCCCGACCTGATACCTGGTTTGACCCTCAGGTATGTCATTGACATTCTTGTACATGTGAGAGTTGAATCTGGTTATACCCCTTATAAGAGTATTTATATTACTTTTAGGGTAATGGGCCAAGTAATGGGCCAAGTGACTTTGGTGTGGTATGGACCAGGCTATTATAAGGGCTTATGTATTCCGTTCTGATTTTGGGACACCCCCAGGCCAGGAAACTGAAAGAAATTTCGAGGTTCGCAGAGGAATTCCTACCGGTTCCTAGTCGAGTCTGATCAATTCGATATAGAAAGACACTAGCACCATATTATTCTATTTACCAGGTAGGTAACGTTTTATGTTAAAGGATAGGCAAACAAATAACTTGCTTTCGGTGAATGATAGATCGTTGCAATATCATGTCGTTCCACGAATTAAAATGTCGTTCACATCTTTCTCTTCCACACCTTTGCATTTGTATTACTATTAAGGGACCAATTTGACGATGAGAGGCTTTTATCAAATAGAAAACAAAAACGAATACATTATTCGCATACCATGATCATATACGAAACATATATATACGAAACATTTCTAAAGCATACAATATCATAGAAAACATGAGGAAATCCTAAGAATAAGTAGGTCTGTACACGTACTTAAGTCTGTACACCTAGTTATGTAACTCGCGTGACGGTATCTGCGGCAATCAGTCGCTAATGGTGCAGAACGTTTCGGACAACGCATGTTTCGCACAGTTTTCATTGCATTAACATAGCATAAGTATTAGCCTCGTGAATAATTTTGCATCCAATAGACTGATAATAAAGTAATATATAAATCAATAATGTTTGGCTAAGCCTTTATCACAACCTAATTACGAGGAAACACTGGATCACTACACGTCGCTAACACATATTGTCTGACGTCATCTTGTTTGTGCTGTTGCATTACATGACGTCGGAAGAGTGGGTTCTTGGTTTTTGCAGAATTGTTCAACAGATCGTATTATTGCGGAAAGCTTGCGCGTATTTATTCCTGCAACATTCAACAGCGATACTACTTTCGATTTCAAAAGTTGCATTAAATATACATGTTCACTCAGTAGGCACAAACTGTTCTTTATATCAGAAACATTTTCTGGAAAATGAAACATTCATTCACCATTACCCCACGTATCGATTGGCAATGTTATATATGACGTAAATTTCCACACTGATATCAGGGGCGCTAACCGTGTTTCCTTAAAATGTTAACTGACATTACTATTTATTCTGTGTATTTATTTTTTCTGTAAAAAAACATTTTTTTTCCGGTGACGCATTTAATTACTATAAATAAGTAAAAAATATCATGCCTCATTTGTATATGAAAATAACCCGATAGCACCGCGAGTCACTATCAGTAAAACAACTATTACTAAATTATTATATCTGTATAGTGGGCACTCGTATTTTTTATAACTGGTGGAATAGTGACACAATTATACACTTATTTAATTGAATTCCTATAAAGAACATACTGAGTACCTTTAAAACGCATTTTCGATACATTTTTGTTCTGTTTTCACCATGGATTAACATACTGATTGTTTATTTTATATATACATGTAATGTGTCAATTTGAATAGTTCTATGCTCTCTTCGGCTTGAACTGTCAAACAGCTCAAATGTTAAAGGCACATGCCCAATCAGTAGGTTATACTATAGGGAGATAGATAGTATTGTATATTCTGTAGATATGACATGTTCCGGCACAATAAACATTAATTCGCCATATCAGACGTAAATTTCCACACTGATATCAGGGGCGATAACCGTGTTTCCTTAAAATGTTAACATGGTTAACGTACATTACTATTTATTATCTGTATTTATTTGTTGGTGCGCAATGATCATACTTTATAATCTGTCGAAACAATTATTTTTCAGGTGGTGCATTTAATTAGGCCTATCAAAAAAAATTGTTTGTTTAGGGGCACCCGACCCTACCTGCTATTTTATTAACAAAATGTGCCGACCCTATTTGTTTTCCACATTTCAGAAGAAAAAAAGTTTTTTGTCTATTTTGTTAATTTTGTTAATTTTTATCCCTCTCCTTGTGACTTTTGTCTCGCAAAATATCATGCAACTTTGTTGGTAAATTACATTTTAATACCCGATATATTAAACAACCCATCTTTTTTTTACACTCGCGACCGTCTTACGACTCTAGGTGCGGCGAAAATGAAGCGCCGGGACAAGCATTGCGGTAACTGCAGAGGTTATCCGAATATACAATTGTGTCCGATGATTTCCCGCGTCCGATGATTTCGCGCACCTCTTTAATTCGCATTGTCAACCTCTCGCTACCTGGTGTCGGTATATTAGAAGTCAACCTTTTCATAAACTATACAACTTCTGACGATATTTGGCCAGTCTAAGTATATTTGGCGAGTACAATTTTTTTGTGTCAGTTTTACTCTTCGTATTTCTCAAAAACAATCACATTTTGCAAAAGGCATCGTCTGTCAAAACCATGTTTACTTCTGTTTTGTGAATTAAATAGTTGGGCCCCGGATCGAGTATATTAAAACATACAAATGACGTCATTTGAGAAACTACTACAAAATGCTCAATGTATGGAAGCCCAAACTTGTTTGATTATATTTTTTTTGTAATAATTTGGGTACTTGCGTTATTCTATGCTGGATGTGTTATACTGTCATTAATTTGTTCCCTGACTGTAATTTATCACATGCTGACTTATTGACCCCCTTCTCTGAAAGTAGAAATGACAGTCATGTTGGCGTATATTGGCCACCATAGACAAATATAATTAACTGACGTCACTAAAATCGCACTGCGCAAGTAGGGGCCTACACCGGACATCCAGATTTTCGGGTAATACCCAACGTGAGTTCACAAATGGCGGCCGTTTTTTTTATTGCATGATATTTCGGAGAAATACGGCGAAATGGCGAGTTATTATGCATATAAAGTTGTAGGTCTGAATATGTGATATTTATAGATCGGTTACGTTATTGTTTCCTTAGCTGCGCGAAATCAACGGACAGCACCGTAAGCCTACAATCAACAACAACAACAACAACAGAAATTGCCAATTGGCTCGATGGCTGGGGTTTCGTCTAGTGGGACTCGCATCTTGTTACATATAAACATAGATGTATGCCAACATTCTCCAGAAAGACGAACATTTGACATTTTCCCTATATAGCTAGTTCATCAGTGTTTGCGGACAAGATACCATTGTATTGCGAGCAGTGCACGTGTAAAAATCAGGCATCAAATCAGGATTATTCTGATTTCAGGGCTGAATATATAGTTTTCTTATTGTAAATATTCAGTTCTGATTTTGGGATTTTCCCCCCATTTGTACAGGCAATATATGGGATTTAGTACTAAACCCATTGACCCGGCCTTAAATGACCTTATCTGTTGAACGGCCGTTAAGCCCCAACAAACAAACAAACAAACACCTGTGCATCAGTGTCTTCGGCATTAAACCATGGATTATGTTTTGGGTCAAGTGTTATTTATTCTCAACACTAGTTCATGTACATTTACAGATGGCTTTTGGGTTTGAATTAAACATTACACTTGATACAGTTTCATGTGCATTCTGTGTGTTCTTTTTGTAATGTTCGCCCGTTTACAAGCAAACATTAGGGGTACAAGTTCATTATCAATTCACCATGTTACCTGTCTTGGTGTGTTTTACCGTAGAATAAAGTCTTATAAAATAATGTGTATTCTCTCTGAGAGCGGTCTTTTCTCTTCGATGCCGGAATATAGAGTGCTCGTATCTTCATTCGGGCATCCTCGGTCGCCTTCGTTGCTATTGACGATTCCCCATAAGTCTCGGAGGTTTCAGTCCAGTAACTCCATAGGTATTAGTCCAGTAACAACCAGCGAACACTACACTCCACCCGGTTTTCTTTTTAGCGGCGACTCCCCGGGGTCGCGTGATTTTGATTATTACTCATGGAATCGAACTGGCGATTGGAGTTTGCTCCGAATTGGTTTACCTTACCGAGATTATGGTTAAACGGATAACATCGAAAGTCCGTTAAAATTATCACAGTCATTTGCGATTAAAACTTATCACAGTCATGTTTATCACAGTATAATCCAGTTAAGAATACACTAAAACTCTTTGTGCACAGTTTTACGGCTTATTGACACTATGATAAAATCCAATTTAAAATGCCGTAATCTGTCATTACCGAAGGTTTAAAAAGCACAAATATATCCAGTCCTAGCGCTAGGTTGCTTACAACCCTGTATTGTTCCAACCATGACATGACAGACTATTTCGTCCTTATGTTGTTTTCAACAATTTCTACCACCTATGGGTCTCCACCGTACAGTCGTTGGCCGTTGGCCGTGGTGATTTTGAGAATCTGATCCCAGGCGGTTTGCCGAACCTGGGCCACCTCCAATGCTGTTAAGCCAATAAGGGCGGGTGTGCTGCAGTTAGCTACACTATGGGGCAGGTACCTGCGGAACTGGAAATACGGAGCATCGGTCTCCAGCAGCAACTGAGTGTCACTTATATATTTTACGGCCTCCTTCTGCCCATTGGAGAACGTGTCGACAAGTCGGGTGTAGCCGAAATATGTATTGGGATACTCCTCCATCCAGTCCTTAGCCACCTGCTTGTCACCATTGAAACAATGGAGGTGGATCTTCTGTTGACGAGAAACCGAGCATCGCCTGAGGTAATGACGTAGGATCCGATATAACCCGAAATCGCGGTCCTGGCTATTGCGACGACAGTGCAGAATTAGAACGTGTCGCTTCTCTACGTACCGACAGATTTCGCGAATAACATCGATCTGGTCATCCCATTCAGATTCAGGCGCTGTTCGATCCAGGCCTATTTCTCCAAACCCAACGACCTCCGGCAATCGCACCAACTTCCTCAGGTCCTGAATGTCCCTGCTGGATGCTTTGCTTGCATTTTTAGGATGCAGCCCAACAGCGACGGTCATTCCCTGCGCGCGTAAATTCCCGATTTGATCCGGAGATGGATAAGACCATTGGTCGCAGAAAACCGCTACAGAACCCACTAATGTCACCTCTCGTTCCTTTGGTGGAGATATCTGCTGCAACACCGCAGCAAGCCTGGCATTCACCGGAAGCTTGAGAACTCCTATCGTTCTGTCCAAATGAAAGTGGCTATCGAAGGCTTCCGGTGCTCGCGAGTCTGTAATAGAGGGTCGACGTATAGTGGGCACTTGTTCCGTGGTGATCTCAGCCCGGTTTATCGTGGCCTGAGGTGCTGCTCCCTTCATCGTAACCACAAATTCAGGATCAGTGGCTGTCCTAGGGACTACTGGACTATTAAAGTTGTCCCGAAAGCGCGTCCGGTTGATCCCTGTGACGTCCGACAGTATCTCCAACATCACCCTCCAGTGAAATAAACATGAAGGAGAGTTAAGCGGACTGAAGCTGTAGGTTCCTGGAATCGGTATGTCTAAAGCTTCGCAGAGGCTATCCATGGCGGCTGATTGAGCAGAGTTAACATCCAGCCGACCAATACCGTGCAGCAAGTCTAGACCCTCCACTTTTACCAATAGATCCCCAATCGACGCCCTACTTCCCAACATCCACCTAGTTACCATCTTTAAAGCCCAGGCTCGCAATGGGGCTTCATCCCTGGGTGACAGAGTTTCCCTAAACGTGGTAGGTAAATGCACGTCGAATGCATGCTGACGGAGATCCACTGTCGTCTTCTCACAGGCTCCAATAGGGCAGATCCCCATGTGGGCCGCATCTCCTACTACTTGGCTGACCTCCGCCCTTACAATGACGTCACCCTGAGATGTAGACAATGCATGTCTCCTGGCCTTGGGTTTAGGAGAGGATGTAACTACTGGTTGCCAACTGATGTCCGATGACTGGTCCGGAGATCTCAAGCGTTTCTGGCGCGATGGTTTCGACGGCTCTATGGTCATTCCACGACGTCTGGGCTCAGACGGGCGATGTCTGCGACGTGATGGTGCGCTAAATAAGCCCGGTCTGAGAGTGTTGATTCTATGTCTCGATAGCGTGTAGTGCTGGTGGAATGGTACATGGACGTACCTGCCGCAAACTCGTTACTTTCCGCGTACAGGGAGATCTCGGGAATAGTCACAAGTTCAGTTCGGGCGTTTGCACCCATAACTGTAGTCGGTGTGGTGGTTACGGTCGGGGCGTTTACACCCGCAGGGTTGGTCGATACAACTGGTGCTGATATCCTCACCGTCTGTGCGTTTGCGCTATCAGAGGTGGATGGGGCTGGTGGTGTGGCCTCAATCTGGGCGATTGCGCCATATCTACTGTCGTCGAGTCGGGGGACTAAGGTTAGGTCCAAGGACATGTCCATACTTCACTCCATGTCGCCTTGGTCTAGTGTCTCCTCTGTCACTGCATTCTCGAATCGACGACCTAGGGTGGGGTCCGTCTGTAAACGGATGTCCTTGCTCGCGATCAGAGAGGGCATTGCAGATGGTTTACGCTGCTTCCATCCGCAGTCGAATACATTCTCGCGGATCCAGTTCCGATTGGCGAACTGGAGGCTGTCCGCATCTCGTGCGACGGTTTGCCACCAGTGTCGATACCCGCCCCTCTTCGCGAGTTCCACCTGATGTTGCAAGGCCTCCATTTTTCGCGCGAATGGCACTTGGAATCCGCCATCATCAGGCGGTATATCAAGTCCTTCTCTGGCATCAACACCTGTTACATGCTCGCTTCTTCCACCTCACACATAAATCTCTGTGCCATGACTACAACATGAAAGGACAGAATTAGTACCCACGTCTCCAGAATCCCAACAACACCCGGGAGTAGGGTCCTACGTAACCGGCACCTCTACATTACAGCACCAGGGCCAGTCAATAGGGCTACGGCAGAGTGGTGTTGCTCCTCTTACAAGAGTTACATTTATATTTTGGGATATTCACAGCCTCTGTCGCGGTTACGTCAACACAAGAACCGTGATACTATTCATCACAGTAATCACATTGGATCATCAATCGGCCACAAACATGGCATTCTTTAGTTTGACTCTGTACAAAGAACCCGAAATTCTACTAGTGATCACGGCCGGGCCTTTCCAAGGCTGACTCAACTTGCGACATTTGCCCTTCACTGCCACCGTGTCCAATATGTAAACCATGTCCCCCTCTTTGTAAGGTCTTTCTAAGATTCGCAGATCATAATTACGTTTCATTCTGCGGAATGTTGTTTGAAACGTCTCTCTAGCCTGGATATGAGCATGCTGGATGTCCTGTATGAGTTTACTCACATAGTCATCCACATTCGTGCTTTCCGCGACTTGTTGTGGGAACATGAGATAGGCCGGTGTATTTACCTCCCTTCCTAACATCAACTTATTGGCCGTATAACCTGTACTTCGATTCACAGATGCGCGTATTGCCCCAGCGATTTGTTGAAGATGCAAATCCCATTGGTTTTGCGAATTACGGATATAACACCTAACCGCGTCCATAAACGTCCGGTTGAATCGTTCAACCTGTCCGTTTGCAGATGGTCTGTACGGGGTTGTTCGCGTCTTATGTATTTGCAAGGCTTTGCACAATGCCTCGAACAATTTAGATTCAAAGTTACGGCCCTTGTCTAAAAAAAGTTGGAAGGGATATCCGAAACGTGAGAAAAACTGATTGACGGCTGCTTTTGCTGTTACTTCCGCGGTTTGTGATGGTAGTGGGACACACTCAACCCATTTGGTAAATTGATCTACCATCATCAGGATATGTTCATTTCCCCGGGGAGTTTTGGGCAATGGACCCATGAAATCAATGTGCACTCTTTCCATTGGCGCACTCGCTTGGTAGGCTTTTAGCCCATAGTGGCCATAATTAGTAGCCTTCTTATTTTGATTACAGATAGCACATGATTTCACGTAACTCCCGATATCGGCGGACATACCGTACCAGAAGAACTTCTCTTTCATCCTTGCTTTTGTTCTTACAATACCCTGATGACCTGCAGATGGAATATCATGATTCACCTCTAGTGCCATCACTCTTAAACTCTCGGGCACTACCAAATCTTTCTCATCACTCTCATCTCTGTTATGGAATAATACACCATCAATCAGCACAAATTGCTCTTTGTTCACCCAGTATGATTTTGTTGCTGGGCTTGCAATAAACAACTCATTTTCCTCTGGTTTGGCTGACGATTTCACCCACTCAATGATCATCTCTAGGTTCTGAGCCTTTCCCTGAGCCTCTCTCAGTTCCTCTAAAGAAAAACCCCAAGCAGCTGGTGTTTTTAACACGCCATCTACAGAGACTTGGGAGATATCACAGTCAGAGCTAAAAACTTTAAAATCCTCACCCTTAGTGACCAGATCAATATTTACAACCGGCTCTCCAAGGTCATTACACCCCCCAGGTTCCCAAGGCCAGACCACGTCGTCAGCAACCCAATCATGCAGTTCAGTGATCATAGTCCCCCCTGGTGGCTCATTTGCTACCCCATTCAAACTGTTAGTTTCTTTTCCGTCAGCACTCGTACAATCACAGTTAGTCTGAAAATCCAGGGATACCTCAGGACAAATATGCTCCTTGCAAACACATAACAACTTGGTATGCTCCTTGCGTGCCACCGGACACACATGCTCGCTACACACGCGCTCCTGGCCAGCCCCGGGATAAATCTGTTCGCTACACACGTTCTCCCTGCCTGCAAACGGCCACACACCTTCCATGCTCACAACCGGAGACATATGCATATGTACCTTGCATGCAACCGGCCTGACGTGCTCCGTGCTCCCACCTGGACACACATGTTTGCTAGGCATGTGCTCCCGGCCTGCAACCAGACACACGTCTACCTTGCTCGCAACCGGCCTCATATGCTCCTTTACCCGGGAATCCCAGACTACTTGTCCCCCCTGCAACCCCTCTTTTTCTTCAACGTCCTCCCCATGAGAACTCGGGATATCAGGTGGCTTATTGGCCTGTGGACAAATCGGACCAACATCCATCTCCTCAATGAAACCACTCCAGTTCCTCTCGGCTTTCATACAATACGCACAGCCACCACATGGTAAACTTTTGAGGTTCACACCATAGGAATACGTATTGCAAAAATCAGCTACCGGTATTCGTGATAGCGAGTCCGCATTCTCATGTTTGGACCCAGCTCGGTGACACAACACCATGTTGTACTGAGACAACTCCTCCATCCACCGAGCTAATTGTCCCTGATGTGATTTAAACCTCAACAACCACACTAAGCTGGCATGATCAGTTCGCACTATGAAAGGTTTGCCTAACAAATAGTGCCGAAACTGACGAGTGAATCTCACAACAGCTAACAACTCTTTACGTGTGACACAGTACCTCCGCTGCTCGGGTGTCATTGAATAGCTGCCGTAAGCTATGACCTTCTCCTCACCTTGTTGAATCTGTATGAGCTCTGCACCAATAGTTCTATCCGATGCGTCTGTATCTAATATGAACTCATCATGTGAATTAGGTAGGGACATTACAGGCGGTGTTGTCAGAGCGGACTTTAGGGCGTTAAATGCGTTCACTTGTTCATGCTCCCATTTAAATTGTCGTTTACCTAAGACACTGTACAAGGGATCGGCCATTTCTGAGAAATTTGGGACAAACCCTCTATGATAATTTGCTAGTCCCATGAACCTTTTTAGGTCTTTGGCGCATGAAGGCGTTTGCCAATCACATACTACACTTATATCATGGTCAGTCATGGATAGGGTATTACTACTCACTCTACGACCCAGGAAATCAATTTCCTTTTGGAATAGTATGCACCTTTTGGGTTTTAATTTCAGTCCATACGAACGGCATCTGAGTAGGACATCCCTTAAATTGTCTAAGTGGTCTTGGAAATTAGTACCCAACACAACAATGTCATCTAAGAAGGCCAGTACAGTTTTCCAATTCAACCCTCTAAGGACCAGATTCATTACCCGAGAGTAGGTAGCAGGAGCATTGCATAAACCAAAACCCATTCTTACGTGCTCAGTGCTCATAGAGGCCGTCCTTGGTGATAAATGCGTTTTTATTTCTATCTTCCGGTTTGATTTTGATTTGCCAATAGCCGCATTGGCGTCTAATTTTGAAAACCAGACACTACCCGCTAACGTGTCGAGACAATCATCAACGAGAGGAAGTGGAAAGACGTCTTTAATAGTGACGTCATTTAGAAGTCTGTAGTCTATACACCACCTAACCGACCCATCCCGCTTCCTAATTAGGACTGGTGCTGAGGTCCACTCAGAGGTAGACTCCTGGATCACCTCTGCATCTAGCATTTTTTTCAAATGGGCCTCTTCCTCACCTGCAAGGCATGCTGGTGTACGTCTCATTCTTTGCTTTACCGGCCTGGCATCCCCGGTGTCAATGCCGTGCTCGATACTTGTAAAGCACCCAAGATCAAATTCCAAGATTTTCTAACTGTACCTGCTCTGCTGGCCCTAGATCACGCTTGGAATCCTCACACATCTGTTGTAAATGAGTGGGAATAGTGTCACTATGGATCTGATCGTTTGGGGATCCTTCATCCTGCTCTACAGTCTGAACTAATACCTCATCCTGGTCTTCTTTAGGCTCGCAATAACCCTCAAATGTGCTGGCCTCACCTATCGGTTGTCCCTTACGCAGTAGTTGATACTGATCAGAGGCGTTGACCACACAGATTACTGGGTCGGTGCCCCTAGATCTCACCACTCTTGGGACTAGTACCTTCAGACCTTCTACTGCTTCCACCACATAGTCATCATAAAGTGCTGCATTAATTTTACATGGCAACTGAACAACTGAATTTGGGGGTACTACCTTTCTTTTCATCACGGTCACTCTAGCTACTCTTGGGTTAAGGGTCTTACCTTGAATATTCAGGTCAATTGTTTGCCCATCAAATATTAAGGTGTGGTGTCCCATTCGTAGGTCGGTGTTGTACTTATATAGAATATCAACTCCAAGTAATATGTCCTGTTCGATTGGAGCTACATAGACATATTCATTATACCACCGCTCACCTATTTTCAATGGGACTGGACCTGCTATAAACCCACGCATACTTAGCTCTCTTCCGGCTGTTCGCAAAATAACACTTTTAACCTTTGTTGGCCTTTTTGCTAAAGAGTAGTAGATCTTATCTGATATGATCGTGGCTTCGGCTCCCGAATCTACCACCTACAACACTATCACCAATCTGCATATTCATACTGAAGGATGATCCCGTTCTCAGTTGACATACAGTGGTGATTACACTTTCGGGTAATACATTTCTTTTAGATTTTATCCGTTTCTCCGTTGCCTTCTCAGTTGGTTGCAGCTGGTCCACTGTACTACTTACAGGTGTTTGTGCACCCACGTTCTGCAAATTGTCGGTTGCAACAATTTGTTGGTGCACTGACTCACCTGAGGTCGTAATTGAGGCTGCTTCTGGGTGTAGATCCTCCACCACACAACTCAAGTTCGTTTGCAAACTTGGTACAGATTTGGAGTTGGTCAGCTTACCGGTTGAGTATTTTATACTCATGCTAGCTTTCGGAACTGGATTATCCGGGTAGCTTGGTTTTAAGTTTACTCAAGTCTGTTTGCAAACTTGATACGGGATCGGAGTTGACCTTCGCCTTCGTTGTGTATTTTATACTCCGGCTTAATTCTGGACTCTGACTACCTGTATTATCCGGTCTGTACTCACCCGTACTGGAAACTTGGCCTATTCTGTGGCGGACCGAGGATTGGCACATGCCCCCGACCCGTGACTGTTTAAATCATTCCTCCGTTTTGGGCAGTTTGGTCTAATGTGCCCCTCCCCCAAACAATACCAACATTTATCCTTCATTGGGCACTCGTATTTTGTGTGGCCCAATTTCTTACATAGAAAACACCTATCTTTACGTTCAGTCAACTTTTGTAGACAGGCTTGTAAATTCACAAATGCCTCCTCTAAGGAGGTAATGCGAGACGCTGTACTTGGCGGGGCATTATCATTCGACCATGTTTCCAGATTTGGCTCAGGGTTATGAACCGCATAGGCCTGTGGACCCTCATTATTGAGATCACGCACCTGTCTAGTGTCTTTCCGGGTTGACTTACCCCCATACATCGCATAATGCACATGCTGGAACCACAATACATGTACATTGTTGATAGCCTGTTGCAGTGAGACGGGTTTGCCCATACACACATGTTGGCCAGCTTCCTTATCCAATAAGCCCTGACAAAACCGGCTTACCACCTGCTGAGTGCAGTGATGCTCGGGTAAATCATGAAAGGCCCTAGCTTTTAATAACTGTATTCGATCTGCCCAGTCAGTCAGTTCCTCTCCCGGATACTGCACTGCCGACTGAAATTTTACCTGGACAGTCTCAATCAGCTCCTGACCAAATCGACTTTCTAATCTATACAGTAATTGGTCGAAAGTCATGTCTCGTGTGTCGATCATCGCTTGGAAGTCTGCTGCTTTGCCACTTAGACACCACTTTAAACAATACAGACTCAGTTCAGGAGTCCATTGACAGGCTTCTGAATACAGACGGAATCGCTGTTTAAAAGTCAGCCAGTTCCCTGTACCATCATAACATAGACCCTTTGGCAGCCGATTTACTACATTTACAAAATATTGGGTTTGTGACCTTGACCTATGACAACGGCTTGGGTAGTTGCTACGATACGGAGATGGCGTTATTGACCTACCTTGTCTATATACAGACCTAGACTTTTGATCACGCCTTGATCGGGGTTCTTCTGAATCCAACCTATCAGTGCCATGCTCCGTGTCCACTTGCCTAGGTGACCTTGACCTATTTCGACCGCTTCGGTGTTTACTCTGATACGGAGATACCGACCTTGACCTACTCCCCTCGGAACTAGAATAAGAGGGTGACCGGCCTCCATGGTGATGTCTTCTGTGCCGCTCGGACCGATCGTCTGTCCTAGACTTGGATTTGTAACAAGGCGATTGTGTACTATGTTTTGTATGTACCAATCTACTTCTACTCCCCTCTGAACTAGAGTAAGAGGGTGATCGGCCTCTATGGTGATGCCTGGTGTGTCTGTGGGAACGATCGTCTGCCTTGAATTTGGTTTGTAACCTGGCGATCTGGTAGTCTGCTTACCGGACCATGATCTTGCATCCACATGTGAATCATTTCTATCCACATATGGATCATATGATCTCCTGTCCAGGCCAGGCACACGTTTACGTGTAATCTCAGTTGCCTGCAGAGTTTGCTCCGGACCCACAATACCCACCTTACTGATTGGTTGCCCCTTGTTATCAATCACCATAAGGCAAGTTGTAAGGAGTTTGCCCCCTGGTTGGCACCACCTGACTGGTGTACTGTTTTGCCGGTGTCAGTCGGCTTGTACAGAGTTTGCTCCCCTCCTGGTCTACTTACCTCCGCAGGAGTTTGCTCCCGATATGTGTCAGCCATCCTACCACCCTCCTGTTTGAGCTTGGGTTTAGCTCCACCCAGTTCGGTATCCTGCAAACTTGGTAACCCATCTTTGTACCGTGGGTCAGCCTTCAGAAAATGTGTCACCATTTGTAGAGTTTGCTCTACTTCGGTGCGAGTCTGGTCATATGACCTCATACTTGAGGCCCTATCATCTTCCTCCCACTCACACAAACGTTTTTTCAGAAATGACATCATCAAATTCTACCCTACTTGGTCTGGGTGCTTTTGCTGATGGGACCGACAGTGTGTCTTGAATTTTATCAGACAAGACTGGAGTACCTATGGGAGGTGTTGGTAAGAGTTCCGTTTGTTGTGACGTATACGTGACTGGCAAATTTGAATTGGGAGTGAAGTCAAGTGCGGCCAACTCTGTGGAGGTTAATTTTACGCGTAACATCAGTTGTAAAAGGTCAGAGTCAAGGTTACCATGAAATTCCCAAATTGTTTGCACCGATACCCGGGACTAACATGAGTTCTTTTTCAGATGAAAAGTTGACCCGAATACGCTCCATATGTGTCGCCATTATGAATTAACTTTATTTGTGTTTACCAGCCTATCACAAAATATCCTAATACGCGGGGAGAGAAACAGAAACAACAACACCGATTACAAGTTTTTATTCTAATTAATGAAAAAGCATCGCATCACGGAAAATTTGTTCAAGGTCTGTAAACGTAATGAATTCGCACATAATAATTTTATTTCAAGGCTATTGAAATTAATTTTCCCATTGACATGAATGCGATTCATTTGAACCATCTTTCTAACCATTTTTTGAAAACACATTAAATTTTCCTGGAAATATGTGTTCATCTGTTTTATTTCATATTCAATTTGATTTATAATTGTAATAGATTGATGGAGTCTTATTTTTCTAAATTGATTTTGTTATTTGCCCATTTTGACAAAATCCAAGATGGCGGCGCTCACATTTTTGAAGAGATTTATAGCAAATATGGGGGCAATAACAGAAACATTTTACTGTAATTGTGTACTTAGAACAATAACCTAGAATTGAGCCTCCGAACTGACACTGTATGTTTACCAGTATCACCAAATATCCTAATATTTGAGCCTCCGAACTGACACTTTATGTGCCGACCAAAACATTTGTCGCCGAGTTTGACAAAGTTTGCTTTGCCGAGATATTTACCGGTGTG